>LPNX010152502.1:25339-142843 GCA_001517045.1 Pseudotsuga menziesii | reverse complement strand
GGTGGGGCCTTGGCACTTGAGCTCCTCACCCAGAAGCCCTCATACAATAATGTGCAAAATTACAAAATACTCCAGGGCATAGGAGAGGGATATTACATCCTTTCCCCCTAAAGAAAGAACACCGTCCTCGGTGTTTCTTGTTTCTAAAAATTTTATTCTTCTCTGGAGTCATCTTTTCTTGCTTCGCCTTGTTTCGATCTCTCCTTTTGTTTTTCCTTTCTGATCCTTGTGGGTTCATAGGACCTGCAAAAAAAATCAGGTCTACCCAATTTTCATCAATAAGAGTCAATTCATCATGAATGTAATTAGTAAGTCTTTTGCAGGATCATACTACAACTTAGTCCCTTCAGTAATTCATGTCCAAATCACAATTCAATTTAAACAAAATTCATAGATTCTTTTGCAATCTACAATTTTCTAATGTTCATTGGTGTCATATTACCCAATTATCTTCCATAATGCAATTGATACATCAACAAAACATGACTACACGCATTGAAATCCCATTATATCAATAATGTCAATCAATCAACATATTACCTCATCGGTAAAAGTTTACCTGCAATGCACATACCTTTTTCCGCATTTTTCCTTTCTTTGGATGTCCTCCATCCCAGCACATTAAGTGCCAACAGTACTCCAAGTACCAATTCAAGCCACCCAACACAAGGACGATACCAACCCTTCGTGTATCTCCTTTGTGCTATTCAGGGTGCTTGTCATTATTTTTTCTCTGGATGTTCCTTCATCCCACCCAACACAAGGATGATACCATGTACCCCTCTTAGCGGTATCTCCTTGTGCTCTTCAGGGTGCTTCACCAAGCTGAGGCACTCCATTCTCACACACCTCCACAGCGCCTAGAGGTTATTCTCTTCACAGAGTCCCCCAACTCATGTGACAGTCCTCTAATTTGTGCAGAACGAGTCTTAACCAAATGTCTTACATCTGGGCGTCCCCAGAATGCATAATGGTCCCTCGCTGGCCCGGGGGAAAACAAGGTAGATTTTAACCACTACCTCCATCACCACTCCCTCTTCTGGTGATCACTTTATACACGTGAGATTTAACTCATCATAGTCCTGGACCTTTAGCCTTTTTCATGGCCATAAATCCCCATTCATGCAAGCACTTTATAGGTGGTCAGCATATCATCAATTCAAATAACATCAAACTTTTGCAAAAATCACGCCTTACCCCATTTCTCATTCATCGGTAAGAGCCTTTTCAGTTCTTTTAGCACCAAAATTGATAAGTAAGCAATCACACAAATCCGCAAACCTTTTCAATTTACAACAACACAATTCGCAAGATGCCACATATAGCCTGAGAAAATTGACAATGCAAACACCACCTTACACATTAACAATAATAAACTCAACATAAAGTCACAAGGGTTAAGTGTAACAGATATTACTATGTGATGGTACTAACAGATACTTCCTTCAATTGTCCTTTCAAACCTTTTGACTTACATGACCAAAACCAAGAATTACAGTATTTTTTCAAAACCCTATAATTGTGTTCAACTATCTCTATTATCTACCTTTCATGTGTACGAGAAGTTCTAGTTAATGCAATACCTACTATTAGTTGCTTTTCGCAAATATGTAGTCGTACCACATGTTCTCTTATGCAGGGCATGTGTTCTAGGGCAACAACAATTTAGTTATAGAAAATTTTGTGAATCTCTCAAATCACAAAGCAATTTTCAAAAATAATATAACTAACCTTTTGAATCTCTCAGCATATAAAATACAGTGTACTTGCTTATGGAGCATCTTAAATGATTCCGAAAAAGAATTTGCAGAATCATTACATTTCCTAAAATGAACATAAATTGCATAGGCACACATTCAACTTCTTAGCATATATTGCATAGGCATGCATTCTTAAAATTTCTATTCATTAGAGAACCACAAACAACTCCAGTATGTCCCACAGGTTATTGTAATCAACTTAAATCTATAGTAGAGAAGGAAAAACTCAATCAATCAAGAATACTCACCCTCCAACCAAGCAACGACCTCTCAACTAAACAATAAACAATGATGATGTTATTACGGAAGATCACTCCCTTATTAACTGCCTCCATTGATATAAGGGACATAAGAATCAGTCGTATGCTATCCACAACCCAGCTGGTATATAAACACATTGAATTTGCTATTCTATTCATGTCGAGAAAAAAATAACTCTGGAAACAATCATTTAATCGCAGAGATTATACATATCGTAAAATTCAAAACTAACCCAAAACTAAGGTCAGCAACACATAAGGGGTTCGAAACCCTCCCTCGTTACAACTGGAAGCAAGATATAAGTTAAACTAACACATGTAAGAACCCAAAAGAAGACCCACCAAGTGTGCACAACATAGTGAGTGGTAAATAGCAATGGTAACTGAGATCTAATAACAAACATGTTGAAAACTTCAATATCTTAAATATGTTCTCAAAGAATTCATACTAAAAATAAGCACTTTCAATTTCAATAAACAAAGCATAGTAAAATAAGAGACTGAGAACACCCTTCAAACATCAATGAAGCCCTAGCAAATGAGCCCATACATAATACATCTTCAACATTGTATCAGCACCATCCTTTGGAAATCCATCTGCGCAATTACACAAAATATAAGCAATTTCTGCCAAAGTAACAAGGAAAGAATTAATAAGAAAACCCGAATGCGTGGATTATGGTCCAGTGTGCATAAAGCCTTCACAAGAGTTAAATCAACCCAAGAAGGTAGAGCTTTACCATATCAAAATAAAAACACAAATAATGGTTCAACAATGACCAAACTAAGCATCCAAACAGGTTAAATTGTATCCTTTCAAAATCTGAGATTAACAAACCAAATTCGCAATTAACAGTGTGTGCATATGAAGTTATATATTATTGGATATATATACGAAATTCTTACAAAAAGTGAAAGTTTCAAATACCACCCATATTACCCAAAATAGTGAAATGTTCGAGTCAATTACTATAGGTAACTTGATTTACCTTATAAGTGACTAGGTGCACCTTCTGTTACTGATCCAACATTAAAATTCATTGTCATGTGAACTTGACAGATAAGAAAAATGATTGGTCCCTTGCAAGAATAATTTCACTTCAAACACACATAGCCTACACAAATGTAGGTCTATGGAATTGCCTTTATTCAAAATGCCAAAGAAAATTCTAGAATATTGACACAACTCATGGCAAGCATGTTAAATACAGAGTTTGCACACGCATTCATATATTAAGACTTTCAATACCATGAGATCTTCCGGCATAAGCATTTGAAACATGGATCTTCCCTCTATAATGAAGTCGTAACTAGGAAAAAAAATAACAGAGAATCCAATTGAACTACAAGATTCAGCATTTGAACCGCGAATGGATTTCTGTAATTAGTTCAGTTTGATCTCCAATAATGGTTACATGATAAAATAAAATGTAGCAAATCATAGCCATACAATTATAAATAAAATGCATGCAAGGTTTTCTCCCTAAACGACTGCAGTCTTTAAAGAAGAATATTCAATCATTACTTAACTACCAGATCAAGTCGTGGGCATAAAAAAAAAAGAGTTTTAACAAAGTACAAATCCAAACCATGGCTAAACTGAAGATCGATTTTGTTCATACCCTGTCCATAACTTGAAGATTTAAAAAATTTGATGGGCGGATCGCCTGAGTACAAACTGGAAAAAAAAATCACCTCTTTTCGTAAGAAGTCAACCACTTGAATGGTTGAGTAAAAATCGATTGGAAAAATTGGGAGAACCGGATCTATTCATACTCGGTAAAAACGATTTGAAAAACTGGGACAATCCTGATCTATAAAAACAGGCATACGATACATTCTCAGTCAGCAAAACATATGCACATGGTATATATTCCAGATCTATTAACAAAACAATGGCTTAGACAATTATTGCAGACCCCTACACTCAGCGATTTTTTCAATGTTTGGGCATTCACATCACAAAAGAGAACGAAGTCAAATATGTTAAAAGTAAAACTAACAATTATACTCAGCGACTTTCAGTCTTTCGTAAAGGCATCATCCAATGATAATGCAAAACCCAAGCAATACATCTTAGACAACAACAGAAGGTGAATGGGATCCAACTCTCACTATATAAGCCAATAAGAAAAATCGCACGCAGCTGTCAAGTTATGTAGCTAAAGAAATGAAACGAGATTAAGGTCACCAATTTTTATTCTGGATTTCCAATGAATGAAATGAGATCTATAAAAATTGATGTTCAAAAACCCTATATTCTACATTACCAGCGAATACAATTGAAATCAAACACAGAGCCCGCTTTAAGTGGTTCGATACTGACCCGGCTTAACTTGTTCCTCCACAGAAATTACCTGATTTAGACGAACAATGCGAGCTTGTTGGCTTTCATGGGTCACAGAGACAAATTCAACCATTAGTTAAAACGAAACCTGCTGGAGCTTTTTTAGCCCAATAGGCCCGAGCGTTTCAACCTCGGCTCTGATACCACATGTAATATACCTCTTATCTCTTAAAGCTACAAACCATTCTAGAAGTCTGCAAAATAAAAGTTTAGAAAATCTTTCACCAATTAACATTTATTCTGCATTCATAACCATCAAGTAAACAAGGAAATAAACCAGCACAACAAAATAACACAACTGGGACAACCATCTTCACCTGGTTCACCTCATCCACAAGGCTACATCCACCAATTTATTTGTTATTTTATTTCTTTATCAAAAGAGTGCTTACAAAAATCATGGCTCATTCATGGCCAGTTTTATCTTTCCTCAAGGTTCTAAGAAGAGAGGCACTTGTAACTCAACAGCCCTATTTGGGACCCCAATAATCAGCTCATAGAAAAAATTATTAACAGCCCCTTTGGGCACATAGTGAACCTGAAAATTTACTACAACAATTGGGTACCCCAATCAGTGGGTGTCTTTGGAAAAATTTTACCTTCTAAATTATTCTTGAAAATAAGCTCGTGTACTGCAATTAATGTCCAGTTTGCCAGGTTTCATATTAAACAAGTTATTTCCCCATAGCTAGGTTTCTTCTGGAGATTTTATTTTAAAAAAAAATCCTACACTTCCTTAAAGGAGCAGGCACGGAGATGTAAGCAGTGGAAGTGTTCATCGAACTACTTTTTATCATTTCATAATCTATTATTCTTCATAGTCTAATTAATATTTATACGATTGTTGCTATTAGCAATCAACAACAATGCCAGGCTCGAGAAACATTTAGCCCAACGATTTCTCATCCTATTTCTAATACCGCAGATCTTACTAATCAAACAAATCTATAATTACAAGTATTCAGACCCTATCCACTACCTACTGGTTTTCGATACTTCTCATATACTGGTTTTCGATACTTGAATATACCCACATAAAGGGCCTATGCATAGAGGCCACATGACTACATTTCTGGTATCCTACCACTTGTCCATCGAGTTTATACCCATAGCTATTATAGCTAATATAAAATAAAAGACGTAGACACCCGATCTGAAGTGGCCAATAAACTCGATACCCCCACAAAAACAAAGTGAATGCTGGATCAATAAAATATGTAAGTCAGTGCAGCTTTAAATACATGGGCATAAATTGCTATCTACCTAGGCTTGGGTCTGTTTACGTACACAAGGAAACTGAAGATAGAAGGCTCAGCGCTAAGATTGCAGAACATAAAATACACAACGATCTATAATGATTTGTGGGGTTTTCTCACAAACCAACATATCAAAATCTACAACACAACCAGAAAGGACGCATCCAAACAACCACACAAAATACATGGTTTCATGTGAGTCATAAGGCGCTTTCAGACTCCCATAGATTTCGATTTAAAAATAGGATGTATTCATCACTATAGGAATAATATAAAGCGTTACTTATCATAAGAAGCTATGACCTCAGCCGTATGATACTTCTGGGTTCTCCTGGATTCCAATCTCTAACATGCAGGCTGAAATCATAGAGATCAGACCCTAACACACGATATCTATAATATATATAAAATATATATATATCAAAAACCTAGAAAAATATATATATCAAAAACCTAGAAAAATGCCAGATCGAACACGAATTAATAACACACAGCCAGAATTTCACCTTCTGAGAAAATCGCTTGGACCTTCACGCAAGGACGTGGAGATCGGTCTTTTCCAAAGTACGGAGCTCCTCTTTCTTTCAAGGCGCAGGAACTCATTCCAATCTCATCCCTCTGTCAATCCATCAACGATGGCGCACCTTATTCCAATCTCAATGCTATGTCAACCCAACATCTCAGGTAGGATCCCTACACTTATTTCTGTCTCCCTCAAGCGTATCCCCTCCAACATGCGCCCCCTTTCCCAACCCTTCTGGGGTTTTTATAACAAAACACGGCTCTCCTCTTGATGGCTGGGCAGGGAGATATTTTTAATGATAATAATAAAGCATGCAAAACACCCTTCTGTCACGGAATACCGTGAGTCAAGCAGTTTTAACGCCTCCTTGATCCATGCTTCTCAAGGGTAAGAGAAATCATAAAGATTCCTTAATCTAAGCCTTTTTCAACAGTTAAGGCTAGCAGAGGAAAATAACGCCTCCCTAAAAGGTGGCTCAAAATCCGGTCAGAGATTTTATTAATATTCCTCATAACAATATTTTCTGTAGTTTTGGTCATCGTGCTCTATGAGGTTTACACATACCTGTGCTAAAGTGGTTATTTACATATATTCATGCACGAGACTAATTCTAATATATATATCCTTTCACGGTATATTGTTCCAACCATATAAGAATGCTCTTCTATTTGTCTTTGCTATGTAGGGTTTCCTACTACCTTATGTGAAATTCTTTCACATACTAATATATATATAACCTTCTTATATATATCTATATTGCTTTCCTTTCGATCCAAAAAGGTGAGGTGAAAATAGGCCTATGGGGCGAGTGCCTCTATCATCGAAATTTTAAGCAATACTTCATGTCCCTAAAGGCTTGGTTCGACACTTTGTCCCTACTTGTGTTAATTCTAATTCCTTCATTTTTCTTAATCACTTATCTTATCTTTCACCTAACTTGTCGGTTGCTTCGGGTGGGGCCTTGGCACTTGAGCTCCTCACCCAGAAGCCCTCATACAATAATGTGAAAAATTACAAAATACTCCAGGGCATAGGAGAGGGATATTACAAAAAGGGACGACTCACACAAATATTTTATAGAAAGCATAGTAATACAGTAAAACCTAAATTCCATTAATGATTGGAATGAAAAATCATTGTAAACTTCAAATTAATACAAACTACCTCTAGGTGGTGGTATCTTATCTTTATAAAGAGATTTGTCGGATATGATCATTCACAAGAGATGATTACAGAGAAAACACAAAGGGAATTTATATCATAATCATAAAGAGGAAAAAACCCTAACATAAAAAATACTAACCCTATGAGATGACTCACATAAAGGATTTGTAGGCCCCAAGGTGGGTAGTTGATGTATCAATTTTCTAGGTCACATCTATTTCATATGATCTCCATTTATGACACTTGATATCTTGTTGGAAATATGTGATCAATAATTTTAACTTTTGAATGGGACAAGTAAATTCCATGACAACCTATAGACCCTTTATTGGCCAAAAACATTTTTTATGGCCTCAAAATGACCTTGGATGTTTCATACTTGAAAAGCAGTAGAAAATTTCCAATAAGATTGATAACATTTGTAACTCAGTAGAAAATGTGGGTGTCCACCAATATCCATTTGGATCATTCCTCCACCATTAGGAGTCAATGGTTCCCATTGTGTCAAGTTCCTCCATCATATGAGGAAACCTTTGTTAAATATTACTCATGCTGACTTCCTATGGAAGAATCTACCTTGATTTGATGAACTAATACCATTGGATATTCCATTTATGAGTTCCATTCGTCTCATTTTGCATGATTTAGTTGACCATATCCTTCTCAATGTTGTCAATATTGAGTTATATAGGGGGTAAGTGCTTGGCTACCTATGAGGTGTCTAAGAGAGGTGTAAAATTTGATCGATGTACCTCAACATTAAAGATATAATTTAAGTTGAGGAAAGGGGGAATTCTTAACTCAAAATAATTATCATCCATATCCTTGGTGTTAGTTTAAGGCCTATATTGGTGTGGCCATTTATTGATGTTCTCTTTATTTGAATGTGACTCATCCTTATCTCTAAACTGAAACTTATGTGGAACTTGATGTTGGTCATGCTGTTTCTCATACTTAGATTTGTCTTTCTACAATATGTCATGAACATGTTGTTGGGTGTGGTGTATCTTCTCAAGAAATTTGGATTCTTGATTAAACTCGATTTGATCATAGAAGTATTATTTCTATGTATATGATATGGGAAGTGGTACATCAATTAGGGATCATGAATTTAATCCCAAACATACCTAAAAAAATATGTGTTCAATAGAGATGTGAAAAGATCTATTATGCCTATTTTGAACATAAGCATGACTCACATAACAAGTGTGGGGATGTTTAGAATTGTACATTCCTAGTATATCCACAAGGAGTGAGCTAGCTATGGAGCAATCCTCCCTCCATCGGATGGAGGAGGAGAAAATTCAACGTTAACTTTGCTCCTCCTCCGTCCGATGAGGGAGGATTGCTCCATAGCTAGCTTACTCCTATCCACAATAATCTTGTTCACTACCTTTGTCTACCCATCAGTTTTGATGTGGAAGGGATTTGATTTGGTTAGTCATGTGTCTATCATTGACCATAGGTTTTACATAATTTACTCATGAACCTATTCTCTTGATATGAAATCATGGTCCAATTGAGGGAAAAAAACCCAAACACACTCAAATAAGAGATTACCATTGGCCTCTACTTATTCTTATAGGTATTTAAAATTTCAATTTTACATAACTTATCAACAACCAAAAATATAACTTATTTACACATACTAGAAGATATACCCTACTTAGTCTTTAACTAAAGTGGAATCCTTAATTTGGTGAGAGGATTGTATTAAATATATTATGTGGAGACCCAATACTTACATGGAAATCTTAGTATTTAGGTAAATTTTCATTGTTTGTTTTCAATTGTACTTATGATTTTTCAATTTTTGTTAGTTTCATGAATACGATACAGAGGATTTTCTACTCCAGTTTTGTAACCATTCCTACATATACACTCACTCTCCTAATGTTCTAGGATTTGTGGCCACTAATTTTTCTCCCTTAACATCTCACTATCTCATATGTTCATGGTCTTATTTGCAACATTTTTCCATTTTCTACCTTCGTTGAAGGAACTCATTTAACTTTGTAATGAACCCTATATAGATAAGATAAAAACTCTCCATGCCCATTACATTCAAACATCATCAAGGTGCTATAGTTTTTTTTCTCCAAATATCCCAACAATCTATATTCAAGTTGGCCACAAAGGTAAATCTCGCAAAGTATGACATGAATATGAATGGTAAGGCCATGTATTTGTATATTTTTAGTCTCACTCCCTAGTTTAAGTAAAATCCTAATTTTCAGATGATCAACAATTGCTTATACCCACCAATCACTTGGAGGGCATAACTATATCCTAATGGTAGTATCAAGCTCTAACGCAAAAGGCATAGATTGAAATTAATGTTGAGGCCACCTCCCCCTCTACCGTAAATTAATCAAGACATGGGAGGGATTTTGTGACACCTTTAAAAAAAATTATACATAGTGTGCTACCTCACCAATATATTGGCTTGATGCTACAAAATATGTTAATCTCTTGGAAAAAACCAACAATATTTCATTGAGGGATTCACTCAAATTCATATTCAACTATATTTTCTTGATCTATAAGGGGTACTTAAAATGGATTATTTGGAGAAAGAAATGAAATAAAAAATATAAAATGGAAGACTCACACAAATATTTTATAGAAAGCATAGTAATAGAGTAAAACCAAAATTCTGTTAATGAATGGAATGAAAAATCATAGTAAACTTCGAATCAATACAAACTACCTCCAGGTGGTAGTATCTTATCTTTATAAAGAGATTTGTCAGCTAGGCTCATTCATAAGAGATGATTACAAAGAAAACACAAAGGGAATTTATATTATAATCATAAAGAAGAAAAAACCTTAACATCCAAAATACTAACCTTATGAGATGACTCACATAATGGATTTGTAGGCCCCAAGGTGGGTAGTTGATGTATCAATTTCCTAGGTCACAAATTTTTCATACGATCTCCATTTATGACACTTGATATCTTATTGGAAATATCTCACCAATAATTTTAACTTTTGAATGGGACGAGGATATTCCATGACAACCCATAGCCCCTTTACTGCCCAAAAAACATTGTTTATGGCCTCAAAATGACCTTGGATGTTTCAGACTTGAAAAACCATAGAAAATTTCCAATAATATTGATAACATGTGTAACTTAATATAACATGTAGGTGTCCACGAATATCCATTTAGATCATTCCTCCACCATTAGGAATCAATGGTCACCATTGCGTCAAGTTCCTCCATCATATGAGGAAACCTTTGTTAAATATTACTTATGTTGACTTCCTACGGAAGAAGCTACCTTGATTTGATGAACTAATACCATTGGATATTCCATTTGTGAGTTCAATTCATCTCATTTCGCATGATTTAGTTTACCATGTCCTTCTCAATGTAGTCAATATTGAGTTCTATAGGGGCTAAGTGCTTGGCTACCTATGAGGTGTCTAAGAGAGGTGGAAAATTTCATCGATGTACCTCAACATTAAAGACATAATTTAAGATGAGGAAAGGGGGAATGCTTAATTCAAAATAATTATCATCCATATCCTTGGTGTTAGTTTAATGCCTATATTGGTGTGTGCGATTATTGATGTTCTCTTTATTTAAATGTAACCCATACTTATCGTTAAACAGAAACTTATGTGGAACTTGATGTTGGTCATGTTGTTTCTCATACTTATATTTGTCTTTCTACAATATGTCATGAACTTGTTGTTTGGTGTGGTTTATCTTCTCAAGAAATTTGGATTCTTGATTAAACTCGATTTGACCATCGGAGTATTATTTGTATGTATATGATATGGGAAGTGGTACATCAATTAGGTATAATGACTTTAATCCCAAACATACCTCAAAATATATGTGTATAATAGATATGTGAAAAGATATATTATACCTATTTTGAACATAAGTATGACTCACATAACAAGTGTGGGGATGTTTGGAATTATACATTCTTAGTATATGCACAATATTTTTGTTCACTACCTTTTTCTACCCATCAATTTGGATGTGGAATGGATTTGATTTGGTTAGTCATATGTCTATCATTGAACATAGGTTGGACATAATGTACTCATGAACCTATTCTCTCAATATGAAATAATGGTCCATTTGAGAAAAAAAAACCCAAACGCACTCAAAAAAGAGATTACCATTGGCCTCTACTTATTCTTATAGGTATTTAAAATTTCCATGTTACATAACTTATCAACAACTAAAAATATAACTTATTCACTCATACTAGAAGATATACCCTACTGAGTCTTTAAATAAAGTGGAATGCTTAGTTTGGTGAGAGGATTGTATTAAATATATTATGTGGAGACCCAATACTTCCATGGAAATCTTAGTATTTAGGTAAATTCTCATTGTTTGTTTTCAATTGTACTTATGAGTTTTCAATTTTGTTAGTTTTGTCAATAAGATCAGGAGGCTTTGCTACTCCAGTACTGGAACCATTTCTACATATCCCCTCACTCTCCTAATTCTCTAGGATTTATGGCCACTACATTCCCCCCCTTAACATCTCACTATCTCATATGTTCGTGGTTTTATTTGCAACATTTTTCCATTTTGTACCTTAAAGGAACTCATTTCACCTTGTAATGAACCCTTTGTAGATAAGATACAAAATTTCTATGCCCATTACGTTCAAACATCATCAACGTGCTATAGGTATTTTTTTTCTCCACATATCCCAAAAATATATATTGAAGTTGGCCACAAAGGTAAATCTCGCAAAGTATGACATGAATATAAATGGTAAGGCCATGTATTTGTATATTTGTAGTCTCACTACCTAGATTAAGTAAAATCCTAATTTTTAGATGATCAATGATTGCTTATATCCACCAATCACGTGGAGGGAATAACTATATCCTAGTGGTAGCATCAAGCTCTAACACAAGAGGAATAGATTGAAATTAATGATGAGGCCACCTCCCCCTCTATCGTAAATTAATCAAGACATGGGAGGAATTTTGTGACACCTTTAAAAAAAAATTATACATATTGTGTTACCTCACCAATATATTGGCTTGAAGTTATGAAATATGTTAATCTCTTGGAAAAAACCCACAATATTTCATTGAGGCGTTCACTCTACTTCACATTCAACTATATGTTATTGATTTATAAGGGATACTCAATATGGATTATTTGGAGAAAGAAATGAAAGAAAAAATATAAAATAGAAGACTCACACAAATATTTTATAGAAAGCATAGTAATACACTAAAACTGAAATTTCATTAATGAATGGAATGAAAAATCATTGTAATCTTCGAATTAATACAAACTAGCTCCAGATGGTGGTATCATATCTTTAGAAATATATTTGTCGGCTACGCTCATTCAAAAGACATGATTACAAAGAAAACACAAAGGGAATTTATATCATAATGATAAAGAGGAAAAAACCCAAACATACAAAGTACTAACCCTATGAGATGACTCACATGAAGGATTTGTAGGGCCCAAGGTGGGTAGTTGATGTATCAATTTCTCAGGTCACAACTTTTGCATACGATCTCCATTTATGACACTTTATATCTTGTTGGAAATATCTAATCAAGGATGGCAAATTTTAAATGGTACGAGGAAATTACATGACAACCCATAGCCCCTTTATTGGCCAAAAAACATTGTTTATGGTCTGAAAATGACCTTGGATGTTTTAGACCTGAAAAGCCATAGAAAATTTCCAATAAGATTGATAACATTTATAACTCAGTAGAACATGTGGGTGTCCACCAATATCCGTTTGGATCATTCCTACACCATTAAAAATCAACGGTCCCCATTGCGTCAAGTTCCTCCATCATATGAGGAAACCTTAGTTAAATATTACTCATGCTGAATTTCTAGTGAAGAAGCTACGTTGATTTGATGAACTAATACCATTGGATATCCCATTTGTGAGTTCCATTCATCTCATTTCCAATGATTTATTTGACCATATCCTTCTCAGTGTAGTCAATATTGAGTTCTATAGGGGATAAGTGCTTGGCTACCTATGAGGTGTCTAAGAGAGGTGGAAAATTTGGCCGATGTACCTCAACATTAAAAATATAATTTAAGTTGAGGAAAGGGGGAATGCCTAACTTAAAATAATTATCACCCATATCCTTGGTGTTAGTTTAAGGCCTATATTGGTGTGGGCGATTATTGATGTTCTCTTTTTCTAAATGTAACCCGTCTTTATTGCCAAACTAAAACTTATGTGGAACTTGATGTTGGTCATGTTGTTTCTCATACTTATATTTGTCTTTCTACAATGTGTCATGAACTTGTTGTTGGGTATGATGTATCTTCTCAAGAAATTTGGATTCTCAATTAAACTCAATTTGGTCATAGGAGTATTATTTCTATGTATATGATATGGGAAGTGGTACATCAATTAGGGATAACGACTATAATCCCAAACATACCTAAAAAGATATGTGTGTAATAGATATGCAAAAAGATCTATTATACCTATTTTGAACATAAGTATGACTCGCATAAAAAGTGTGGGGATGTTTGGAATTGTACATTCCTCATATATGCACGATAATCTTGTTCACTAGCTTTGTCTACCCATCAGTTTGGATTTCGAAGGGATTTGATTTGGTTATTCATGTGTCTATGATTGACTGTAGGTTGGGCATAATGTACTCATGAACCTATTCTGTCGATATGAAATAATGGTCCATTTGAGGGAAAAAAAACAAACACACTCAAATAAGAGATTACCATTGGCCTCTACTTATTCTTATAGGTATTTAAAATTTCCATGTTACATAACTTATCAACAACCAAAATTACAAATTCATTTTCATCCTTGATTGAATGAAAGTTGTAAATGTAGTCCATGAAGCAGACTCCCATGGCCCATATGGAGTAGGAAATGGTGTGTACGCTCCTTGCTTCTTTATGGTAGGTTTTGAAATGACAGAAGAGGTGCATAATCAGATGTACCTACAAAAATATTTCCATGTATTTGGAAAATAGAAGTGCTTCCATAAAAATATGATTGTCTTATCTCTTATCTATGTTGAATTTCCTTGTCACTCGACTATGATGTTCCTCCCAAATAAAATTGTCACGTTCACTTAAATGATCATAGAGGTAGTTGAGATGGAATAACAATTCATATTGAAGATGAAATTTTGAGGCAAATGTTCCTACTTGTAATGTTTAATAGGAAATAAGAAAGTGAGGGTCACTACCATACAATCTAGGTGTCAAAACCCCAATTTTTCACAAAAATTTAAAATTTTGAGATAACATAAAATGCTGAATCTGCGGTTTACTAACAACTAAGGGCTGCCAAAAAATGAAACAGTCGAATGATTAGTATTACAAATTTTCAAACAACGTTAACTAAGCAGATTAATTTTCGTAACGTAAATAAGATTTTCTTGCATACTGTTGTCTTTCGGTTTACTAATGAGTCTTCTTTATGGCAAGTAGGTGGAATCTAACTTTGAATCCCGGGATTACTTAGAATTTATGCTAATGCAGAAAGATTACTAGTTCTTACGGGTTTACAAGTATGATCGAACAAGTAGACATTTTAAATTCATGAAGTATCAAGAAGTGTTTCTATTTTCAATTAATATGCTTAGTAAAATAAGCTGATAAATTCCAAGCAACTACAATGAGGTAAATTAGTTTATTTTCTCTTGTTTTTCTTGTAAGTAAAGTTCAAATAAATGAGAACCTTTCTTTATCAAACTTAGCGACACCAACAGTACTTACTGTGAACTCTAAGCTAGTATTCTTTGTCGCATACTAATTTCTATTTTAACATGCTTATCTTGCAAATGTTATACTTTTTGTACTATTGGTTTTTATTCATGAAAGAGCTTCTATCAATACTGATAGTAAATATTATCAATAGAATAAATTAAATTTCATTTTTAGCTTACTAGTTATGGTAAGTATCAACCCATTACTTATGCATACAAATCAGTTGCTCACTAACAGTTATTAGCTTCCTCATCAATGTCGTACTGCATGTACTATTGTATCATATACATTATTGTATTATTTACCTAAGTACCAAACTGATCGATATTTACATTCTGTAGGGAAAATTATTGCATGCAAAACTTCTTGATATTATAAGCTTGATTAGTGTAAAATCAACTGCATCGTTCCACATGGAAAACTGTTTGCCTTACTTTCTATATCTAAGTCAATCAATGTTGTTCCAATGATTATGGACTTGAGTAAGGTTATTCCATTGTAATTCTTATTACTACCATAACACCTTTCTTACATTAATTTAATGCCTATAGTGGCTATTATGGTAGATCTCTCTACTATGAACAAATTTCTACCCTATGCTAAGTACAAGTTATCTTGCATAATCACAAAACTATCTTACCAAATAAATAATCATGGTAAATTACTAGCATTAGATAAATTGAAAAGAAACTAGTGTCTATGCTAGTCTAAAACAAAGTTGAACTTGTAAAAGAATTAATGATTATACTCTTTTACTATGCTATCCCACTCTATAATTTATCACCATTTGAGTTTTTTTTTTTTTAAAAGTTATAAACATGCATAATCAACAATGTTTACAAGCATACAAATCTATAGTTAGTTTCAGGGTTCGAAACAAATCAACTTTGGACTTTTCCATACATCAAATGGTTACCATATTTTACTAGGTTCAATGTTGAGAAATCATTGTTTTACCCAAATTCCAATATCGAGCTATCAACATTACGATAAATTGATATATGATTAATGATGGGATATTTATATATGCATACATCATAGCTTATGGAAAGTTTGATAATAAATCATTATGTAAATAATTGGGATGATTGAAACGTAGGTGAACTATTGAAATCAACCCATGCATGGTTTGATTTATTGGAGGGAACGTGGTCATATCTTGTCCGTGAATTGGAGATATAAGACCATTGCAACCTTAACCATTTATCATTTTCCCTCTACAGTTCACACTAGCCTTCGGGCTACTCTACAAGATTTTCATGGTGGCAGTGAGCTCCTTCCTGATCCAGTTTGCTCCGAGTCTTGGGTTAATGTTGTTGTATTCTTTGGTGCTTGTTATTATTTCCAAATTCCTTACTTCCCCATGGCCTGTCATTGCGATGAGGAGCTAGGCTATTCTTGTTGTTGGTTGTGCTTCGCCATTGTCACAGGGTTTGGAGATTTGGATGCATACTTTGCTTTTGGTGACAGTCCCATCGTTAGACTGTTCGTTCTCTGTATTAAGGTAATTACTTCATTTTCTTTCCATTTTAGAAGACTCACAGAAGATTTATTTTTATAGTAGGGTTTTACATTAGTGAAATATTTTCATAACTAACACACAGTGTCATGCTCTTGTAGGAACTTGTGACCACTCTTGCGAATAGTGAAGAAAATGCTGTTGGATATCTTGGAGGGTTCGTGGCTCCAAACTGGTAAGCCCTAGTTTCAACGAACGGGTTCTTTCCCTGCTTGTAACAGGGTTGTCGATGGTGTAACCTTGATCTTGGAAGCTTGTCCAGCTTAGCCATTAGCTATGCAGTTTCTTTTTAAAAGTTGTTACTGGTTTGATTATGTCTTCAAACTCTCACTAAGTCGATGGGTAGTCCCGGCCATAATTTGGGTGTTATAATTATTTAATAAATTTAGCCTTATGGCCTGTCACTACGATACAATGATTTTTAAAAAAACTTCTTTTGAGCTCAGACTCGTTTTGCAGTAATACTGTTTTGTGACTTTGTGAAAATTAGGGTTTTTCCCCGATCCGACTATGAATAAAGAAAATTACTGTTTATTATATTTTTTGTATATAATATGGTTATTTATTTTAAGACCGTAACTCAGTCATAGAGTAATTTGTAATATTTGCTTGTTTGCTCACGAATACGACCTAGGGTTTTCTTGAATGAAAACCTTATTTAAATAATTCTTTTAATTTATTTTATATAGGTTTCGTTACTTGATAAATTTGTTTCAAGTTAATATTATTACAAGTGTGTGTTGTGGTATCTTAAATTTATATCTATTCATATATTTGCAGTAAGGACTGTAACCAGTCTATAATAGTTTAATTGTTTATTAATGTAATGATGCAAATAAATGGATTATAGGTTAATTGTTTTTATTTGAAACAATATATCTAGTTCAGGGTTTCGACCCAGTAGTTTACTTTTGCAGGTATAAAACTATTGATAATTATAGAACAGTTCTTTACATAGATGTATATTTATTTTCACATTAGTTATTATCATATTCTATTTGTTTTTATATACCGAGATGATAGAAAGAATTTTACTAGAGTTATTTGAAAAGATAAGCATAGATTCTATAACTAGTTTGTTCTTTATAGTTTAAATAATTTTCATATAACCCTTCTTAGTTTATAGTAATTGTTAGCCTTAGTTTAGTTGATATTATTAGTAAATAAACTATATGATAAGTAGTTTATTTTTTTACTAAATTGCATATAAACAATATAGATTGACTATGATTCTTCTACTGCATTGCAATTACTTACTAAGTAAACACAAAGGAATATATATCTAAAATAACACATTTTATCCTCCAAGATACTTTAACTTAAAATAAAAAGAATAAGCTACTGTCTGTAAACACAACATCTTATCTACTAGGGTATTTTCTTAACATTTTAATCCTTCTACCTATACTAGATTAATGCTCTTTCTTTTCCAGTAGATTTACATAAATAAGCTTGTAAAAACAGTAAACATAGATAACCAGATTATTGTTCCTTTTAATAATAACCTAAATACTAAAATAAATTACTCTTCTATTATTAAATGCAGAACCACATCTATTATATTCAGCCTCTTAACATTTTCTTCATCTACTATAATTACTCTATCTGTGCTGGAGTATGGCCTGCTCCTTCCATGTGTGGAAAAACATAGATTAGAATTATTTTCCATCTTAACACATTACTATTTCATATTCATTTATTCAATAATCTAAAACATTACTAACTCTAACATTTTACGACTAAATATTTCACATACATTTTAAAGTCAGATTCATATTTAACTAACTAACACAATAAAATAAAATAATGTAGAACCTGATTAGGATAGACAACAACAGCGTTAGGAGGCCGTTCCTCCCTACCAAACTCCTGGAGAGCGCTCAAACAACACTTCCTCGGGACCCCTGAGCCTATTCCTGGTCTTCTTGTCTAAGAACTAGTGGAGCATGCAAATAGTAGACTAGTCCAATGAGTTAGTAAAACACCCTACACTTAACAGTAAGATCTTTCAGCCTAAAAGATGCACTAGATCACTCAGCAATTATCCCCTCAAACTCTTCCACAATTCCCTTCCATTCAATTTCTCTGAAGTACATTATCCTGAATGATCACTTCTCTAGAATGGGCAACCTCAGCTCTCTTCAATGGGAATTTTTATAAATATTGCCTATTTCTTTTGGGTCGGTTGTCATTAATTGAGCCACCTACTCTGATTCCACTTTATTGGGGAATCATGACCCCAAATGTGGGGAGGTTGTCACCTGCAATGGTTGGAAGAGATTTTACAATGCTGCCACATGTATGTTTTCTCTCCACTCAATCTCCTCCACCAATTTTACCAGTAAACACTCTTTTAATTGCTCTCTTAAGTTGGTGTCTCCACGTTGTTTTATTTATAATTAAATATTCAGAATTACATCAAATATCCTTTACTTTGCTGAGTCATCAGTTACAACTTAGCATAAAATTTAATATATTGTCCTCAAATAAAATCAAATAAGATAATATTTTTTTTGCAAAATTTGGGCATGTGACATACACACCCCCTTAGAACATAACATCATCCTCGATGTTATTTATTCTTCATCCTTGGAATTCCCCTAGAACAGAATTGGATATGCATCTCACATATTACTTTCCAATTCCCAGGTGGCTTCCTCTGGACTAAGGTGCTTCCATTGCACCTTCACCTGTCCAATGGTGCGGTTCCGAAGTGTGATCTCCCTCCACCCAATGATACAGTCTGATTCCACCAGAAAATATCCTTCTTGTTCTTCCTATACATCATTCCAGTTAACAACATGAGTAGCATCATTAACATATTTCTTTAATACAGAAATGTGAAAAACATTATGTACTCTTAAATTTGGTGGTAATGCTAATTGATAAGCTACGTGTCGAATCCTGGACAATATTTCAAATGGACCATAGTAATGAGGTGCTAGTTTTGCAAAACTTCCTAATCGTAGAGAGCTCTTTTTGGGCCTCACCTTTATGAACACATGTTCACCTACCTGAAACTCTTTTGGAGTTCTTTTAAGGTCTACTTGACTTTTCTGTCGATCCTATGCAACTTTCAAATTACCTTGTACCTGCTTTACAATTTATTCCATTTACTTTAACAGTTTAGGTCCTAGTACTAATCTATCCATCGGATTACTCCAAGAGATAGGAGTATTACATTTCCTTCCATACAAAATTTTGAAAGGACTAAATCTGGCTGATGCCTAATAATTATTATTATAAGCAAATTCTACTAGATGCAAATAATCCTCCCATTTACCTGGTTGGTATTTCACATAAATTCTTAATAAATCTTCCAGTACTTGGTTTACTCTTTTAGTTTGTCCATCTGTTTGAGGATGGAATGAAGTACTAAAATTTAATGTAGTGTTTAATCCTTTAGACAAAGATTTCCAAAAGTTACTTGTAAAGTTAAAATCTCTATCTGAGATTATAACTTTTGGTATTCCATGCAATCGGAAAATCTGTTTTAGAAAGATATCACCTATGTTTGCAGCTTTATACATAGTTTTAACAGGTATAAAGTGAGTTGCTTTACTTAACTTATCGACCACTACTATGATAGAATCATTTAAATTATGATTTCTCGGTAGTCTGGTAACAAAATCAAGACTAATTATCTCCCATTTCTAGCTAGGAATGGGTAATGGCTGAACTAATCCAGATGGGTGTTGATGTTCATTTTTCACCTATTGACATTCAAAATACCTAGCGATGTACTCTGCTAATTCAGTCTTCATATTTGGCCAAAAGTATACTTTTCTTAACATAGTTATAGTCTTTTGATAGCCTAGATGACCTGAGTATGGAGTTTTATGAATTTCATCCAAAATTAACAACTTCACTTGAGGTACGTTAGGTACATACATTCTTTCTTTATATAGTAAAAATTCTTTTGCATTCAAATTGTAGCCTTTACTTAAGCTTTCTGTTGGATTTTCTTTTGTTTTAGCTTGTAAATTTTGGTAAATTTCATCTTGTTCTATCCCTACTTTAAGATTTTCATCCAGATCTGTTGTATAAGTGCTGATAACTGCTGTGAAATTCAGCCTTGCATTCCTACTTAATGCATTAGAAACTTTATTTTCTTTACCTTTAATGTGCTGAATTTCGAAATAATACTCACTTAGAAAATCTAGCCACCAAGCTTGTGTGGCATTTAGATTAGGTTGATTTAATAGATACTTTAATTCTTTATTATCAGTCATTAAAATAAATTTTCTGCCAATTAGGTGATGACGACAAATATTTAGAACATGTATAACAACAGCTAATTCCAGATCATAAGTTGCATAATTCTTTTCATGAATTTTTAATTTTCGAGACTCATAGGCAATAAGATGCCCTTCTTGAGTCAGGACACCGCATAAACCATCATTGTAGGCATCAGTGCACACTACAAATTCTTTATTTAGATCAATTATTCTTAAAATAGGTGCGCTGATTAATAAAGTTTTTAACTTTTTAAAGCTTTCCTCTCATTTCTAGTTCTATTCAAATTTCTTTCCTTTCTTCTACAAAGAAGTTATTGGATTTGTGATTCTTGAAAAACCCTCAATCAACCTTTGGTAATAACTGGTAATTCCCATGAAGGATCCAACATCAGTTACATCCTTAGGAACCAACCAATCTTCGATCACCTTTATCTTTTTAGGATCCACTGAAATCCCTTCTTTAGTCACCACATGACCTAAGAACTAAATCTTATCATTGAAGAAATCACATTTACTAAACTTTGCAAAGAGTTGATGATCTAGTAACTCTTGCAAAACAATTTTTAAATGTTCTTTATGTTCTTTTTTAATTTTTGAATAGATTAATATATCGTCGATGAACACGACTACAAACTTATCTAGATCTTTATGCATAACATTGTTCATTAAACACATAAAAACTACTGGGGCATTAGTAAGCCCGAATGGCATGACGACAAACTCATAATGGCCGTATCGAGTTCTAAAATATGTTTTAAAGATGTCTTCATCTTTAATCCTAACTTGATGATATCCAGACCTTAAATCTATTTTTGAAAACACCGTGGCTCCACGTAGTTGATCAAACAGATCATCTATGTGGGGTAACAACTATCAATTTTTCATGGTCATCTTATTCAACTGACGGTAATCTATGCAAAGTCACATGGTTCCATACTTTTTCTTAACGAAGATGATAGGTGCCCCCTAGGGAGACACACTAGGTGGAATATACTTTTTATCAATAATTTCTTTTAATTGTGACTTTAATTCATTAAGTTCAATTATGTTCATTCGATAAGGGGCCTTTGAGCTAGGTACTGCACTAGGTACTAGCTCAATGGTAAAATCCAGTTCCCTTTTTGGAGGTAGTCCTGGAATTTCTTCCGGAAATACATCAACCTATTCTCTTAAGACTTATATTTCTTCCAATTTTAATTTATCTGTCTTATTTAGATTCTCCTCATCAGTTATTATTACTGCATAATCTTTACAACCATTCCTAACAGCTCTCTTAAGCGGCAGAGTAGAAATCCGCCTTATGGTGGTTTGTCTAGGGTTTCCTTTTACACTTACTGGTTTTCCATCACTGTTTAAACACGTAAAGGTTTTATCATAACAATTTAAAATTACCTTATGTTGTGCTAACCAATCCATATCGATGAGTATGTCATAAGAAACAAGAGGTAATACATTAAGTTTTACAACAGTTTCAAAATGATCCATAACTACTGCACATTCTTTTATAAAACAAGTTACCTTCGTTTTAGCACTAGTGGCTAACTGAACCAACCAAGAATTTTCAAATTTTTCGACAGGTAACTTACATTTTTCTACCATTTTAGTTGAAATATAAATTAGACTAGCTCCTAGATCAATTAAAATAGTTATAGGGGTTTGGTTTAACATACCTTCTACTTCCACCATGGAATTTTGATATTCTACTTGTCGATTCTCCAAGGCTGCATTGATTATGGGCATAGTCCTCACTAATTCTCCAACAACCATCTCCTCCTGCATGGTATGAATATTACTGACAGTCTTTTTCTGATTAGGACAGTCTGAAGCATAGTGTGGGCCATTACACTCCCAACACTTTATAGGTTCTTTGCGTTTAAAGTTCTTGGTGTAATTACCATGGTTATTAGCAAATTATTTACCCTTGGAATTATTCTAATTGCTTGGTGAATTATTCTTATTTCGTTGGAAATTCTTGTTAGGAAAATTTATGTCCTTATTGTTCTTAGAATTTCTGTTGGGCACAAATTCTTTCTTCTTTTGATCATAATGATTATTGTTCTTCTTGGCCTTCCAGTTGGCCATGCTTTGCTTCTTCTGATTCTGTTCATAACAGAAGTTTGCTTTTCTCATGGCTTCTTCCAAAGTCTTTGGATTGTCATACTCAATCTTGTCCTTAATATGATAAGGTAGACAGCTAAGGAATCGCTGTACCTTTGGTTTTTCATCTACAAGGTATGGCACATACCTAAGCAGACTTAAAAACTTGTTGTTTATATCTTTTATAGTCATTGATCCTAATTTAAGCTCATAAAATTATTTTTCTCTCTCTCCATAGTATTGCCCAGATAGAAATTTCTTTTTAAAGTACCTAATAAAGGTACTCCAGTTTACATTCTTATCTTTTATTCCCTTCACTCTCTTCATGTCCTGCCACCAAATGTCAACCTTTCTTGAAACATTGTAGATAGCCATTCTAGCCTTTAATTGGTTAGAATAGTTATATATCTGGAAGTACTTCTTCATCCCAGATAACCATGATTCTGCTTCCTCCCCCTTCTCAGTCTTTCCATTGAATGTTGGTGGTTTTATTTTTTTGAATTCCCTAGAAATTTCCTCATAAGGTTTGTATTCTCTCTTTTTAGTGTAATGGTTGTCATCACTACTATCACTAGTAGAATAGAAATTTTTTTGTTCACCAAACACCTCTGAAGATGAAATGCTTTCATTTTTAGTATGTTTCGTCTTTTTAATTTTATGTTGATGACTTGTACCTTCTGATTTAGTTCTTCTACCCCTACCCTCAATTTGAAACCTTTCTATTATGATCTGATTCAACTCCTCCTGAGCCCTAAGAATCCTCTCATTCTCTTGTTTTACAGATTCCATTTCAGATTTTAGGTCTTTTACTGTTTATAACAGTTTTGAGGAATTGGTGGTTAGATCTTCTAGTATAGGATGTCTTGGTAAGTCTTCTAGTTCAGTAAATGGATATTCTTCCTCTACATATTCCTCCAGCCTTTCCATACCTATTTGTTAAATTTCAGAAACAATTTATCTATTGAATAACATTTAAAAGAAAACACATCAGCAAAATAATTCAAAATCATTGTTTCATAAAAGCTAGTTGGGCTTCATCAAGGCCTAGTGTTTGAACCTTGTGCTCTGATACCACATGTCAAAACCCCAAATTTTCACAAAAATTTAAAAATTTGAGATAACATAAAATGTTGAATCTACGGTTTACTAAGAGCTAAGGGTTAGTAGAAAATGAAATAATCCAATCATTAGTATTACACATTTTCAAACTACTTTAACTAAGCAGTTTCCTTTCCGTAACATAAATAAGATTTGCTTGCATACTGTTGTCTTTCAGTTTACTAATGAGTCTTCTTTATGGCAAGTAGGTGGAATCTAACTTTGAATCCTGGGCTTACTTAGAATTTATGCTAATGCAGAAAGATTACTACTTCTTACATGTTTACAGGTATGATCGAACAAGTAGACATTTTAAATTCATAAAGTGTCAACAAGTGTTTCTATTTGCAATTAATATGCTTAGTAAAATAAGATGATAAATTACAAGAAACTACAATGAGGTAAAGTACTTTATTTTCTCCAGTTTTTCTTGTAAGCAAAGTTCAAATAAATGAGTTCATTTCTTTATCAAACTTAGTGACACCAATGATACTTACTTTGAACTCTAAGCTCGTATTCGTTGTCGCATATTAATTTATATTTTAACATGCTTATCTTGCAAATGTTATACTTATTGTACTATTGGTTTTTATTCATGAAAGATCTTTTATCAATACTTATAGTAAATATTCTCAATAGAATAAATTAAATTTCATTTTTAACTTACTAGTTATGGTAAGTATCAACCTATTACTTATATGTACAAATCAGTTGCTCACTAACAAGTTATTATCTTCCTCATCAATGTCGTACTGCATGTACTATTATATCATATACATTATTGTATTATTTACCTAAGTATCAAACTGATCGATATTTACATTCTGTAGGGAAACTTATTGCCTGTAAAACTTCTTGATATTATAAGCTTGATTAGTGTAAAATCAACTGCATCATTTCACATGGAAAACTGTTTTCCTTACTTCCTATATCTAAGTCAATCAATGTTGTTCCAATGATTATGGACATGGTTAAGGTTATTCCATTGTAATTCTTATTACTACCATAACGCCTTCCTTACATTAAGTTAATGCCCATAGTGTCTATTATGGTAGATCTCTCTACTATAAACAAATTTCTACCCTATGCTATGTACATATTATCTTGCATAATCACAAAAATATCTTACCAAATAAATAATCATGGTAAATTACTACCATTAGATAAATTGAAAAGCAAGTAGTGTCTATGCCAGTCTAAACCAAAGTTGAACTTGTAAAAGAATTCATGATTATACTCTTTTACTATGCTATCCCACTCTATAATTTATCACCATTCAAGTTGTTGTTGTTTTTTTTCAAGGGTTATAAACATGCATAATCAACACTATTTACAAGCATACAAATCTATAATTAGTTTGAAGGTTCGAAACAAATCAACTTTGGACTTTTCCATACATCAAATGGTTACCATATTTTACTAGGGTCAATGTTAAGAAATCATTGTTTTACCCAAATGCCAATATCGAGCTATCAACATTACGATAAATTGTTATGTGATTAATGATGGGATATTTATATATGCATACATCATATCTTATGCAAATTTTGATTATAAATCATTGTGTAAATAATTGGGATGATTGAAACGTAGGTGAACTATTGAAATCGACCCATGCATGGTTTGATTTATTGGAGGGCACGTGGTGATCTCCTGTGTGTGAATTGGAGATATAAGACCATTGCAATCCTAACTCTTTATCATTTTCCATCCGTAGTTCACACTGGCCTTAGGGCTGCTTTGCAATATTTGCATGGCGATAGTGAGCTCCTTCCTGATCCAGTTTGCTCCGAGTCTTGGGTTAATGTTGCTGTAGTCTTCGGTGCTCGGTCTTATTTCCAAACTCCTTACTGTGGGTTTTTATTTTGTGAGAGTTTATTGGTTTCTCTTTGCACTTGCTTATGGCCTATCCGTAGCTCCATCTTGTTTCCCTATGGCTTGTCACTGATTGAGGAGGTAAGATTTTCTTACTATTGGTTGTGCTTCGCCATCATCGCAAGGTTCGAAGATTTGGATGCATACTTTGCTGTTAGTGACAGTAGCCTCACTAGACTGTTCATTCTCTTTATTAAGGTAATTACTTGGTTTTATTTCTAGTTTATAAGACTCACATAAGATTTATTTTCATAGCAGGGTCTTACATTAGTGAAAGAGTTTCATAGCTAACACACAGTGTCATGCTCTTGCAGGAACTTGTGACCACTCTTGCAAATAGTGAAGAAGATGCTGCTGGCTGTCTTAGAGGGTTCGTGGCTCCAAACTGGTAACCCCTAGGTTCAACGAATGGGTTCTTACCCTGCTTGTAATAGGGTTTTCAATGGTGTAACCCTGAGCTTGGAAGCTTGTCTAGCTTCACCATTAGCTATGCAGTTTCTTTTTAAAAGGTGTTGTTGGTTTTATTATGTTTTCAACCCCTTGCTAAGTCGATGGGTAGTCCCGACCGTAAGCTGGGTGTTGTAATTAGTTAAGAAATTTAGCCTTATGGATTGTCACTGCGATACAATGATTTTTAAAAAGACTTCTTTTGAGCTCGGACTCGTTTTGCAGTAATATTGTTTTGTGACTCTGTGAAAATTAGGGTTTTCCCCCAATCCAACTGTGAATAAAGAATATTATTGTTTATTATAATTTGTGTATATAATATGGTTATTTATTTTAATACTGTAACTCAGTCATAGAGTAATTTGTAATATTTACTTGTTCTCTCATGAATACGAGCTAGGGTTTTCCTGAATGAAATCCCTATTTAAATAATTCTTTTAATTTATTTTAAATAGGTTCCGTTACTTGTTAAATTTGTTTCAAGTTTATATTATTACAAGTGTGTGTTGTGATATCTTAAATTTATATCTATTCATATATTTGTAGTAAGGAATGTAACAAGTCTATAATAGTTTAGTTGTTTATTGATGTAATGATCCAAATAAATGGATTATAGGTTAATTGTTTTTATTTGAAACAATATATCTAGATTAGGGTTTTGACCCTGTAGTTTACTTTTGCAGGTATAAACCTATTGATAATTATAGAACAGTTCTTTACATATATGTATATTTATTTTCATATTAGTTATTATCATATTCTATTTGTTTTTATCTACCGAGATGATAGAAAGAATTTTACTAGAGTTATTTGAAAAGATAAGCATAGATTTTGTAACTAGTTTGTTCTTTATAATTTAAATACTTTTCATATAACCCTTCTTAGTTTATAGTAATTGTTAGCCTTAGTTTAGTTGATATTATTAGTAAATAAACTATATGATTAGTAGTTTATTTTTTTACTGAACTGAATATAAACAATAGAGATTGACTATGATTCTTCTAGTGCAATGCAATTACTTACTAAGTGAACACAAAGGAATGTATATCTAACATAACATAGTTTATCCTCCAACATAATTTAACTTAAAATAAAAAGAATAATCTACTATATGTAAACACAACATCTTATCTACTAGGGTATTTTCTTAACATATTAATCCTTCTCCCTGTACTAGATTACTGCTCTTTCTTTTCCAGTATATTTATGTAAATAAGCTTGTAAAAACAATAAACATAGATAACCAGATTATTGTTTTTTTTAATAATAACGTACATAATGAAATAAATTACTGTGCTATTATTAAATGCAGAACCACATCTATTCTATTAAGCCTCTTAACATTTTCTTCATCTACTGTAAATACTCTATCTGTGCTAGAGTACGGCCTGGTCCTTCTAGGTGTGGAAAAACACATATTAGAATTATTTTCCATCTTAACACATTACTATTTCAGATTCATTTCTTCAATAATCTAAAACATTACTAACTCTAACATTTTACAACTAAATATTTCACATACATTTAATAGTCAGATTCAGATTTAACTATCTAACACAATAAACAAAATAATTTAGAACTTGATTAGGATACACAGCAATAGCATTAGGAGGTCATTCCTCCCTACCAAACTCCTAGAGAGTGCTCAAAAAATTCTTCCTCAGGACCCCCGAGCCCATTCCTATTATTCTTGGCTGAGAACTGGTGGAGCATGCAAACAGTAAACTAGTCGAATGACTTAGTAAAACACCCTGTACTCAGTAGTAATATCTTTCAGCCTAAAAATTGCACTAGATCACTCAGTAGTTATCCCCTCAAACTCTTCCACAATTCCCTTCCATTGAATTTCTCTGAAGTACATTCACCTGAATGATCACTTCTCTAGAATGAGCAGCCTCAACTCTCTTCAATGGGAATTTTTATAAAGATTGCCTAGGTCTTTTGGGTCAGTTGTCATTAATTGAGCCACCTACACTGATTTCACTTTGTTGGGGAATCATGACCCCAAATGTAGGGAGGTTTCCACCTGTAACAGTTGGAAGAGGGTTGACGATGCTGCCAGATGTCTGTTTGCTCTTCGCCTAGTCTCTTCCACCAATTTGACTAGTAAACACTCTTTTAACATCTCTCGTAAGCTGTTGTCTCCGCCTTTATTTATTTATAATTAAAATATTCTGAATTACATCAAATATCCTTGACTCTACTGAGTCATCAGTTAAAACTTATCATAAAATTTAGTATATTGTCCTCAAATAAAATCAAATAGGATAATATTGTTTTTTCTAAAATTGGGGCATGTGACACTAGGCCAACCAGATGTTTCATTTCCATAAGAGTTTAGCATGGTAGCTAGTGCACAAACTAGAGGTCGATTGAGGCATTCTACAATGTGTTTGGTGCTTCTATTCTTATACTTCATGTTCATGTGGAATTATTGTAGGTATGTGGACCGCTTGTGATTGTAGTCATTCTAATATAACCTTACTTTCATTTTTAATAATTATAAAGGATTGTGATCAGTGTGGATAATAGTCTCCTTCCCTATAATGTAATTCTTCTATTGACAACATTCCTACACAATGAAGTATATCTCCTTATCATAGGCCGAAGACTAACCAACAACATTATAGATTTTATCACTATGATAGGACACTATATTTCCAAGGCAAGTGAGAAATGCACTGATATCATAGTGAACAGTATTTGTCTCAATATGAAAAGGTTGTTTTCAAAATGTTGGTGTAGCTCTCGTATAGTGAGATTTGGCATCGCGAAGAGGAATCAGTCCAATTCCTAAAAGGATTTATGTTGTGATATAGCCAAAGAAAAATTTGCTTTGGCTCCACCCTTGGTCACTTGGCTTAAGGGCCAATATATATGAGATAAACACAACAAAAAACTACGATAAATGTTGGAAATCCCTAAGAAGCTATGGATCTCTATTAGAGTTTTCAAGGTTCTCCCATTATGAATTAATTGGATCTTTTTTGGGTCCACATGCACCCCATTGTCATCCATGTTGTATCTTAATTACTGAATTTTCTCCAAGCCAAATGAGAATTTCTCCAAACTAGAATATAATTTTCATGAGCGCAAGGTACTAAGGATGTGTTGGATGTGCAAGGTATCATTGGTCATCGTCACAAATGCTGTTAAATAATTAGTAGAGTTTAAAGAAATACAAAACCACTCAAAAATGCCTTCATTATACTTAAAGTTTGTCTTTCATACATTGGCATGCTAAATTGGGTCCTACTGGTAACCTGACTTGGAATCAATATTAGGAAATAAATTCAAACCCTTAAGTTGATCAAGAGGATCATCAATCAGGGGGAATGTGTATCAATTCTTGATGTTTTTTTTTGTGTATCTATAATAATACATAGTCACCATTCCACATATTTCTTAGGTATAAACACAATTGGGATCCCACAAGATTGATATATTAGTCAAATGTGCAGTTTTTGGATGATATCTTGAATCTAATGCTATATTTCCCCATTCTCCTAAATGGAGTGGCTATATACTATGTCATTAGGTAAAGGAGAAATAAGTATCAAATAAATTGAATGTTTAACTTGGCATTGTATAGGAACCCCCTTACATGAGGAAAAGATATCTATGTATTTTTCTACAATATTTTCCACATGTTTATTCTATTTAGAGAGACCTTATGTTGAGGATGTGGATGTTCCAATGAGCTCCCCTCCACATTATTGGCGATCCAAGAACAGAGAAAATTTCCCATTTTGAGAGATGACCTTTCAATAGTGCTTCGTGGAGATCAAGGAAACTAGAATAGTTAGGACTACCCCATGTATCCTGTAGAGTTATCTCTCTAATGTAATAACAATGCTATGTGGACTGGACTTATAAGCAAAATGACACTTCCACCAATAGGGTTTTCCTATAGTAACATCAAAAAGTTTATGTGGAGAAAACATTCCACAATAGCATCTCTTAAAAGGGATTCGTTCCATGGGATAGGTGGCATTGCTGACTCAAGTAGATGTATCATCCCTAGATCAACCAACTGATGGTGTATGGTTTGGAGTGTGACATCATTGTATCACTTCCCCTTCTTCTATATGCTTCTTCCACAATATTATCCACCAAATTTTCTCTACATAAGTTTCCTTACGCTTCCTACATCTTTTCGTTTTTGGTTCATTAAATTCCTATTTTGTTATTTTAATAAATTACTCTTGAATTCATGTTGAGATCTTCAACCTTCAACCAAAACCTGTCCCCAAGTATAATTTTCAATGGATAGATAAATAACTTCATAGATTTATGTAAAAACTGTAATAATTTCCATAAATATATTTATCCCTCAAACCCTCTATTCATTCACTTCAAGTTATTGGCTCCTTCGGTTGATTGGGAATTTTCATACCTTAGAGTTAAAATACGTTAGCCTCTCCAATTGGTACTCGACCATAGAAATTCCCAAAATTTTTCCTCTAATATGATTCTTTAAATAAAATTTTATGCAATGTGATGGATCTCACTCTTTGTACTTTCTCATGTTTCTTGTATCCTCCATTGGATGACTCCTCCAATAGCTCACTTCCCATAAGACACTTCCAAATTTTTGGTCACATTACATTGGCATTTGCTTCTCATCTTTTCTCGATACACACCATTTTCATAAAGTTATGATACAACACTTTTGATTACCAATTTTCAATAATACTCTGTTGACAAAATATAGAGTTTAATCCTATTGACCTTTATATATTCTCTTTTCCACAACAACTCTCGATGCTTCAACCTCGAGATGTTGATTCCGAATACCTCGAAATTTCTGAATTCATAGATACTTTATATATGTGCTTTTATATTTTATTCTTTATGTCTACCCTTTTATGAGGATCTTCTAATGTCCTCATCCTAGTGCTTCTACATAATTTATGTCTAGGAAAATAGAAAAAGTGCGCTCCTTCTTGTTGGGCCCATAAATGACCCATTTTTTGTTGGTGTAATTGTAAATTTGGAATTCATTTAATTGTATATCTTATGTACTATACCACGATGTTTATTCTGGGAAGTGTATGTAATGTATTTGAGTCATGTCATGGCCTGATGTTCCTATCAAGAGATTCAATAATGTAAACAAGTCATGTCAAGTCATTGTGGGTAACCCTCCTATTGTTCAAGGGTTAAATTCCCCACATTTTTCGGGCCCTAGGGTTATTAGAATATCCTAGAGAAGTCAGCCCTAGGTGAGCTATTGTAAGTCAAGGCAATATTCCCCACTGTTGTGTTAAGGATAACCCTCCTTGTTGATTGGNGAATGGCACATCTTTTTGTCAAAACGGAATTCGATTCCGAGCATTTTCAGTTTTTGGTGAGGGGAATTAGGGCTTCTTACAGAAGATGAATGTTTGAGTGAGCTCGGCATAGTATTTCTATCCTCATCAAAATAGAATTTTAGAGAATTGGGTTGATATTTTTGGTTGGGTATAACTGCAGGAAATTCAGACCCTAGTTTGACCCGAGGCCAAAAAAACCCTAAAATACTAAAACTGATAGGTTTTGGTACATTCTCTATATCTCTGGATTGGAGAAGACTCAGAAGTGGAAAAATCCATAGGATGAATATAAAATCCTGATTTACACTGTATCCAATTTTCAGCCTCATATTCACTATATTCTAGGATATATGATCCCTCCAAGTAAGGGTTCCAGCCTCTTCCAGGATTCATCCCTAAACAGGACACGTGGGAGAAATTGCTATATCGTGGGATACAAAAGTCCAAATTAAATTTATGAAGATGGTCTAGAAATGGAATGGGCATTAATTTTTTTGGTAGAATTTTTAGACTCTGAAGATGAAATAGTGACACATGGCAGTCCGTACAACTTCGCTATGCTGAAGAGTCATGAAACATGTTACCTTGGGAGAACAATCATAAGTCCCAATTGCGAAAACCAATTTTGATGAAACCTATGTTTTAGGAACAGGAACAGATGAGGCTACCTCAGTGCAAAGTTTCAGACACATAGGATCATTAATTTTGGATATATCTCATAAACAATATCAGGAATTTTTGTAGAAGAAATTGGAAAACTAGGGCTTCCTGTTTCGAGAGCTTCCCTACACTGTTTTCAAAAAATGAGTACATTGGACAGCTCACCTTGAATAGGTCTATCTTTCTATCCAATCAGATCTAAAATATTCCAAGTTTTTAAAATTAGGGTTTCTTTGACACACCCAAGATCAGTCAGCTCTGGAATGAGGACATACACCTCAAATCGGTAAGATCTAATATTTTGTTATTTTCATTTGAGGTTTTGATTTCAAAGTGATCTATAACATCAGGTTGATGATAAGCTTGGTGAATTTGAAAACTTCCAAGCATGGAAGTATATGATCTCTCTAAAGAAAATGAATTGGACACCTACATGAGTAGAGAGGTTCCAGTTCCAAAGGGAGATGATGCTAAAAGAATTACACTAGAAGAACTTGGTTAAGGCAAAAAATATCATTGCTGATTCAACTAGGGATCACCTTATACCACAAGTGTCTTCCCTAAAGACATGGAAATATATGTTTGATTCCTTGACCAAGCTATTTGAAGGGAAGAAAATAAATTAGAATATGACTTTGAGAAAATAGTTGAAGAATCAATTGGGTCCTACTGGTAACTTGACTTGGAATCAATATTAGGAAATAACTTCGAACCCTTAAGTTGATCAAGAGGATCATCAATCGGGGGGAATGTGTATCAATTATTTATGTTTATTTTTTTTTGTATCTATAATAATACATAGTCACCATTCCACATATTTATTGGGTATAAACACAATTCAGATCCCACAAGATTAATATATTAGTTAAATGTGCAGTTTTTGGATGATATCTTGAATCTAATGCTATATTTCTCCATTCTCCTAAACGGAGTGGCTATATACTATGTCATTAGGTAAAGGAGAAATAAGTATCAAATATATTGAATGTTTAACTTGGCATTGTATAGGAACCCCCTTACGTGAGGAAAAGATATCTATGTATTTTTCTACAATATTTTCCACACATTTATTCTATTTAGAGAGACCCTATGTTGACGATGTGGATGTTCCAATGAGCTCCCCTCCACATTATCGGTGATCCAAGAAGAGGAAAAATTTCCCATTTTGAGATATGACCTTTCGATAGTGCTTCGTGGAGATCAAGGAAACTAGAATAGTCAGGACTACCCCACGTATCCTGTAGAGTTATCTCTCTAATGTAATAACAACGCTATGTGGACTGGACTTATAAGAAAAATGACATTTCCACAAATAGGGTTTTCCTATAATAACATCAAAAAGTTTAAGTGGAGAAAAAATTCCACAATACCACCTCTTAAAAGGGATTCGTTCCATGGGATAGGTGGCATTGTTGACTCAAGTGGATGTATCAGCCCTAGATCAACCAACTGATGGTGTATGGTTTGGAGTGTGACATCATTGTATCACTTCCCCTTCTTCTATATGCTTCTTCCACAATATTATCCACCAAATTTTCTCTACATAATTTTCTTTACGCTTCCTACATCTTTTCTTTTCTGGTTCATTAAATTCCTATTTTGTTATTTTAATAAATTACTCTTGAATTCATGTTGAGATCTTCAACCTTCAACCAAAACCTGTCCCCAAGTATAATTTTCAATGGATAGATAAATAAATTCATAAATTTATGTACAAACTGTAATAGTTTCCATAAATAGATTTATCCCTGAAACCCTCTATTCATTCACTTCAAGTTATTGGCTCCTTAGGTTGATTGGGAATTTTCATACCTTAGATTTAAAATACGTTAGCCTCTCCAATTGGTACTCGACCATAGAACTTCCCAACATTTTTCCTCTAATATGATTCTTTAAATAAAATTTTATCCAATGTGATGGATCTCACTCTTTGTACTTTCTCATGTTCCTTGTATCCTCCATTGGATGACTCCTCCAATAGCTCACTTATGATAAGACACTTCCAAATTTTTGGGCACAATACATTGGAATTTGCTTCTCATCTTTTCTCCATACACAACATTTTCATAAAGTTATGATACAACAATTTTGATTCCCAATTTTCAATAATAATCTATTGACAAAATATAGAGTTTAATCCTATTGACCTTTATATATTCTCTTTTCCACAACAACTCTCAATGCTTCAACCTCGAGATGTTGATTCCCAATACCTCGAAATTTCTGAATTCATAGATAATTTATCTATGTGATTTTATCTTTTATTCTTTATGTCTACCCTTTTATGAGGATCTTCTAATGTCCTCATCCTAGTGCTTCTACATAATTTCTTTCAAGGTAAATAGAAAAATTGTGCTCCTTCTTGTTGGGCCCATAAATGACCCATTTTTTGTTGGTGTAATTGTAACTTTGCAATGCATTCACTTGTATATCTTATGTACTGTACCGCGATGTTTATTCTGGGAAGTGTATGTAATGTATTTGAGTCATGTCATGCCCTAATGTTCCTATTGGGAGATTCAATAATGTAAACAAGTCATGTCAAGTCATTGTGGGTAACCCTGCTATTGTTCAAGGGTTAAATTCCCCACAGTTGTGGGGCCCTAGGGTTATTAGACTATCCTAGAGAAGTCGGCCCTAGGTGAGGTATTGTAAGTCAAGGAAATAGTCCCCACTGTTGTGTTAAGGATAACCCTCCTTGTTGATTAGAGGGGAAAAGTCCCCACAAGTGGTTGGGAACTAGGGTTATTAGACTCTCCTAAAGATGTCGGCTCTAGTAAGTAATTGTTAAGTGAGGCCAACATGTTGGAGTGGAAATTAAGTGAAAAAAAGAATAGAAATAGAGAGTAAGCCTCTCTATTTATCACACACACACTAACTCATTGGGGCGCATGAGTGAGAGAAGAAGTTGTCGCGACAAGAGAGAGAGAGACTACTGCTGTTAGGAGATCATCGTTACGTTTTTGGGTTTTACTTTTGGTGTTGAATCTGTGTCTGAGGAAGTTGCGGGGTTTTCTCCTTTATGGTTTCCCCAAGGAAAATATTTGTGTCTATTGTCTCTTGTGTTTGATTTTTGTGCTTTTTATTCTCTCAGTTAAAGATTCTAATATAATGCTAGCTTGAATGATAAAAATATAACATGGTATTAGAGCTAACCTAAGAACAAGAGATTGTGTAGTTATAGAAGCTAGGGATTCTTACCTTTTGGGTCTCTCTCCACAATCCATCAACAAAAATATGCTAGGTGGACTCTCCATTGAATGGCACATCTTTTTGTCAAAACGGAATTCGATTCCGAGCATTTTCAGTTTTTGGTGAGGGGAATTAGGGCTTCTTACAGAAGATGAATGTTTGAGTGAGCTCGGCATAGGATTTCTATCCTCATCAAAATAGAATTTTAGAGAATTGGGTTGATATTTTTGGTTGGGTATAACTGCAGGAAATTCAGACCCTAGTTTGACCCGAGGCCAAAAAAACCCTAAAATACTAAAACTGATAGGTTTTGGTACATTCTCTATATCTCTGGATTGGAGAAGACTCAGAAGTGGAAAAATCCATAGGATGAATATAAAATCCTGATTTACACTGTATCCAATTTTCAGCCTCATATTCACTATATTCTAGGATATATGATCCCTCCAATTTATGGTTCCAGCCTCTTCCAGGATTCATCCCTAAACAGGACACCTGGGAAAAATTGCTATATCGTGGGATACAAAGGTCCAAATGAAATTTATGAAGATGTTCCATAAATGGAGTGGACATTAAGTTTTTTGGTAGAATTTTCAGACTCTGAAGATGAAACAGTGACACGTGGAAGTCCGTACAACTTCGCTATGCTGAAGAGTCATGAAACATGTCACCTTGGGAAAACAATCATAAGTCCCAATTGCAGAAACGAATTCTGATGAAACCTGTGTTTTTGGAAGAGGAACAGGTGAGGCTACCTTATTGAAAATTTTTAGACACATAGGATCAGTAATTTTGGATATATCACAGAAAAAATATCAGGAATTTCTGCAGAAGAAATTGGAAAACTAGGGCTTCCTGTTTCGAGAGCTTCCCTGCACTGTTTTCAAAAAGTGAGTACATTGGACAGCTCACCTTGAAGAGGTCTATCTTTCTATACAATTTTTTAAAATTAGGGTTTCTTTGACACACCATAGATCAGTCAGCTCTGGAACGAGGACATACACCTCAAATCGGTAAGATCTAATATTTTGTTATTTTCGTTTGAGGTTCTCATTTCAAAGTGATCTATAACATCAGCTTGATGATAAGCTTGGTGAAGTTGAAAAATTACAAGCATGGAAGTATATGATCTCTCTAAAGAAAATGAATTGGACACCAACATGAGTAGAGAGGTTCTAGTTCCAAAGGGAGATGAGTCTAAAAGCATTACACCAAAAGAACTTGGTTAAGGAAAAAAATATCATTGCTGATTCAATTAGGGATCACCTTATACCACAAGTGTCTTCCCTAAAGACATGTAAATATATGTTTGATTCCTTGACCAAGCTATATGAAGGGAAGAAAATAAATTAGAATATGACTTTGAGAAAATAGTTGAAGAATGTGAAGATCCATACTGCAGAGACCATATAGTCATACATTACAAGGTTCTCTCAAATCAAAGAACAACTTGCAGCAATAGAAGAAGAAGTGGAGAATGCAGAAGTTACCTTGAATGGCCTCCTAGGATCATGGGATTCATTCATTTAAGGAATGTGTGCCAAAAGGAAGTGATTACTTTTAGCAGACTTTGGGAAGAAGAAGAAGCTTGACTCATAATAAGGGCAGAGAATATTGGAGTAATTGAAGATCAAGCTCTCACCATCCAAAGAAGATCCCTCAAGTGATGAGGAATATGAATGACTCAATTCTTGAAGAACCTCTTATAAATCATGAGCATTTGGATAAGAAATGATGAAGTCATGAATGAAGAAGATGATGAAGCAAAAGGATCAAGAAGGAGTCTACCCACGAAACAAATAAAGATAAGTATTTCATTGTCATTTCATGATATTGTTTTGTTATGCATTTGTTTATATTCAGTTGATGTATTATGCATGATAGAATGTTTGCATTAATGACAGTATGCTACTAATATTCATGTGATGGGTAATTAGCTCATGGTGCTATACAAATCTCCATTGCTACTTATATAGAATGAAACCTCTTTGTTGACATATTGGATTAGTGCACAATCTCAATGTTGTCCTGGTAGAGATGAAAGGCATCTAGAAAGTTTCCATAAGATATGGATGAATGTTGTATTGGCTAAAATAGTTGCATGATCATATATTTATGCATAATAATTTTCCATTATGAATATGCCTTATGAAATGTTTCTAACCATACAAATGCATTTGACTTGTAGGAAAGATCGTGAACAATCACCTACAAGCAAAGAAGGATGAGACTTATTCCGAAGAACAAGTGATGACAGTTCAATAAAGAATCCAAGATCAAGAATAATATGACGAATGTAGCGACATGAATAATGTAGAACCTTCTAGCTATGAATAAGTAACCAAGAAGAAAGAAAGACTAGTTCAAGAAGAATGATGTCTAGTATACAGTAGTGATACATGAAGGGAAGTTTGTAGTTCCATCATGTAGTAGATGTAAACATTGTGGGATACAAGGAAAGATTCGTAGCACAAGGAATATACTACAAAGAGACATGTGCAACAACTAGAAATACACATGACAGAAAGAATCATGTGTGCAAATGAAATAAGGACTTGTACAAGATTAGAAGACACCCTTGGGATAACACATACATGAGGAGCTTGATGAAGACCTGAACCTTTGCTACAAGGCTGAAGATGAAATTCTATAGAGGATGAAAAGCTCACCGATGGGTACGAGAAGAAATTTTGAAAAAGTTCAATATGGAGGATATTGGTATCCAATGATCCTAGATGGATACATAGAATATTAGTAGTAGATGAATCTACTTATCACTCTGGTACAAAATTTTTCAGTGCATAGAGTACAAAAGGCAGAGGGAGAATGATGCTCTGCTTCAGAGGGAGTGATTGCAGAAGATTCCGAGGTTCGACATGGTATGACAAGATGGATAGATTACTGATGAATTTAGGATTTACTGAGAGAAAAGAGGATTCCAACCTTTTCTTCAAGGTTGAAGGAGGAAAACCAGTGATGCTTCTATTATATGTTGATGACTTGTTCCTGAGAGAAAAGAGGAACTCATTAAATTTGCAAGAAGAAGACTCGCTGCCGAGTTCAAGATAAAGGACTTGAGGATGATGCACTACATTCTAGGCATGGAGGTGTGGACAAGGGAAGCATGTAGTAGAGATATGAAAGACATTCAGGATGATGGACTGCAAGGCCATGACAACACCTATGGAATTGAACCTGAAGCTATTGAGTAATGCTTCATCAGAGACGATTGATGCTACGATTTATTGTCAGATGATTTACCTAACAAATATGAGACCCTATATTTTTTTTCCATGAACACATTGAGACATGTTCACCTGATCGTTGCAAAGCATGCAGTGAGGTACCTGAAGGGTACATTTTATTATGGGATCAAGTATGAGGAAAATCCAAAGATTAACCTGGAGGGTTATGTTGATTCAGATTGGGCAGGCAGTGCCATCGATAGGAAGAGCACTTCAGGGTGTTGCTTCAGTATTGGATGAGGTGTGATCTCTTGGTTTAGTAGGAAGCAATCTTGTGTGGCACTGATTACAACTCAAGCAGAGTATGTCATAGCTTGTTCAGCTAGTTGTGAGGTAGTATGGCTGAGGAAGCTACTATCTGATTTATTTGATCTCCAGTTAGATGCTACTTGTATATATTCTGACAACCATAGTTGTGTGAAGTTGTTAGAGAACCCGGAGTTCCATGACAAGTTGAAGCATATCGAGATCAAATATCACTATATCAAGGATATGGTGCAGAGAGGAGTATTGAAGCTCTAGTATGTTGCGATGTATGAACATATAGTTGATGTGTTGATGAAGCCATTGGCCACAGTGAAGTTTGAGTATTTCAGGGAGAATCTTGGTGTTCTGTAGATCAAGGTTCCCTCCAAAGGGAAGTGATGAGTTCTTGATCCATTCTGACATGTTGAGAGGATTGGTTCCTTCCATGGTCAGATGTAGGGGTTGATCCATTCTTTCATGATGAGAGGATTGGTTCCTCACATGTCATATATGAGTGTTGAGCCATTCTAATGTGATTGTAGGATTGGTTCCTACATGATCAGATATAAGTGTTGAATGCTATTCTTGGAATGGAGGCACATGTTCAATTACCAGGAACACTCACTATAGGACTAAGAGCCATTCTGATGTGACTGTAGGATTGGTTCCTACATTATCATATGTAAGTGCAGAGCCATTCTAATGTGACTGTAGGATTGGTTCCTACATGATCAGATGTAAGTGCAGATCCATTCTTAGGCAATTGTAGGATTGGTTCCTACATGATCAGATGTAAGTGCAAAGACATTCTGTGGTGATTGTAGGATTGGTTCCTACATGATCAGATATAAGTGCTTGGTGGGCCATTCTAACTTAGGGTTAGATATAAGCACTGAATAAGACCTACATGGAGGCTAGGCCTACAACCAGCATGAAAAGGGGATGGCTCTGTAGAACTTCCTATGATGAGAATAATGAAGAGATAGCACCTTTTGATTGAGATAGTAGAAGGAGTAATGATGATGATGATTCAATGATGATCCAACTTTGATGATGATCGAGACTTGATGATGATCCAGCAGTGATGATCCAGATCAAGTGATGATCTAGACTTGATGATGATCCATCAGTGACGATCCAGATCAAGTTATGATCCAGACTCGATGATGCAGTGATGATCTAGACTTGATGAAGATGAATTCACAATAAATATGACTTGACGATGAAGATGAATTGACAATTAAGATGACTAGAAGATGAAGATGACTTGATGATGATCGAGATGATATAGAGAAGAAGACTTGTTCTGATAAATTGTGTCGAGAGAATACCTTCCTAGTTAAGAGGGAGTGTCGATGTAATTGTAACTTCAAAATGTATTCACTTGTATACCTTATGTATTGTACCCCGATGTTTATTCTCGGAAGTGTCTATAATGTATTTGAGTCATGTCATGCCACGATGTTCCTATCGGGAAATTCAATAATGTAAACAAGTCATGTCAAGTCATTGTGGGTAACCCTCCTATTGTTCAAGGTTTAAAGTCCCCACAGTTGTGGGGCCCTAGGATTATTAGACTATCCTAGAGAAGTTGGCCATAGGTGAGTTATTGTAATTCAAGGAAAGAGTCTCCACCGTTGTGTTAATGATAACACTCTTTATTGATTGGAGGGGCAAAGTCCCCACAAGTTGTGGGGAACTAGGGTTATTAGACTCTCCTAGAGATGTCAGCTCTAGTAAGTAATTGTTAAGTGAGGCCAACATGTTGGAGTGGAAATTAAGTGAAAAAAATAATATAAATAGAGAGTGAGCCTCTCTATTTATCACACACACACTCACTCATTGGGACACATGAGTGAGAGAATAAGTTGTTGGGAAAAGAAAGAGAGAGACTACTATTGCCATGCGATCATATTTATGTTTTCGTGTCTTACTTTTGGTGCTGATTCTATCTCTAAGGAAGCTGTGGGGTTTTCTCCTTTATGGTTTCCCCAAGTAAACTCTTTGTGTCTATTGTCTCTTGTGTCTAATTGTTGCTCTTGTTATTCTCTCAATTAAAGATCCTAATATAATGCTAGCTTTAATGATAAAAATATAACATTTTTTACCACACTCACCATACCCTTTTTTCCTTATCTTACTCTATTTTATGCACCAAACAGATGTTCTTCCTTCATTTGAGCCTTCATTCCTTATATATATGATTACTTATTCTTTTATCTTATTATTACTTATGATTGTTATAAACAAGGCTTTTCCTCTTGAATTATGCTAACAAATTGATATTTTATGAATATAGTTCAAGATGTGAAGGATACAGGTGTATCAAGCCGAGTGGTTTCTAGAAGAGATGAACATCCATTTCCAACTATACCCATGGATTCCAACTTTACATGTGAAACGCAGTCGATCCTCATTCTACGCAAGTTGCAACAAGAAAGGTTACAATAGACTCAGCGTCAGTAGTGCATCGTTATTCAAGGGTAGCTACAACTGACAGAGTATCTCTTAAATGGGTTCTATTAATTCATCATTGTCTCATGCAAGAGAATTACTATATTCCCTACTTTTGTTTCTCCCACAGCTGTCACATCGCATTATAATAGGGAAGCCTAAAGAATGTAGATCTTCACGGTTGCCTGATATTAGTGGGTGGAAGTTATGAAGATTGATGTATAAATACTAGGAACTATTCAGAGCCAATGGTTTGAAAATATTTGATCGTATTGTATAAGATATGAAAGAGACTGTACTTTCATTACATCATCTAATACAAGGAGTAGGATTCTTTAGATTTCTGTGTTTTAACTTGTGTTAGCCTCCGGCGTCTCTATTCAAAGGCTAGGCCCGACTTCCCACAGAGATTATTGAGTTAATTAGGTGTTTATATTTTCTGTCATGTGGTGTGGATGTTATAGAAGATGCATTCCTTTATAATAGATGCAACAATAATGATTCATTGTGTTTCCTTGAATGATCAGTAATTCCATTTCCTATAAGCTGCAATAGAGTGGTGTGACAGTCAACTGTGTAGGTTAATTTACTTTATGTGCTTGTGTGATATCTATAACAACCAAGCTCATCCCTAGTTTCTTTCAATTATTGTCTTTCTTGCGTTTTGCTAATTTAGTTCATTTACAGTTATAATTATTGAGTTCAGTTTCTGCATTTTTTATTCTTAGATTAAGTTGAATTAAGATAGTTATAACGGATCCTCATATGTCCTGGTAAATTAGGATTTAACTTTTTACAAGAGTAAGTCAAGATGTTTATTTTATGAATGGTTCATTTCTAGATTAAAGTTGTAGGAAGGAAATTACAATTTCACATTCCTAGGAAGGTAATTTAGATTAGGTTAATCATGGGAAGAGTTGGGCTGAATAGATATGTAGGATAGTTCATTCAACAACATAAACTACTTAGTGTTTAAGCATAGACAGTGTAAATTATCTTTGTAATAAAAACACTTCCCTGGGTTGACAATTTATATTGAACATTCTGTATGTTGGCTTTAATTAACCTACATATAGAGTGCCCAACCTTTTGGCACCGTTGCTGGGGAAGGTAATTATTAGACACCATAATAGTTGCATCCATTCATTTTTCTTCAGTTTTTATGTTTGCATGTTTTGGGTTGCATGAATATGAGAAGAGTACAGCGTGACAATCCTACAAACCCCATAACTCCTCAGAATACTAACATTGCAGGTGGTCGAGGTCGTCATAGAAACCCAACATTGGGAAGAATAAAATTCATTGACAATATAGTTTCCATAACTAATTCCTCTACCAGATCTTACCACTAGGGGTCCTCCATTAGAAGAATCCCAATTACTCCGAGGATGGAAGCATCAGTTTCCATAGTAGAGAACACAAGAGAAGTTGCAACACCCTCAGGTGTTCCTGTGGAGGAAGACAGAGCTAGTGTTGTGGGAGCAGCTGATTGAGATGTGATTTATCGCATTAATAGGAAGGAGGTGACAAAGAAGGAGTGGACACGGTTTCATAAGAATAAGGAAAATCATAAGGTATGAAGGAAGGAGACAGAAGAATAAAATATGAATAACAAACATGAGTTGGAAGATCATGAAAATGTGATGTGGGGAAATCATCACAACGACAGTGATCCCTCACCTAAGGGTACAGTTTCCATGCTCTAGTTCCCCATTCAACAACCAGAAGGACTAGCCCCCACAAAAAACATATCACCATCATTATTACCCCATTTTCATTGAAAAGCCATAGAGGATCCAGATGAATTCCTCTTTGAATTTGAAATCCTCTATCGCAGCTATGACTACACTTCCAATGAGTATAAGTTAAAACTTTTCCCTACTACTTTGTTGGATAATGCACTACATTGGTTCATGAGCTGGGGTGGTGGAACTATCACCACCTGGAACTGAATGAAACAAGAATTCCTAGAGAAGCACCAGGAGTACTGCAACACCAAAGATAAAAGAGAAGAGATGTTCAATATGGTACAAAGGGACGAAGAAAGATTGGAATATTTTTTTGAGAGGCTCTTGTACAATGCGCAGAGGACTGGATAGCATAATATGGGGATAGATGTGATGAATATAATCCTACTTCATGGGATTAGGGAAGAATTCCTAGGTATGTTGAACCTACTAGGAAAGAGGGGTATCTCAAAGGAATCCTTTGAAAATATTGTTGAATTGTGCAAAAGGTATTCTAGAGGATCTTCTAGGAACAAAAAAGAGGATAAATTAGAATGAGATGTCTTTGAAAAAACACAAAATTCATCGAATGGAGGAGCTACCTAAGTAGAAATAGGCAACCTTCTCGAGAACTTCAAAACATAATTGATGAGATCGATCTCCTCAGAAATAGATGTCCTGAGGGAAAAACATAAACAAGAAGTAGAGGATCTAACACTCACTGTATTTTACCCCAAATGTAGGAAGAAACATCCCTCGAAGGAGTGCCCACTTAACAAAGTGGAAGTGTGTCATCTTTGTGAGCTGAACCATGATACAAATGAGTGCCCTTCACTACCTCAAGTGAAGGAAGTTCTGCAGGAATCAACTGCAGATGTGGAACCAAACTACTTCATTCCACCAAAAAAGCCTTGGAAACCTTGAAACCAAGGTATGAATCTAGACTCATTTCCATTTTTGAATAATATGAATAATTGGAATAATATGAATCACATGAATACACAATTCCATTCATCTTATTCCAACCATCAATGGCATCCTTCTCAAGCTCCTATGCAAAATTTCAACTCCTAGAACTCTTGGACATAGCCACCAAACCAAAAGAATTCTTGGTCTCCTGGGAGGAGGAACTTCCATCTAGGAAATCTGTTTTCCCATATCCCATCTCCTCAATAATTTCTACACCAATAGTTTCCTCATAAACCATACCCTNGAATTCTTGGTCTCCTGGGAGGAGGAACTTCCATCTAGGAAATCTGTTTTCCCATATCCCATCTCCTCAATAATTTCTACACCAATAGTTTCCTCATAAACCATCCCCTCCTCAACAATACCCTCATCCATATCAGCAGTACCAGCAACTGCAACTGCAACTCCAGAACAATGTTGTAGCCAAAATGGCTATCTGACCGCAGCTTCCTGCTCAACCTAACCCCAACCCAAACAATGAAGCATTCCACCAGTTTGAGACTGCCAACATGCCTTCTCACTCAATTACTCTAGTTCCCTATAATGAAATCCACTTATGATCAAGGAGGATATTGGATCCTTTGGTCATTGATGATGTTCCATCCTCTGTGTCTAAAGAAAGGATGAATCAATAGTACTCATCCAACACAGCGATCTCCATTATTGAGGACATTGAAAGTCCTACCGAGACACTAGCTGAAACACAAGGAGAAACATCTATTAACACATAGCCTGCACAATTGTTTAGAGAACCTCCATATCCTGAAATACTAACACTACAAAAGGCATTGGAGCAACCTCATTTTAACCTCTTAGGAGAGTTGAAAAAACTCTATGCCAAAACACCACTGCTCTAGGACCTTCATGATGTTCCTATATATGGCAGAACTATTTGGGATCTGTGTACAAGAAAACTAGGTAGAAAACCCAAGGATCCTCCCACTATCCATGTCATAGGGAAATTATCTGAATTGATAATGGGAAAAACCCTCCTGGCCAAATATGATGATCCTGGGAACCCCACTGTCACTGTGCAAATTGGGAACAAACAAATACCAAATGTACAGGTATATTTAGGCACAACTATTAATATCATGACCATAGAAAGTGTATGAAAACTTGCTCTCACCAATATTAGGCCAACCCCTACCATTTTAGAATTGGTAGATAGGTCCACCATCAAACCCAGGGGAATCTTGGATGACCTCGTTGTCATAGCTTGGGGGGCACCTGGTGATTCTAGGAAGACCTTGGTTGGACACATCTCACACTTGTATCAGATTTCTGTCAAGGTCTATGACCATATTAGATGTGACTGAAACAAATAACCTTACCATGTATCCTCCAGCTCAACCTATTCTAGAAGTTGAAACTCCTTTGTGGATGGAGCTAGAGGAAGAGGAGGGCATTCAGCCACTGTTAATGATAGGGAAGGCCTTGAATTTTAAGGATGAAATTGAGTACAATGCTATTAATAATTTTATCAATGAGCCCACTTTTGTCAACAAAACAATTTATCGAATCCTAAACAGTACTCTAGGTGAAACAGAGCAAGAAAATATCACAGAGGAAACATTAGTCAGTGATAGCCACATAATTCCAGTTCTAAAGAATTCGAAAAGTGTTCTAGCTGAGATAGAACTTGTAAAAACACTGAATATCAATCCCAATATTACTCTTGATGAACAAGAACACCTAATCACTCTCTTGAAAAAGCATATGGGGTAATTTTCCTGGGACTACACAGACATGAAGGGTATTCCTTCTAATCTGTGCACCCACGACATTTATATCAAGAGTGACTCTCGGCCTATGTGCCAGCCACAACAAAGGATGAACCCTAATATTAGGAACATAGTAAAGGAGGAAATTCAAAATCTCTTGGAAGTAGGGTTTAGATACCCAATATCAGACAACAAGTGGGTTTCTTCGCTCGTGATAGTACCCAAGAAGAATGGTAAGTGGATAGTCTACATGGATTACAGAGATATGAACAAGGAAACATAGAAATACCATTTTCCTGTACCTTTCATCGATTAAGTACTTGAGACCCTGTCTGGGAAGAAGTTCTTCTCCTTTCTGGATGGGTTTAGTAGGTAGAATCAAATCCATATTGCTTATGAGGACCATGACAAAACTACCTTCACCTATCCCTAGGTTACCTTTGCATATAGGGTGCTCCCCTTCGGTTTATGCAATGCACCAACCACCTTTCAGAGAGATGTGATTGGCATCTTCTCGAAAATGGTTAATGATAGTATGGATATTTTCATGGATGGTTTTACCCCTTATGGAATTTTGCTTGAAGAGGAACTTAAAAACTTGGAGAAGGTTTTAACACGCTGTGAACAAACCTAGCTATCTTTGAGCACTGAGAAGTGCTATATGATGATGAGCAAGGGTGTAGTGCTAGGGCACTTTATCTCTGTTGATGGTATCCAGGTAGATCCATCCAAAATTAGGGTAATTTAGAACATACGCACTCCTGGAACACAAAAGAGGTACATAGCTTTTTAGGGCATGCTGGTTATTATAGAATATTTATAGAGAATTTTTCCAAACTAGCTTCTCCTTTGTTTACCCTATTGATGAAGAATGTATAGTTTATATGGAGCAATGCATGCTAGATAGCGTTCATTGAAATTAAGAATAGGTTGTCTACAACCCCTATCTTAAGGGGGGCAATTGGGCTCTTCCTTTCCACATTTCTTCAAATGCCTCTGACACCGCCATTGGAGCAGTGTTAGGTCAGCACGATGGTCAAGCACCATATGCAATTTATTACATCAGTAAAAACTTGGCCCCTACTGAACTTAATTATATGGTTACAGAGAAGGAATTTTTAGCCATTATTTACTCCATTAACAAATTCAAACACTACATCACTGGATATCCCACCTTTGTACACATTGACCACTCAGCCATCAAGTATCTAATGAACAAACTAGTTACAAATGTTAGGATAACTAGATGGCTATTTTTTTATTTATTTATTTATTTTTTTCAATGTGGTTCACGCGCCGGCTTGACTGACGGGCTACCTCCATGGAATAATTTCAAGAGGGCCCACCCGAAGGGGCCTCACTCTCGGCACACTTCATGCCTAACCCCAAGAGCGTCGAGGAGAATGGATCCCGGGACCTCACTTATCGGGAGGCCTAACTACGGTTGCTCGACCGCTTGAGCTAACTCTTGGGGCTAACTAGATGGATATTACTATTACAGGAGTTTGATATTACCATTGCTGAAAGGCCTAGGAAAGAAAATGGTGTTGCTGATTATTTATCCCATTTTAATAACAGTGATGACAGCTTACCGGTTGAAGATTCTTTCCTATATGAACACTTATTTGCAGTTTCAACTCGTTCCCGTTGGTATGTAGATGTTCCTATCTACTTAGATGCAGGTAAGATTCTAAAACACTTGTCAAAAAGAGAGAAAAGGAAGATTATTCAACAAAGTGCTAGATATTGCTGGATAGATGGTCATATTTTCTACATAGGCCCTGATCTTGATATTAGGATATGTGTAAGGGATGATGAAGTCTTCCATATTTTTAAATCCTGTCATGATGAGCCATGTCGAGGGAATTTTGCAGACATGAGAATAGGTCATAAGGTGCTGAGAATGGGTTACTATTGGCCAATAGTTTTTAGGGATTGCAAGAAGTATGTCCAGTCTTGTGACAGCTATTAAAGATTGGGCCAACCTAATAGATTGGATGAAATTCCTCTTCTACCACAGTTTGTGGTGGAACCTTTTGATAGATGGGCCTTATATTTTGTTGGGCCTATCAATCCTCATTCAAAATGGAAAACCTACATTCTAGTTTGCATCGACTACATGACAAAATGTGTAGAAGATGTGGCTTTGGAGAAACCCAATGACTAGGTTGTAATAGATTTTCTATATGGAGAAATATTTACTCATTTTGGGATACCTAAGGAAGTAATCATAGATGGAGGAACACAATTTGTGTCACATAAATTTGAAGCTTTTCTATAGAATTACCATATTCAGCATAGGATAACTTCACCTTACCATCCCGACGCCAATGGCCAGGTGGAATGTACCGATAAAGTTATTGAAGATATCCTCACCAAAACTGTCAAGAGCTATTGTAGAGATTGGTTTGACATAATTTCGGAAGCACTATGGGCATCTTGTAATATGTGATGAAATACAATAGGTTTCTCTCCTTATGGCTTGGTGTATGGTAAGATCATTGTATTTCCCATTGAATTTGAAATCAAAACCTTGAAGACAGCCATGGAGGTAAACTTATATGTAATTGAAGACAAGACGAATATATTGAATCAATTGAATGAACTTGAGGAAAAATGCATAGCTATTGTGGATCAGATAGCATTAATTCAGCAACAAAGATCCAATTAGCATGACCGGCTCATTAAGAAGTGAGTCTTCTATGAGGGAGACTAGGTGCTATTATATGATTCAATATTCAAAAGGGACTTTAAAGGTAAGCTAAAAAAAATATGGTTGGGTTGATATCTGATAGATAGAGTATTCGACAATGGTATAGTTAGCCTTGTCACCATTGATGAGAATCGTGCACCATTATTCCCTAACGGTCACAGGCTGCGACTGTATCATATGTCAATTTAGAGGGACACATTTGTTTCATAGATTGCAGCTAATCTGAGACTCTAGTTGGAGCAAGGTGTTGGGGCCCCAAAATTTGCAGGCGACAACAGTAAGGGATTGTCCCCAATTAACATTCCCAACTAGCCCGTTGACTGTTTGGCATAGGGAATCTATCCAGTTTACGGTCCGACTACCGTCGGTCAAAGTAACAAACAAAGGGTTTACCGGTTGCGGCCCGGTCCACCGTGAATTTGGTATTTTTGGCTTAATATATGATATGCAAGTGCCTAACTAACAATGCAGGGTGCCATAGATGCGAGGAACATTCACAATGTGATGCGCAGGTTCTTACCTCTCGTCTTAAGGTTCACAAGCACCCAAAACATAACACAAAATAAACTAACTACCTAAACTATCCCTAGGGAGTAGAGTTATCATTCATTGGTGAGTACTACATTTTGTACGTGCATTATGAAGAGTTACAGATAGCTGATACTTCATTCAAGATGCATGAACAATTACAAATATTTAAACAACGAGTTAGCCGATTATTTTATGAACAACATTTATTACTCACAGTGGAAGACGTCCCAAAAAATACTGAAGAACACTCAACAAGAACATAGGTTCAGGAAGTTAAATACTCTCACAGTAAATGAAACACAGCTTAAAACGAAATAGTTCCTCTTCAACATTATTCATTTAGTCGCATTGATACATTCCACATTTCGCTCTCTCCAGTGGCAAAAGTTGCACTTTCTGACTATAAAATGAAATAGTTCCTCTTACAAGCAAAAGAGTTTACAAATTTTTCAGGGAAAAAGCCCCTTCTTAGTCCTATCTTTACAATATTTAAACTACTGCAGCCAATCACTTGGGCTGCCTCCTAGTTCATGACCTTTCAGTTCCCAACGCTTCAGATGCCTTTCTTCTTTTGCTTGTACTCACAAGCAGTTGAGTAATTGCTGGACTTTTGGTTCTGTGTTTGGTTGTCTTCAACTTTGTCCTTTTCCTCACGACCTTCCAGGCATTTCGTCCTACCTCCAGTCAATGGCTATGCATCATTATTTAAAAAAGCATGTTAAACAGTAGCATTATCCATCTGAAATGGTTAACCATAAGAAAACAGCCCGACGCCTTTGTTAATCTGGAAAGAATTTCAACTGATCCTTGAGCGGGAAATATATAAGTTGGCAGTCGGAAGGCTTTGGAATCGGACGCAGAAACACTTTCCTGTCCGCAATGGCGGAAGGGAAAAGAGATAAAGTGGTGCGAAAACATGGGCTGGAGAGACTTAAATCAGAAGTCATACGGCTTTGGACATCGGACGCAGAACAAATTTCCCAGCCGCAATGACGAAAGGGAAAAACGTTAGTGCATGCAAGCGGGAAAACTTCACATCGAACGTCGGAAGTGTTTGGACATCGGAAGCTGAATCGCTTTAGGAGCCGTAATGGCAGACGAGGAAGAGGTATAGCTTCCGATCCAACACAGATAGACGCATGACCAAAATCGCTAAGAGTTTTAGATAGCTTTAAATTTAATCAAACAGAAACCTGGTAAACTTCTGCAATGGCGATCCTCCATAAACACATCTGGTTCAATCCACAAACTTAGGAAGTGCGACTCATCATAAATCCCAACATGGTAATTTCAAACAGATCGACAATCAAACTTCAAACCACTGAAAATACAACATGCTCAAAGGCTCAAGAGTCCAAAATCAACAAAAATGCTAAATCAAGGAAAGGGGGCCCAAAATTTTAATAAATTTGGGGAGACTTGTTGCAGCTGCAACAAATGGCGATTACCTGGTGAACCTAGATCTCTGAGCGATTAATCTTTGAGTGATAGACTGTTTAACAGCAAAAGCATCATATTGAATTCTTCCAGCAATATGGATTTCTCAAATGACTAGAGTGTGTACCCTTAATCATTGATGACAGTCCAATTAGGGGGAGTGGAAACCAGAATCGTTAAGTCCAGATAACTATGCTGAGGCTAGAGGATGAGTTTCATTATTACCTTTGTCTTCAGGTGGCTAATAGCTTTGGACACCACAGGATTGTACCATATGGTAAACATAAATATTCATTTGTTCCTCATTCCCATGCCATTTTAACACTTTTTCTTGTGCTTTTGGACCTTTGTCCCTTTTCATATGAGTTTGCTTACATGCCTTTATTACTGAATTTTACTTTAGGATCCTCTATCCCATAGTGTCCTTTTGTGTGAGTGGTGTACTTTAAGTTTAAGCTCACGGACGGAGAGGATCTTTCGGCAATTAAGTACTTATGATTCAGCATCTGCTTTGACGTACAATGCTTTTCATAGGAATTCTTTGATTCTTATCAGCCTTTTGGCATTCGTTTCCTGGCATGGGATCATTTATATTTAATATACTGTTCACCTTGCTTCTTTCCATGGGTCCTCTGCTGTCATCCCCTAGACATTTTAAGTGTGACGTGGATGGAGCATCAACATAGTATTCCGAACTCTTGGAATCCGAGTTATTTCACAGGGGTTAAGTAGGACTTCAATGCACACAGAATGATTCGAGAAAATGACTAAGCTGGAAGAAATTCTTTTGTATAAATAGCAACCCATAGTCTGATCACTAAAATGATCATCACTCCCAAAAAAAATTATGTTCCCCATGCAACCATGGGTTCGTCCCCTTTATTGAAATCAAGACAATCCAACTAAACAAACTGAAAATGACTGAAAAGACAGCCAAATGAATTATTTATATACACGACAGAAGAAAACAAGTAGATTTAGGAAAAACAAGGCTTGAGAACCAAACCATTTACTGGTAGGTTCTACTCCCACCCCTGTAGATCTTGCAACTTGTAGGTAGAAGGACCAAGCTTGGCTACAATCTGAAAAGGGCCTACCCACAACTGCTGGAATTTGGTATGCTTTCCTTTCTCATCATGGGGGTGGTCCCATTTGAGAACTAAGTGTCCTACTTCAAATTCTTTTGTCCCAGCTTTATGCTTGTCAAACCATCTCTTAACTGACTCTTGTTTTTGCTTAAAGCGTTCTTTGGCTTTAGATCTAGCTTCTTCTACTTTCAGGAGATTATATATTCTTATCTATAAAACTTCATCATCAGACCCCCTAGACTCTTGAGCTAGTATGGAAGATGGTAGCATGATGTTGGGAGGAAGAATGGATTCTTTTCCATAGAAAAGGGTATAAGGAGACACTCCTATTGCAGACCTGGGGGTGACTCTATCAGCCCACAGGGCATTTGGTAAGGCTGAGTGCCAACTCCTTTGGTTTTCTATGACAGTCTTCTTTAGGATTCTAATCAGATTTTTATTAGACGATTCAGCCAGGCCATTCCCTTGTGGATAGTAGTTAGTAGAATAATGGAATTTTATTCCTTTATCATGAGCAAAAGCAGATAATTTAATTGATGAAAAGTATTTAACATTATAAAAAACTAACGAAATTGGAACTCCAAACCTGGTCATGATATGATCTTGTAGAAAGCTGATGACTTCGTCTTCATTTATCTTGCGCAACGGGACAGCTTCGACCCAGCAAGTGAAATAATCAGTTGCAGTTAGAATGTATTTGTGTTGGAGAGAAGAATTCGGTTTTATTTCTCCAATAATATCTATCCCCCATTGTTCGAATGGTTCCGTGATCATCACAGGATTTAGGGGTGCTGCTACTCTAGGCTGTCTTCCACCACACCTTTGGCAAATATCACATTTCCTGACATGTGCATGTGCATCCTTGAAGAGTGTAGGCCAATAGTAACCAGCTCTGAGGATTTTGTGGGCTGTAGTGTCTCTTGAATAATTTCCCCCAGCAGGACCGTCATGCAATTTTGACATTACTCTCTTTGCCTCTTCTTTTTCTAGACATCCGAGGAGAACCCCGTCATAATTCTTTCTGAATAATACTTCTTCAACAAGTTGATAGGAGGCCGATTTAAGGCACAACGCTCTTCTTTGCTTGGAATTCCAATGCTCTGGCAACAACCCTGATTGTAGATAATGCACGAGGTCTCTATACCAAGACTCAGGAGCTGTAAACAAAGGACATACATCCATTACATGCAATTCAGCCTCATCCTCCCATGCTCGTTCTTCGTTGTTCCCGCTTTCAGTCATCAATTTGCACAACCCTTGACCTTTCACTATAGAGGCTAGTTTGAATTCAAGGTCGTATTCTTGAAGAGCCGTTACCCAGTTGCCCCTTCTTTCTCCTAATTCTTTATAAATGAGAAGGGATCTTACAACTGGGTAGGGGACTGTTACCTTGGTTCGATTTTTTAATATATAAGGCCTGAATTGTTTCACTGCCTTAAATACTGTGTAAGCTTGCTTATCAATGGCTGGGTAGTTTAATTCAGCCCCCTGTAGACCAGTACTCATAAAAGAGATTGGGAATTCATCCCCCCCTTCTTCCTTTTGGGTGAGCACAGCTGCCAGGGAATCATCGAATGCAAAAGTATATAAAATAAAGTCTTTATTGAAATATGGACTCTTCAAGGAGGGTGCATGTGCCACAACAGTTTTAATTTTGTTGAAAGCATTCTTCTCAAGTTCGGTCCACTTGAATTGTGCATTCTGCTTGACCATCTGCTGCAGCGGCTTAACAGTCTGGGTGAAATCAGGCACAAATCTTCGCACAAAATTTTTGGTTCCCATGAAGAATTGCATCCCTTTTTTATTATGGGGCAAGGGGATTTGTTCAATGGCCTTGATTCTTTCTGGATCAATGGAGATCCCTTTCTTTGAGACTATTTGGCCCAACAACTTTCCTTCTATGACAGCGAATAAACACTTCTTAGGATTGAGTGAAATGCCATACTTACGACAACGTTTGAAAATTTACCTTAAGTGAAATGCGTGCTCTTCTCTTCTCTTTGAGAATATTGTAATGTCATCAAGGTACACTACAGCACTTCGTCCAATCAATCTGTGGAAAGCTATGTCCATAGTCCTCTGAAATGTCGCTCCAGCATTAATCAAACCAAAAGGCATTCTTCTATAGGCAAAGGTTCCCCATTTAGTTCTAAACATTGTCTTTAACCTGTCTTCTTCAGCTACTAATACTTGATTGTAGCCAGAGAAACCATCCAATAATGAAAACAGTTCAGATCCTGAAACCATCTGTAGCAGCTGCTCCATGGGTGGCATAGGATAGTTATCTTTATTTGATGCACGGTTTAAGTTCTTGAAATCCACGCAGAGTCTGATTTCCCCAGACTTTTTCCTTACTAGTACCAGATTTGATACCCACTCAGAGTGTCTAACTTTGAAGATGATTATCGCGTCCAATAACTTCTTCACTTCACTTTGAATCAGCGGTTCCAATTTCGGGTGCATTTTCCTCAAAGGTTGCTGATATGGCTTGACGCCTGCTTTAATGGGAATGACATGCTTGATGATGCCAGTGTCATACGTTTTCAAATCTTCATACATCCACATGAAAACATCTCTATATTGTTTAAATAGACTAATGAATTTGTCTCTTTCTGTTGGTGAACAGCATTTGTCGAGATTCACGAACTTAGGAGCCGTTTCAGTCCCCAAATTTATCAGCTCGAACTATAGCGATGAGCTATGGGTCTTCACGTTGGTTGGTATTCTGAATTTTTCATTTAAATCGAACATTTTTTCCAACGTTCTGACTCCTTTAGAAATGAAATTATTGTATTTCATCTCAGCCTGATGCTCTTCATCGTCTATGATCGCTCCTTTAAACACCTCATCATTCATTAAACATTCTATGATCTGCAGGTCATCATCGAATACTCGTAGGTTCGTAATCATATCAGGTACAGAGGGCCTGAAAAGTAGTTCAACAGAACATTGATTATTAGTGGGTATGAGTCTAGCGGCTGATGTGGCCAATAGATCAGCAGTTACATTTTTAATTCTTGGAATTGAAATAATGTTAAATGCATTAAAATATTTCAGCAAATCCCATACCTCATTCTGGTAAGCCTTTAAGTGAGGAGAGATACAATGTATCTGATTCCGAATTTGTTTTACAATAATTTCAGAATCCCCAAAAACTTTTAGATTACTTACCTTTAATTCAATTGCCTTCTTTAGTCCCTGCACCAGTGCTTCGTACTCAGCTGTATTATTAGTACACTCAAACTCTAATCTACATGATAGGAAATGTTTATTCTTCTGTGGGTCAATCAGGACACAGCCAGCCCCTGACCCTTCTAAAGTCTTAGAGCCATCGAAAAATAAAGTCCAAAAATCATTAACTACTGGAAATAAATCTACTCCTACTGCTAAGTCTACTATTTTACACTCAATCTCATCAGCCTATGAGAATCGAAGGAGATCAGGCTGGGTATCAGATGTGTTGGTGGCTTCTTCTGCTTGGTAATTACCTGGTTCTAACTCAATAAAATAGTTTCCCAAGACAAAATCCACAGGTTCATTCTTCTCTTCAAGTCGGGTAACATTGTACTTCATATGAGGTTCTCTTAAAATCTTAATCTGATTCAGGCTTCCTTTGTATGGCAACAACAGATGTGACCAATCAGAAGCGAAATATCCATTAAGTTTGGCCGACCAATGTCTGCTCAGGATGAGGCCATACGCATCTGGTATATCAGCCACCATGATATTAATGACCTGGCATACTTTATCATTTGAAGCCAGACGGACTAGGACATCTTCCATCTCACCAATTACCTTCACATCTTTCCTGTCCAACTGAACTACTCTCCACGGGGATGGCTTAGGCTGCCCATTGATTCTTTTATAGACAGATATTGGCATGACATTAACAGTTGCCCCTGAATCTACTAATAAATTATGTACATTGTAGTTAAAGATTTCAAAATTAAGGAGGAAAGGTGGATGCTTGTGCTTGGACTTACCTCCACTGCTGTTCTCTCCAATTTCTTCTTCTTCTTTTGGTTGATTGTTAGTGGGAGTCTTCTCATCTAATGTTTCAAGGGCTCTCAATAGCCTTTCCTTTTGCTGTGGCACTTTGCACATCTCAAATAGTGGAACATTCACCTTTATCTTCTTTAAATCCTCAACAATGTCATAATCCATCTGATGTTCTATGGGATGAGGCCTAACAGCATTCTCCTTACCTTCATTCAGCTTGGCCGTTGTATCACTCTGTCAAGGACTTTGGCTAGTAATAGTGAATTCTAGAATTGTATCAGCCAAAGATTTGTCTTGAAATCTCTTCTTCATATTTCTCTGCAGCCTCTTAATCTTTGGAAGTATAAGACTGTCTTCCTTAACCGTCCCTTGGCTCCTTGTGGCTACGTTGGTTTCCATAACGTATTTACACGCCTGAGTCTTTTCTTCTTCAGCATCAAATAGTGAGACAGAATTCCATAAATCCATGGTTTCCTCTTCCTGTTATTTAGTAGACGTAGAGGTAGAATTTTCCTTTCCTTCTTCATTTCCCTCTTTTGTCAATCTAAAGTCTAACAGTTGATTCATGACCAACGTCATTGATTTTATCCACTACGGACAATTCTTCTGAGAATGTGGCTATTGGTGGAATGTGCAAAAATTATCCAAGCCTACCTCTGTTAAGTTCATAGATGCAGTATTGTGAGGAGGAGGTTGAGACTGGTGGTTATCCTCTCTTTTCTTATAATATGGCTTATAAAACTTTTGTGTTTCCTTTTCTTTCTCCATATCTATGATCTTATTGGAAAGCTTCTACATCGTTTTGGCCATATTCTCCAAATATGGAGACTTTTCTTCCTTAGGCTTGATAAACAATAAGGTTTTTCTTCCTGTACCTTTCTCTCTAGACTGTTCTGGATAGTCTTCAATGCTCTCTCTTTCAGCTTCCACCACTTCTTCCTCTTCATAGGTTTCTATTAGAGTAGGATTGGCCCTACCTTTGGCAAACATAGCCAAATCAGGGCCTAAAGTTGAAGTATAGTATTCAATAAGAACCTTGTCTAGAGGCTTATCTGTTTCAGAGAAGTTCACAAGATATGTTGCGAACCTTTGAGTAAAACTGTGCACTTTTTCTTTTCTTTCTTTCTTCAACATGCACAGCCCTTTCATGAGAGCTACATGAGTTTTCTAAGTTGCATACTTACTTCTGAAAATTCTTTCGAAGGTATCCCAATCAGGGATAGAGTTAGTAGGCAATCCAAAGTACCATGATGCTGCAGCTCCTTTGAGGGTATGTGGGAACAGTCTGCATACCACGTCTTCATGTTCCTCGGCCCTTAATCCCTCAATTGCCAAGTAAAATCTTTGTAGGTGATCATCTACTAGTATTTTCTCATTGGGATCAAACTTGGGAAACATATTGTCAAAGGCTTGAGGTAGGTCATGTAAAGGAGGGGTAAGGTTTAATGGTGACCTGGCTCTCCATGCGGGTGGTGGATTAGGTGGGTTAGGTGGTTGATTAGCATTAACTCCTGCCATGAGTCTGGGTGGGGAGTGAGGAGGTGAACCAACTGGAGTATGAGCAGGAGAATTGTGAGGGGTCTCTGGGCCTTCTTGGTTCAAAGGTAGCACCACTTCCTGTAAGGCTATTTCTACCAGCTCTTCCCAGTCTCCAACCAGCACTAAGCCTTCCGCTTCAGGATGATCCTTCCTTTTATACTCTCTTCTGGGTAGTTCAGGGATGACCAACAATCCTCCAATCTTCTTTACATATGCCCTGGTGTGTCTTCTCAGATCGTTAACAATTTTGTTGTCAACAGAATATAGATGTTCTCTTTCTTCCAGAATTGGATAATGGAACCCACTTCTTTCGGAACTGTGACTGGTGGAATATTCTTAGGAAAATGGGTTTCCTCGGCCAGCCATACACTGGCGACCCTCCTTCTAGCACCAAAACTGTTGGGGCCCCAAAATTCACAGGCAATAACAGTAAGGGATTCTCCCCAATCAACGTTCCCAACTAGCCTGTTGACTGTTTGGTATAGGGAATCCGTCCAGTTTATGTTCTGGCTACCGCAGGTCAATGTAATAAACAAAGGGTTTACTGGTTGCGGGCCGGTCCATCATGAATTTGGTATTTTTGGCTTAATATATGATATGCAAGTTCCTAACTAACAATGCAGGGTGCCATAGATGCGAGGAACAGTCACAATGTGATGCGCAGGTTCTTACCTCTCGTCTTAAGGTTCACAAGCACCCAAAACATAACACAAAATAAACTAACTACCTAAACTATCCCTAGGGAGCAGAGTTATCATTCATTGGTGAGTAATACATTTTGTACGTGCATTATGAATAGTTACATATAGCTTATACTTCATTCAAGATGCATGAACAATTACCAATATTTAAACAACCAGTTANCAACATTTATTACTCACAGTGGAAGACATCCCAAAAAATACTGAAGAACACTCAACAAGAACATAGGTTCAGGAAGTTAAATACTCTCACAGTAAATGAAACATAGCTGAAAACGAAATAGTTCCTTTTCAACATTATTCATTTAGTCGCATTGATACATTCCACATTTCGCTCTCTCTAGCGGCAAAAGTTGCACTTTCTGACTGTAAAACGAAATAGTTCCTCTTACAAGCAAAAGAGTTTACAAAATTTTCAGGGAAAAAGCCCCTCTTAGTCCTATCTTTACAATATTTAAACTACTGCAGCCAATCGCTTGGGCTGCCTCCCATTTCATGACCTTTCAGTTCCCAATGCTTCAGATGCCTTTCTTCTTTTGCGTGTACTCACGAGGAGTTAAGTAATTGCTGGACTTTTGGTTCTGTGTTTGGTTGCCTTCAACTTTGTCCTTTTCCTCGCGACCTTGCCGGCATTTCCTCCTACCTCCAGTCAATGGCTGTGCATCATTCTTTGAAAAAGTGTGTTAAACAGTAGCATTATCCATCTGAAATGGTTAACCATAAAAAAACAGCCCGGCGCCTTTGTTAATATGGAAAGAATTTCGACTGAGCCTTGAGCGGGAAATATATAAGTCGGCAGTCGGAAGGCTTTGGAATCGAACGTGGAAACACTTTCCTATCCGCAACGGCAGAAGGGAAAAGAGATAAAGTGGTGTGAAAACGTGGGCTGGAGAGACTTAAATCGGAAGTCGGACAGCTTTGGAAACCGGACGCGGAATGACTCTCCTAGCCGCAACGGCGAAAGGGAAAAAGGTTAGTGCATGCGAGTGGGAAAAATTCACATCGGACGTCATAAGTGTTTGGACATCGAAAGCTGAATCGCTTTAGGAGCCGTAACGGCAGACAAGGAAGAGGTAGTAGCTTCCGATCTAACAGAGATAGATGCACGACCAAAATCGCTAAGAGTTTTAGATAGATTTAAATTTAATCAAACAGAAACCTGGTAAACTTCCGCAACGACGATCCTCCATAAACACATCTGGTTCAATACACAAACTTAGGAAGTGTGACTCATCATAAATTCCAACATGGCAATTTCAAACAGATCGACAATCAAACTTCAAACCACTGAAAAGACAACGTGCTCAAAGGCTCAAGAGTCCAAAATCAACAAAAATGCTAAATCAGGGAAAAGGGGCCCAAAATTTTAATAAATTTGGGGAGACTTGTTGCAGCTGCAACACAAGGGTAGGAATATTTTTCTACCCCTATCAATCTTTATAAAGTCGCTGCAATTTCGACACAATTTTTTTTGTACATAAATAAATTGATGTTTATTTCCTTTCCATTTTCCTTTATGCTTGATTGTTTTTTTTTTAGAAAATCTATGCAGGAATTTACTTCAGGAGTGATGGTCATGACCGGGCCTGATGACCATGAACACCTATTGTAATTTTTTGTTTTCTAAAAGAGCTCCACACATAAGAAACTTTTCAATGATGAACAGTTCGGCGCAGCTGCAACTCTGCAAAATTTTTCTATTTCTGCAGCCCTGTCGCATCTATAACACCATAAAACCTTGCCTATTTTTCTTGTTCCATGGCTGCAACACCATAAAACCTCAGCTATTTTTTCTGTTCTGTAGCTGTAACACCATAAAATCTCACCTATTTTTTCTGTTCCACAGCTGCAACATCGTAAAACGTTTCCTACTTTTCCATTCCATCGCATCTGCTACACCTTAAAACCTTGCCTAATTTTCTGTTCCATCGCAGTTGCAACACTGTAAAACCTTGCATATTTTTCTATTCCACCGTAGTTGCAACACCGTAAGATATTGTCTTTTTATGTTTCGTATAGCTACAACTACATAAAATATCAGCCATTTTCCTGTTTACCACAGTTGCGACTCCGTTAAAATTTTTCCCACTTTTACTCTTTCTAGCGGCTATCACTCTGCTAAATTCACTGATTTTTCCTATGGCTTGTGGTTGCAACTCCTCTATATTTATCCACATTCAGGATGCAACTCCTCCAAATTCATCCATAATTTTGCCGCCCGTGATTTTCTTGATTCAGACCCACCTCACTGCTTTAAGTATGATTCCGTCAAAATCGAGAAGATAGTTTTTGGTTCGCAAAGAGAAGGATCATGGTGGCATGCATGCAATAAAGTTTAAATTTGAAGGACACATTGATACGCTGTATTATTTCAAGAAGTTAAGGTTCTTCTCATAATTATTAAGGTACGGTTATGGTTATTTACATGATTAAGCATTAAGTAGATTTGACAGAGTTAATCATACCTACCTTTTTATATGTGTCGTTACACCCGTACTTCATTAACCATCCATTCCCATGATCTAATGGAAACTCAACCTTATTTCATGATTTCCACCCTTTCCAAATTTGGGGAAAAATCTTACCAATGATTTTATGCTTACGACTGTCTTAATTTCCAATTTTTCCCAACTCCAACCTCCGTTGTTCATTCATGGTCTAGGTTGAAACCTTGATTGTTGGGGCCTCCAATTTGCTAAGCTGATATTGGAATTTATAAATAAGGATAACATGGATATCCCAACCCAACATGACCCTCCAAACACGCAGTAATTGCAGAAGAATGCTGAAGTTTTCGCTATCTTTGAAGCCGCGGGCTGGACCGAGTTTTTCCAACGTTTCAGTCATTTTCATCATGAAACCGCTCTGCAGTTTTCTTTAAATCTTACAAAAACCCACTCAGAGATCACGGGTTTGTAGATATATGTTTTTTAGGCAATTTTGGCAGAGGTTATCGTCCTCCCGCAAGTAGGAAGAGATTGGTTTGGGAGAAGAACTACCAATGCTGCTGCAGTACAGAAATTTTTGGTGGTAGGTGAACAATTGCGTCCATCAAGGTGGGGAATAGAATTATAGTCATTTCCTCTCCCATGGGATCAAGTGGCCATATTCCTAAAAAATTATATCACCTACGAAGGTAGGTATCAGACTGTCTATTATTTTGAGTTTCCACTGTTGTCTCATTTATGCCGTAGAAATCTACTTAATGTTCCATTTTTTCTATTTAAATACCTACATCACATGGAGGGATTTCTTAGATCAGCTAAGCATCCATATTCTTCCCTTACCCATCATGATCTCATTAAAATTTAAATCTTAAGGTCCTTAGCTGAGAGAAACCAAACATGGGAACAATTTACTATCCAACCTCACATAGCCTACGGACCTATAATTTTTCCTATGATTCCAATTAGAGAGGAAGTAAGGCCACCTACAATTCTCTTGGGTGTTCAATTGGATGAAGAGCAGGAGGACTGTAATCCCTCCAAGTTAGTTGGTGGAGGAGATGAGACAAGATCAGAATAAGAGGAAGAATCGGTGAAGGATGTAGTAGTAGCAAATCCTGAGGAGATAGAGAATTTGGGAGCTCCAACAACTGAAGTTGAAGCTATGGGAGATGTGATGACAAAATAAAATGCAAAGGTCCTCACCATTGAATCCTCTCTTGAGTGGAGGTGAACATTAATTGAAGAAGAAATAGATATGACAGAGGAAAGAAAGGATGTTGAAATAGGAAATATTCCTTCTACATCAACTCCAGGGTTGGAAACCCTTGTACCTCGAAGAAAGAGAAGAAGGTGAAAAGAACAAATGCAAGAATCTCGACCAGTGAGGAGAAGGAGAACTAGATCAGTCACAGTAGTAGAACCAACACGAGAAAAATGGGTAAATGTTGAAGTAAACATCTAGTTTCCCATTTTGAGACCTAGGACAAACAATGCCCCATAGAAGCCTATTGCAGAAGAACCTCAAATTGAGGGGATTTTGTATAAAATGAGATACTAAAGGAATAAGTGCAATTTCTTCCAAAATAATTGGAGAATTGGAAGAAGGCATGTAAGAAACAGGTAGAGAGAAGGCTGCACGCACTGGTAGAATATGCAAACCCGTTAGAAGGATCACCTCCTACTAAGGAGGATGAAGAAGTAGAGAAAGTAGTCTTCCCTGCATGTGGGGAAATTTTTAATCAATTAGGTTACATAGTCATAGTGCACGCATTTAGGACCCAAAATCCTGCACTAGCACCTGAAGAAGAACAAGAAGCTTCTGATGCAGAAGTAAGGAAAGAAGATGAACCAAAGGTAGGAATGATCCTTAATATCGAGTTGGAAGAAGATGATAAATTACAGTCGCAACCATCAAAATTGATGGATCATCCTAATAAAGGGAATATTGAATCCAATCAGGATACTGTCACACAAGAATGAGCACCTTCAGAAATTTTTATCGAAACTGCTATTCAAGAAGAAGTAGGTAAACTAGAGATTGAGGTAATTCCTGACCCGAACTTAGAATTATTGACTGTGACCCCAAAACCATATCAGGATACAGAGCTAATGGAGGAGTCCCAACAACAGGAAGATATTGAATTCAATCAAGATGTTGCTACACAAGAACCAACATCCTCATAAATCCTCGTTGAAACTCCATTTCAACCAAGAACAACTAATCTTGAGGTGGACATAATCACTGATGTGGAGCTGGGATAAAATGGATGTAGTCGCAATCATCAGGGAATACTCAGATATTTGGGTAAAAGTTTCATATTTCAGGAGATATGGAAGTAACTCAAGAGAAATTCCATTAGCATGAAGAAATGGGGGGTAGGATGCTGATACACAAGAATGAGTAGTATTGTATCTCATTGTGAAATCCATGACTGAAATCCAAGTAGTTGTAGCTGGGACTTAGGTAGATGTGGAAATTGAAATTTAGGAAGAAGTTATTACACAAGAACCAATGTCTTCATAATTGAATGTTGAAGTTGTTGAAGGGGAGTTGCAGCATAAGGATGTTGTCACATAAGAACCAATACCCTAAAAATTAATGGCAGAAGTACCCCCACAGGCTGAAGTTGTTGAAAGGGAGCTTCAAAAAGAATATTATGTTACACAAGAACCAACATCCCTAGGAATGATTGTAGAATTACCTATGCAGGAACAGACTATTGAAACCTTGTTAGAAAAGGAAGCTATTACAGCCCCAATGCAGAATGTTCAATCTAAAACATCATATGGAAACATATGCACTCAATTTTCCCAAAACTAGGTCAATCTGGACTCCGATGATGAGGAAAATTCAAGAGATGAAAGAATCCTGGGGCTGACCAAAGATATCTCACTGTTAAAATAGAAGTGAATGAATAGAAGAGGCAGGTGGAAAATTACCAAGAAGGAATGATTCCCCTCATTGATCATGAGAAGACTATAAAAGAATTGAGGGGAAAATGGGCAGAAGAATTGATGTTCTAGAAATTACGATGGGAATAAATAAAGAAATAATTGAAGGAACTGAAAAAGTTCAAATCTATGCAGGTGGAGAAGGACCAACTATACACTCTTTCCCAAGAATTGTTAAGCACCAGAGTTCCATCTCCTTCTTAGCCTACGTTTTTGTTTGAACAATTTATTTGGTTTATATTGAAAGTAGTGAAGGAGAAGAGACCCTATGAAATGGAAACCTCAGCCCAGTTTTTGGAAACTTTTATGGAAAGTAATTTCATTGAGAAGAAATTGCTCTATGAACTTTACTTACATGAAATGGCTTGCCCCTTGGACCACCATTCAAGCCCTACCCCTTACCTAGGAGATGTTCAGCTAAGCGATTTTTCCTCCTTTTTGAATAATCATGTGCACGGGTAGATATCTTTCTAGACCTATTCTCATAATGAGGCTAATACTAACCTTTGGGTTTGAAGTGAGCCTCAATCTCCTTGCCTTCTCCTCGCTCTGTAGTAGCAAAGGCTTACATATTCCATAAAGACCCAGCAGATAGTTGAACTTCAAGAAAGTGTCATCTCTAAGTGTGTCAGACAAATTACCATGCAGCAACAATCAGCTTTAGAAGGCAGTAAGCATAGATGGCAGGCTTCTCCTTTATCATTTCAGAATAGGGACCCTTACTATTTGAGGAACTTTAAGCCTTATCTTTCGAGGGTTGAGGGATATGTGGACTATATAAGGAAGTGTGGATCCAATTGGCTGGGACTGAAGTTCAAATTTCCTCTTATCTGGTGGCCAGCAAAACTATATAGGGAAGGCTTTGTTTTGACAAAGGTAGAAGAGAAGCAGTGTTGGAGATATTAGGTTGCCTAGAATGGATTTCTAGAAGCATAGGGATCACCTAAACTCCATTATGAATTTTTCTCTCTCCATGAACAAAGCACAAGTCCATATTTAGATTCAGACTAATGGAGGTTGTTGCATAGAGACATGCAACAAGACAGTTGGGGGGGATATGTTGGGCCTAGAAATGACCCCTTTTTTACCACACTCACCATACCATTTTTTCCATATCTTAATCTATTTTATGCACCAAAAAGATGTTCTTCCTTCATTTGAGGCTTGATTCCTTATAGGTATGATTACTTATTGTTTTATATTATTAATTCTTATGATTGTTATAAACAGGGATTTTCAACTTGAATTATGTTAACAAATTGATATTTTATGAAGATAGTTCAAGATGTGAAGGATATAGGTGTATCAAGCCAAGTGGTTTCTAGAAGAGATGAACATCCATTTCTAGTTGTACCCATGGACTCTATATTTACATGTGAAATGCAGTCAAAGATCCTCATTCTATGCAAGGTGCAACATGAAAGGCTGCAACAAACTCAGCCTCAGTAGTGCATCATTATTGAAGGGTAGCTGCAACTGATAGAGTAGCTCTTAAATGGGTTCTGCTACTGCATCATCAGCTTGTGCAATAGACTTCCTATATTCCTTGCTTCTATTTCACCCACAGCTATAACATCACATTGTAATAAGGCAGCCTTAAGATCATAGATCTTCATGGCTTCCCAATATTAATGGGTGGAAGTTACGAAGATTGATGTATAAATATTAGGAACTAATTAGAACCAAGGGTTGGAAAATATTTGATCGTATTGTATAAGCTATGAGAGTGACTATACTTTCATTCCATCATCTAATACAAGGAGCGGGATTCTTCATATTTCTGTGTTTTAACTTGTGTTAGCCTCCGGTGTCTCTGCTCAAAGGCTGGGCTGGCCTTCCCACGGAGAATGCTGAGTTAATTAGGTGTTTATCCTTTCTATCATGTGGTGTAGATATTACAGCAGACACATTCCTTTATAATAGCTGTAATAGTAATGATTCATTGTGTGTTTCCTTGAATGATCAGTACTTGCATTTCCTGTAAGCTGCAACAGAGTGGTGTGATAGTTGTCTGTGTAGGTTAATTTCCTTTATGCACTTGTGTGATAGCTGTAACAGCCAAGCTCATCCCTAGTTTCTTTAAATTACTGTCTTTCTTGATTTTTTCTAATTCAATCCATTTACAGTTATAATTGTTGAGTTCAATTTCCACATTTTTTATTCTTAGATTAAGTTGAATTAGAAGAGTTATAATGGATCGTCATATGGCCTGGTAAATTAGTATTTAACTTTCTACAAAATTAATTCTAGATGTTTATTTTCTAAATGGTTCATTTTTGGATTAAAGTTGTAGGAAGGTAATTACAATTTTGCATTCCTAGGAAGGTACTTTAGATTAGGTTAATCATGGGAAGAGTTGGGATGAATAGATAGGAAGGATACTTCATTCGACAACATCAACTACTTAGTGTTTAAGCACAAACAGTGTAAAGTATCTTTGGAATAAAAATACTTCCTTTGGTTGACCATTTATATTGAACATTCTGTATGTTGGCTTTAATTAACCTGCATATAGAGTTCCCAACACTTCTCGCAAATTTATTAAGGGATTTGATTCAATCTAATTCTTCTTATGGAACCAAAGTGGCATCCTTTATTCCTTTGTTCCTCTATATAAATAGAAAATATTTGAAATTCTTACTTCTAGTGCATCCATATCATCAAGGATATTTGTGACCTCCTCTTTTTATGGCTCTGGAATTTTCTCCTACCAATATGCAACAACATATCACTCCCCTCCAAAATGCCTTGTTTGTATTTGTACAATTATGGAGCTTTGAAGACATGCAAAATATCTATCTCCATGGGAAACTCTAGCACATAGGAATTGTCTAAAATATTCTTCAAGACTTACATGATCCTATCTTCTTCATATTCATGTTTCTATACATTCCTTATGGGAACCTTTCTTTGTTCAGGTGTTCTAACACCAAGTCTCTAGATTTAAGCATTTTAATTTCCCTTCTCATGTTTTACCTATATTTCTATTGTTGACTGCTTCTCTGTAGTTATGCTTGGACATATTCATGGATTTCCTTCATCTGTTCCACAAATGACTATGCATGTACAATTTTATGAGTATTTTCTTTCAATTGTGTGATATCTATAACTCCTCTACATGGTCTCCCATCGACAACATGAAATGGGATATTTTCGATAGACTTGTTCGGTGAATTTTTATATGCAAATTTTTCCCATGCTAGTGCATTATCCCATTGTCTTTTCCTTTTTGTAAACAAACATGTAAGTAGCTTCCAAAGTATTGGATTAACTACCTCCATATAGGAATCAATGTGTGGATGATCTGTAGAACTAAACTACAACATGGTATCCAATTTGTTCCACGGTGTTGTCTAAAAGTTTCCAATAAATCACTATCTCAGTAAGACAATATACCTTTTTCCAATCCATGCAAGATAACTACTTATTTTAAAAATAAAAATAGCTATGATGGTTTCATCATTAGTCTTCTTACATGGAATTAAATGCACCATCTTGGGGAATAGCGTAACAACACCAAAACTAGAATCATTACCTTCTTGGGTTCTTGGATAGCCCAACACAAATTCTATGCTGATATCCTCCTAAGGTGCTTCAAGTATAAGTAATGGCATGTACAATATTGTATTCTAGATTATCCCCTTTTCATGCTTGTAAATTTGTAGTCTTTGGTCCATGCTTTCACATCCTTATACACTCCCAGATAGTAATATCTATCTTTAAACAATGATTTGGAATTATTGGCTCCACATTTCCTTCTCAAACCTCCATTGATGATCTCTTGGATCAAATTCTCTTTCTTTGGTCCTTTTTGTATACATAATTGATTATCCATAAAGAGTAATCCTTCTTGTATAAAATAATCCAAATATGCACTCCTAGAATCATTTCATGGCTCCTTGTTGACCTCCACTCTTTAGTGAAATTTGTCTATGCTTAATACTATTTCTTAATCTCTTCTAGCCATATTATTCATCTCTTTATCTCTTCTATCCCATGGAAACATTGTATCTGATCGGTTATTCTCTTGAGTATTGGCCACTCTATGATCACCTTCAATTTATCAAGGTGCATTTTTAGACCTTGTTGAGATATTAAAAATCCTAGATCTATTAAATCCTCGTTCATAAAATAACACTTCTATATATTTATTAGAAACTTCTACTTTTTTAACATTATAAAACCCTCAATAATTGTGCAAGGTGCTCCAATTTTGTCTTGCAAAAAAACATAATTTCAATCAAGTAAACAACAATAAGGTTACCCAAATAAGGTTTTAATACCTCATTGATCAGCTTGATAAAGGTACTCATAGCACTCATTAAACCAAATGACATAACCTTCTATTCCTAAAGTCCTTCTTTTATCTTAAATGTGGTCTTCCAATCAACTCCTTCATGAATTTGATGATAACCACCCTTCAAATCAATCTTGGTGAAGAATCCTTCTCCACTCAAGAAATCAATTAGATCATCCACTCTTGGAAATGGAAATATGTGCTTAATCATAATCTTGTTGGTGGCCCTTGAATCAATGCACATCCTTCATTCTCCTCCTTTATTAGTGTAAGTATATATGGTACTGCACATGGACCCAAAATTTCTCTAATAAGACCCCTTTCCAACAACTCTTGAACTTTCCTATTAAAATCCTTATTCTCTGTTGGAATCATTCTATGGGGTGGAATCTTTGGAAAACTAGATCCTAGTATGACATAAATGTTATGGGATATGCTCCTCATAGGTGGTAATAAATTTAACATGTCATTTTAAATTTTCTCCCAAAATCCAGACAACATTTCTCCAACTTTAGTGGCAATATCTTCTCTCTTCACCTCTTCATTAAGTCCCTTTGTTACAAAAACATAAAATTAATTCAACCTTTTGTCTTCTCTCATTGATTATTCAATGAACATAACATGACTCTACTTCCAAAACAATTTTTTTGGTTTCCTCTATTTGGATTATTAATTAATCCTCCTTTGACCACCATAGAATATTTGTCTTCCCATATATTAGGAGGTCATTTTCACTTCACTAGTGCCATGGGGGACTCACTTTGGGCTAAATAACACTCAATTCACTTATTTTCATGAGTTTAGGAGCTCTAGGGATGAATCCCTATAATTTAGGAACCTAGTATAACTCCGACCAGTAGTATCCAACACTTTACACTAGATGGTGTTCAATTATGTTCAATTATGCTCTGATTCCCATTAACTAGATCACTCCCAATAATCCTAGCACTATTTTTCATGATTTGAGGAAAGTATGGAACCTTTTCTCACCTATCTTAGTTAGTGGACTATTTGTGAACTGATTCAGTGATCGGGAGTTGCGTTAGTGATCTCTAGTGGTGTTTTTCACACATCAATTTATCTCTAGAGTTACTCGAGGTTGGTATATTCGAATCCCATAATAGGCATTCAAATTCTCGTATTTGTAACACCATTGTATTTCTTGCAATATATTGATTAATGAATGTAATTTTTTTTTCCAATTCTGTCTCCATGTGTGTGAAATATTTCCATGTGTAATTGATCAATGTCTATTAAATTCTTTTCTCTCTTCTGCAGCCTTCTTTTCTCATTGAATTCATGCAAGCTTGAATATTGTATGTTTCACTAAATTGAACATGATATCAAAGTAGTTATCTGGACCAACTTCAAACCTTGAAAGATTCTATTAATGCACCATAAGCAATTGGGTTCCACATAATTCTTAGTATTCTTTCCTTACTCACTATGGATTATGTCCATAGACGTATATCCAGATGTGATGCACCCAGAGAAAGTTAACATGTCAAAGTGGAGAGTGTTGAATTTGTTTGATTTCACATTGAATATTTTTTGAATTGTTTTTGCAGGTTAATTGAATATTTTATGAAGAATTAGTTGTTTCTTGAAGTTGTAAGATACATAATTGAACAACTTTGACACCCAAAATGATCGCCCATTCAACTATATTGATTGAAGAATTAATATGTATATTTTATTGTCCAACAAGGGTTTGTACCAGATCACCATGGGTAGAGAATTCGAACCCCACAAAATCATGAAAACTTGAAGTATATGAATAAGCTTGATGAAGCATTTGGATTCATGTCCATCCACATATTCAGAGAGTTATTGTTCTATATTGATGGAATGAAAACTACAAAATAAGTGTGGGATAATCTTAATCCTTATTTGGAAAGGAGGTTGAGATCAAGGGACATATTCTACAGAATGAGATGATATCATGACATCCTAGTAACTTCGCAATTATAAAACATTTTTTCTCAAAATACAAATCTCTTATCATGCAATGCAAGCAGTGCGATTTTGAAAAGAAGGATGAGCAATTGGTGCTCTCCATTCTAGGAAAACTTGTCCCATAATTATTAGTGTTTTTATCCACCTTTCACTCTAGGAGTCTAAGAAATCCTCATTGGTAAATTCCATCCCTTGATGCTTTAACAAAATTTGTAATACAAGAACAAGACAAGCTAATACAAATGGGTTCCATCAAAGCCTCCACAAATCAAGATCTCTTGGTTGGTGAGACAATGAATGTGCAAGAAAGGAGGAAGAAGAAAGGAAAGAAGAAGAGGAAAACTAAACTTGAACCTAAATAAGAGTTTGATGCAACAAATGAAGCCTTCGGCTCTAAGAATGACAAACATCTAAGGTTTGACAAGGGAGGGTGCTCCTAGTGCAAGAAAGGAAACCATACAGAGAAATATTGTATGAAGAAGACCATATATCAGATTTCAAAATTCCTTGAGAAAAATAATATTTCCCTCCCTAAAGGTGCAAACAAGGCTGACTCTAGAGACAAGACTAAATATAATGAGAGATGTCAAGAACTTAAGGATGGTTTTTCAAAATTCCATTCCTTCATCATTGATTTAGGAGCTTCCAATAACATTGTTGTATCCATAGAGTCATTCTCTTCATTACAACTTACTGATGGTCAAATTATTCACATGGGTTATGCCACTCAAATCCAAGCTGAAGGAAAGGATTCAATAAAATTAGACAATGGAGTGTTAAAAAGTGTCCTCTGTGTGCCCTCCATGGTAGAAAATATATTGTCTATATATCATATGACTCATACAGGATCACCAAAGCGAGTTGTATTTGGTCCTGACTCAATGGAGATATCAAATATCTCAACCAGGAAGATGATAGAAAAAGGTGTTGCAAACCATGCCTCCAAGGAATATGAACTGTCACACTTTCATCCATAGTCAGATCAAATACAGTCTCATCCACCATTTGAAAGGGAAGGTCAATTCATCCTACCTAAAATTTTTGCATATGATAATGTTTCCATTAATGTTTCAAATTCAAAATCGAAGCAAAGGACCAAGTTGAATGAGTTTATGGAATTGGATATTAATTTCAATCGGATCTAGATATAGATCTAGTCCCTACTCCTAATCCTATGCCTAAATGGGCTCAAAAGGTTATTGAGGCTACTAGGAACATGACTGGAGAGTCATCTAACATGATGAGAACAATATCCCAGTTTCAAAAGTAAAGGCTTGTGTTATGTCGTACACTCCTCCGAGAGAGGTTTTGCAAATACTAAGACAAATGATTCATGATGGTAAGTTTTGATCAATAATTATGCTCACAGAAGCACAAACTGGATATTGTCACTCTTCCTCTAGAAATAAGAGACAAAGGAAGCAGTTATTCCCCTATTTATCATCATATTGGAAGAAGGTGGATAGGTTCACATGCACAGTACAAGGAAACAAGTGCACACAAGGAACATCACACTGTATTATTGGTTCACATAGATGCATATTGGATAAATATTTTCACAAAAAGTTTATTCAAGAACAAATTCTCTCTTTATGTGAAAGATTGATCCTGATTTTCCTACTTATTTTAAGGGGGGTGGGGTTCCCATGAGGTTTTCTTCATTTCCTTGGTTTGTTANTGTTAGGATTATTAATTAATCCTCCCTTGACCACCATAGTCTATTTGTCTTTTCCTATCTTAGGACGTCATTTCCACTTGACTAGTTCCATGGGGGACTCACTTGGGGCCACCTAACACTCAATGCACATATTTGTATGAGTTTAGGAGATCCAGGGACCAATCCCTATAATTTAGGAACACACTCTAAGTCCAACAGTAGTCTCTAGTAGTTGACTGGAGTCAGTGTTCAATTATGTTTAGTTATTCTTTGATTCCCATTAGTTATATCATTCTCATTTATCCTAGCACTACTTTTCATGATTTGATGAAAGAAGGGCGTCTTTGCTCACCTAACTTTGTTAGTTAACTAGTTGTGAACTTATTCAATGATTCATAGTTGCATTAGTGAGATCTAGTGGTGATTTTCCCATATTGAGCTACCTCTAGAGTCAGTCCAGATTGGTATATTCAAAACCTATCTTAGGAATTTGAATTATCCTATTTGAAACACCATTGTATTGCATACAATATAGTGATTAATAAATATAATTTCATTCTTTCAATTTTGTCTCCATGTGTGTGCAATCTTTCCATGAGCAATTGATTAGAATCTACTAAATTGTTATCTCCCTTCTGTAACATTCTTTTCTCATTGAATTTATGCAGGATTGAAGATTGTATGCTTCATTAAATTAAACATTCTTGTTCAATTGTATTCTCCTTTAGGGGTACAATCAAGGTTTTCTTTCCATCCTTCATTACCAAAATAGTATTTTTAACCTCAGCATATGACTTATGTATATCAGACTACCAAGGTCTAATGAACAATATATGACATGCCTCCATGGGTACAACACAACATAACACACAGTCATAAAAATTCATAATCTTAAAATTAATTAAACACTATTGTGAAATAGTGGCATCCTGCACTTTTTGCAACCATAAAAAACTATAGGCTAAGGGAATGGCCTAAATGTTGACTTCAAATTTTCTTTGACTTCTATCGACATTATAGTTTTAATTCTTACTCCATAAAAAATTAAATAACAACACTTACATGTAGTTCTTCACATGGATTCAAATATAAACTTCCTTTGCTATAGTTCTTCAATTCTTGGTTGGATAGTGGGAATCAAGAGGGTCCTTCTTAAAATGAGGTTCCCTCTAGATTCTGGATAATTTGTATCATCAGCTCCAACTATAGATATCATAGGGGTATATTCTCCTTAATCCACATGAGCTTGCTTCTCATGCCTTAATGTATTATGAAAATCCTCAGGTCACTCATAATTCTAGTGTCCTAGTGTTTGACACATAAACAATGGAAGTGGACCTTCATATCCCTCTTGCTCTGAAGATTCCTCGTCCACTAGTATTTCTTCATAATTTGCAAGATTCATTGCTCCTTCTATATTCTTAGGTTTTAGTTTCATAACTAGCACTCCCTTCTCCTTTAGTTATACTAGTATTCCCCCTTCGAGACATAGTTTTTCCCCTGCCTCTAACTAATATAATCCTTCTAGAAATAGGGTTCTTCATGGAAAAATACTCTTGTACCTTTAAGGAAATATGGTATGGTACTCCAATTGTTCGAATCCTCAGAATACTCAATTCATCTTGAATACAATACTTCAACCCATTAATATATTTATACATAGCTTTAGCTCCCTAGTCATTATGTATAGATCTTATGGACAATCTATAAAATTCCTATGTATAATCCTTAATAATAATCTCCCTTTTCCTCAAATTTTTCAACTTTCTATAAAGATACAAGGCATAACAAATAATAAGTAATTTAATTATCAAATTGGCTACCAATATATCCCAAGTTTTAGTTTTATCTTTGTGTTTCCTCTGTCTATCAAATTGTACAAAGTCCCACCATAAGGATGCATGATCCTTCAACTTCATTGAATCCATTTTACCCTATTAGGATTGTCAATTTGTTTCATTTAAAACAATTTATCCATGTCTCTTATCCAATTAATCAATTCATATGCATTAAGAAACCTAGAATAAGTAGATATATCCATTCAAATATTCTAGGGATTTAATAATCCTTTCCCTAGGCTCCTGAATTATTTCACCCTCTTCTTAGGGAATTTCAATATATACTTCTTCATCACTCATATAGTAGGCCTCAGTTGGAACTTCTCTCCCCTAAGTTTTCTCAATGGATTCCAATCTATCTTGGAAAGCCCTCATTGCTTGAGCTCAGTCCTCAAGTATAGTGCCACCAACTATAACACCACCATGATGAATTATTCCTTTACCTTAGATATTTACTACTCTATATCCCATTATTTCCTTTCACATAATATCCTTTTACATTTCTACCCAACAATCTATATGTTGGAACTATAATTCCTTTAGAACAATTCCATCGATCACTCTCCCTTAGCTAGAATTTCTCGCACTCATTGCAAAAACCCTCTTTTATACCACACATGATGTAAAATTGTTAGGAAACATGTTAGAGGACATATATACAGATCAAGAAAACAAACACACACATAATTCAAAATAAATTAGAGACTCGGGCTAACAAGAAAATTCCTTTTTAGATTTTCATTAATTTAGAAAGTTGTACATTACAATGTGCTTGAAACATGGAGTCTCAACAATCAACTCCTATTATAGTATTAGTTGGTTTTACAATAGTATCACATGCTATAATAGAATTCATTTACTTTTCTAGAAATACCAATTTTTTCCTCTCCTTATGAACCTAGATTCATCTAGTTGCTTGTACTTCTCTCCTATCCTCTTATGATTGTTTTCTTCTCCTCATTCTGGAGGCTTCTTCCACAATATTCTCCACTTCCTTTTCTCTATAGAATTTTCCTTATGATTCTCATGTCTTCTCTTCTATGGTTAATCAAATTACCATTTTCAATTTAAGAAATTAATATTGAATTCATGATGAGATATTTGACCTTCAACTAAAACAAATTATGAAGCATGCACTTCAATGGTTTTCAAAATCCTTCATTAATTTATGTACAAACTATAATAAATTTTCATTAATATCTTTCGGTCTCAAGCCCTCTATTCATAGGCTTCATATTATCAACTCCTCATCCTCATCAAGAAACTTTTTTCCTCAACTCTTTGTGTGAGAATTGCTTCTTAGTGAGATCTAGGAGCTAGAACAATATTCACACTCAAATTGTTTGATAAAATATGCAAGAGAACAACAAAATAGAATGAAATAGCACATATGAATGGTCCTAATAATTGATCATATTATTATAGTACATCTTTTATATGCGTATAATACATATTTATAATACATTGGAGAAATTCGTGAGCCCTTAAAGGCCATGTGAATGCATACAAGTTTCAGGCTAGGATTTGACCCCTAAACTCCCCTAGGTTGACCAATAGGATCCCAAACCTAACCAAACAATCACGAATCAATGTTTCAACATGTGTGACCAGGTAAGATGCATTCATGGGTCATAAATGAGGGAAGGATAGCATGGGAGAGCGCATGGGTGAGTGGGAGATTCCCTAGGAGCCAAATAAATGGCACATAAGAACAAAAAAAATAACCACATTCACACACTAGCGCCCCTAGTCAAAGCTGGAATTGGTTTGCAATTAATGTAGGATCCTGGATTATAGAATGATCAAAGTAGAGTGCCTCAACTGTCAATTAATGAGCCAAAATCACCTATTTGACAATTATTGATTAGTATAACCTAAGTTAGAACATACAACATAAGCACAAGGAAAATGATTATGAATCCTAGGTATATAACCATGGTAGTAAGGCATATTATTTCTCTAACAATCCCCCTTAAGACTAAATTAGTACATCCTATACCAAAATTATTTATTAAGGCCATGGAAACTAAGGCACAAGTCACCTTTTACAGCAAAATTTTATTAATCCATGTAACTGAGGTAAGGAGGAAAACCTTATGGGACCAAACTTCCCCTACAAAATGGACATGACATAGATGAAAACAAATTTCTTCAACATGTCCAATTATTCACTTGAATGAGCTGAAATAAAAAATTCTTGGGGATGGACTTGGTGAATATGTTGTGGATGCTAAGATCATGCATCAATGCATCAAAGTGTTGTAAACAAAGATCATGTGGAGAGGCCCTTTGATAGTCATCATTTGACGATGGACGGGAATTATCACAATGTACTTTTCAGCAAGAATACTCTGATATAATAGCATAATAAACCATGAAAATGATTTCTCTGCAAACTCTTTCCCAAATAACATCAAAATATTCAACAAAATTTGCTTCATGTGTAGCTTCCATATCATGAATAAAATCATGAATCTTCTTCCCAATTTGATGAAGCACCTTCATAAATATGTAACAAATCTCATGCGGCTCTAGAATATCAGAATGTATATCATATATAGTAGAAAATATGGTATTTATGATGTCGCCATGAGAGAGTGGGTCCATAGAGAGAGAAGAGTGAGCAACTAGGTCACAATTGCAATTGAGCGAACTTGAAGGGTCTCGAGAGTTGATATTTGAACCATGGGTGTTAAAAGAAAGTCCAGACATATGGAAACAAAATTTTATGAAGTATAATGTGTTAGAATAATCAACCCATAGTTAGCTACCTTAGACATTAATTTATCCAATTTTTGTCTTATTTTCCTAGTTTCCATATTCCACCTTATGCAAGTTGTCCTCCACACATCCATAGTGCTCAAACTTGCTAAATTTGAGTCATGGAGCACTTGGAAAACCAGTTGGAATAAAATATGCTTTATTCCTAGCCTTCCTAGCGCATGTCTGCTTTTTCTGCTTAATTGCTTGCTTTTTCTGAGTTTTAAGGAAATTGGGAAAGTTTGACTAGGTGAAGTTAACTTGTTTTCTGTCCTCATCATCCTCCACCATTTTATCCTAATAAAAGCATGTAAGAATTTTTCTTCCATCACCTATTAGCTTTCCTAATTGATTTTTCCAATTCGTGAGCTCCTAGAGAGTTTTGGAAACTGCTTTATGCACCTATGGGGGATTTGGTTAGATTTAGTAAGCCTGCTTTTGACCAAATTCGAATGGAATCCTTATGCATTCAAATATCTCATGTAATTATTTATTGTGGCAGCCTATGAATTCACATGGTTGGCTATTGTACACTTATTCAATACAGATTAGTGTTCTGCTCCATATTCAGTTTTCTTTGTGAGTAATTTGCATGTGTAATTGGCAATTGTTGTGAGTGTAATTGTTCTAACACATGGGTTCAATTTCCACATGGTGTTAGAGCCTTTGTAGATCAATTTATATCCTTCCAATTTGTTATTTTAGGTTCCACATCATTGACTTGGAGCATTCTGCTGACTGAAGGGACAATTTCTGAGTTATGGATCAATCTCAGAAGATCATCTTGACTCCATTTAACTTATTTGAATGGAAAGCAGAGATGGAGATACTGTTGAGAGAGAAAGGCCTCTACAGAGTGACTATGGCAATAGAAACAGAGCCCAATGCAGCTGCAGAGAATATTAAATGGCACAACAGGAGGGATGAGGCCTATGGTCTCCTGTTTTTGAGCATATAGAGAGACCTCGTTTTCCATCTTGATGGATTGACATCACCGAATGAAGTATGGGAGAATATTGTTGAGATTTTTGGTAAGACATATGAGATGAGGGGACATCAAATTGAAAATGAATTGATCTCCCTGAGTCCCAATAGCTTTGAATCCCTGCAACTCTATTTTTCCAAAATCAAAGCACTTGTTTTGTAGCTAAAACAATGTGGGATCAAAAATAAGGATGAGAAATTGGTTTTGGCCATACTCTCAAAGATTGGCCCTGACTATTCAGTGTTTGTTTGACCTTCTATGACACAAAGTTGACAGCTCGAGCCTAGAAAATGCCTAGCCTTATAGATTTCATGGAATCTCTCACAGAAGAACAAGATAAATTGGTGATGATGGGCACCATCAAACCTTTCAAATACCAAGATCTAGTTGTTGGAGATTCGAGGGTGGATTCAAAAAGTAAGAATAAATCTAAAAATCCACCTGAGCAAAAGAGAGACAAGAACAAGTCTCCAGAGGAGCCTCAAGGTTCCAAGAAGAACTCCCATAAGAAGAAGAACAAAGGAGAAATGAGCAAGTGTGCATACTGCAGTAAGGGAAGTCATTCTGAAATCTCCTACATGAAGAAGCAAATAGACATGCTGTCCCAACTCCTAGAGAAGAATGGCATCTCCCTTCTAGACAGCTCAAAGAAGAGGGAAGGAGGATCAAATTCAGAAGACAAAGAGAGAGTTCATGCATTGGTTGTTGGCACATCAAGCTCACCTAGTTTCATCATTGATCATGGAGCTTCAAGACATATGGTTTCTACCAAGGAGGCATTCACCTCACTTGACATGTTGAAAGGTCCACCAATTGTACTGGGAGATGACTCTCTCACTGAAAGTTTGGGCAAAGGGAGGATTGATCTTGACCGTGGTAATTTCAACAATGTATTATATGTTCCAGGTCTTGCCTCTAACCTCTTATCAGTGTATCAGATGATGCACACAGAGTATCCAAAGAAGGTCATATTCTCCCCTGATGAAGTTGAGATCATAGAGATCTCAATTGGTAAAGTCATTGCAAAAGGAGTTGCAAATCACACTTCGAAGGTATACATGTTCTCACACTTCCTACCCTACTCAAACCCCTCTACTCTTTTGATTCTTTCTAATGAGGCAAGCAAGCTTTGGCATGAAAGATTTGGCCACCTAAATTACAAATATATTTCTGATCTTAGTGAGAAAGAAATGGTCATAGGGTTACCAAAGATTAATTTTTCCAAAGGAGTCTGTCAAGGTTGCATCCTAGGAAAACACCCAGAGCATAAATTTGAGAAAGCTAGTCATGAGAGAACCTTTTCACCTCTTGAGTTGATCCACAATGATGTTGCTGGCCCATTTACTCATACGTCAATGAGTCAGGCCAAATATGCATTGAAATTCATAGATGAATTTTCCAGGTATTGCTGGGTTTACTTCCTGAAACACAAGTCTGAATTTTTTGGCCTCTTCAAAGTCTTTAAGGCTTTGGTTGAAAACCAGTCTAGGAGGAAACTCAAGGTCCTCAGATATAACAACGGTGGTGAGTATGTCAAGTCTAATTTCATTCAATATTTTATAGATGTAGGTATTCAGATGTAGCATTCTATCCCTTACACAGTACAACAGAATGGTGTTGCTGAGAGGAAGAACAGATCACTGAAAGAGATGACAACATGCATGATGGAGGCTAAGACTTTGCCACCAAAGTTTGGGGCTGAAGCTATAAATTGTGCAGCCTATATCTAGAATAGGGTGCCTCATAAACATCTTTATGGTATGACTCCTTTCAAAGTATGGAGTGGGCACAAGCTAGATGTGACCCATTTCAGGATTTTTAGCTCAAGGGCTTGGGCTAGAATTCCAATAGAAAAGAGGAAGGATTTGCAGCCCCAAAGAAAAGAGCGTCTATTTATTGGGTACTCTAAATATTCAAAAGGGTACAAGCTGATAAATTTGAGCACAAACAAATCCTTCATTGAAAGGTGTGTTCAGTTTCAAGAAGAGCCCCTAGTAGCAGTGGAAGTTGGAGAATCCTCTTCACCACCAGAACCTTTGAATGTAAGTGAAGAGATAGTTGAACATGATGATTCTGATATGTCTGATAATGATGATTTAATTGTAGATCCTAATATTCCTACAATACAAAAATGGGCAGCAAATACCATTCATGCAGCTGGAGAACTAGTTGGAAATCCTAATGATCCGAGGAGGACAAGATCTCAGTTTGAGAGTGCTCTGTGCATGAAAGATCCTATGTTTGCAGAGAAATGATATCTGATGGTTGAATCAGACCCATAGAAATATGAATATGTGGAAAATGATACAATATCAAAAACATCCATGAAAGAAGAGTTCAGCTCACTCTAGAAGAACAACACTTGGGAGCTAGTTGATCTTCCCCCATGGAGGAAGCTAGTTCAGTGTAAATGGGTGTACAAAATCAAATTTGCTGCTGAGGTTTCACCTCTGAAGTAAAAATATATATTGGTATCCAATGGATACTCATAGGTACATGTCATAGACTACAATGAGACCTTTGCACCAGTGGCAAAGATGGACTCCATCAAGCTAGCCTTAGCCATTGCAGCTTCTAAGCAGTGGGAGGTACACCACATGGATGTGAAGTGTGCTTTCCTAAATGGAGATCTCACTGAAGAAATTTAAATGCAACAGCCTCAAGGATTTTCTACTAACCCATCTCTTGTGTGCAGGCTAAAGAAGTCATTGTATGGGATTAAGTAAGCCCCCAGGACTTGTTATGCCAAGATTGATAGCTTTCTGCTATCATTGAATTTTGTTCGATGGAAGTCAGATCCAAATGTCTATTTGAAGCTGATTCATGGTTCATTAATGATAATTTTTTTGTATGTTGATGACCTTCTCATTACAAGAAGCTCAAAGGATGAAATTGCCTCCTTGAAGGATGCAATGAACCATGCCTTCTCAATGACTGATTTGGGCTTATTGAGCCAATTCTTGGGGCTTGAGATTGCTCAAAACAAAGAAGGAATCAAATTACATTAGTCCAAGTATGACTTCGATCTTCTAAACAAATTCAATATGAAGGATTGCAAGCCAAGCAAGACTCCTTTCCTTTTAGGAGTTAAGCTTGAAGAAGTTGATTCTTCACCTATGGTAAACAATACACTGTATAGGAAATTGATTGGATGTTTGTTGTATCTCACACATACTCGACCTGATATTTATTATGAAGTAAGTGTGGCTTCAAGATACATGGATCAGCCTCATGAGATCCATTGGAGAGAAACCAAAAGGATCCTTAACTTTGTTCAGGGAACAAGGACTCATGGGATCTTCTACAAAGCTAAATCTGATCTTGAATTGATTGGGTTTACTGACAGTGACTGGGTAGGTGACAACACAGATCGAAAGTCAACATTAGGATATGTGTTCATGCTTACTGAAGGGCCAATCAGCTGGTCAAGCAAGAAACAGAGTGCCATTGCACTGTCATCTACACAAGCAGAGTACAAAGGAGTTGTAAATGCAGCAACTCAATGTTTATGGTTGTAGGGGTTACTTGGTGAGTGTGTCTTCGAATCAGAATACTCAACTACTATATATTGTCATAATCAGAGTACCATTCGAATCTGCAATGATATAGTTCAGAAGCAGAGAACCAAACACATTGAGATCCATATGCACTACATCAGACAGCTTGTGCATGATGGCACCATTCACCTACTCTTCTGTTCATCTTCAGAACAAGTAGCAGATATATTCACCAAAGTTTTTTGTGACAATATATTCAGCAATTTCAAATCACTGTTAGGGATTGCTGATCATGCTGTGAAGCATGAGTGATGACAAGATTTCCAAATTTTGTTTTACTGTCCATGTTTAAGGGAGGATTTTTCCCATTGGGTTTTTGCCTCTTTCCTTGGTTAAATGGACATGCAGTATGTAAAGGGTGACTAAGCCTTTATGCTAGGCCCTATAATTTTTTGATATTTTACTCATAATTTAGGCTTAAGGGGGGGTGTTAGAATAATCAACCCATAGTTAGCTACCTTAGAAATTAATTAATCCATTTTTTGTCTTATTTGCCTAGTTTCCATATTCCACCTTATGCAAGTTGTCCTCCACACATCCATAGTGGTCAAAATTGCTAAATTTGAGTCATGGAGTGCTTGGGAAACCACTTGAAATCAAATCTGCTTTATTCCTGGCCTTCCTAGCGCATGTCTACTTTTTCTGCTTTATTGCTTACTTTTTCTGAGTTTTAAGGTAATTGGGAAAGTTTGACTAGGTGAAGTTAACTTGTTTTTTGTCCTCATCATCCTCCACCCTTTCCTCCTAAGAAAAGCATATATTATTTTTCCCTCCACCATGTATTAGCTTGCCTAATTGATTTTTCCAATTTGTGATCTCCTAGACAATTTTGGAAACTGCTTTATGCACCTATGGGGGATTTGCTTAGATTTAGTAAGCCTGCTTTTGACCAAATTTGAATGGCATCCTTATGCATTCGAATATATCATGTAATTATTTATTGTGGCATCCTATGACTTCACAGGGTTGGCTATTGTACACTTATTCAATACAGATTAGTGTTCTGCTCCATATTCAGTCTTCTTTGTGAGTAATTTGCATGTGTAATTGGCAATTGTTGTGAGTGTAATTGTTCTAACACCTGGGTTCAATTTCCACATAATTATATTGATTTCCAACCAATGAAATACATACAATATGTAAAAGCAACATATGCAAGTGACATAGCATTGGAAACTAGGAAAGTTTGAGAATTTATAGCTAGTGAACTTGAGGGTTGTTAGGTATTTTGGTCATGAAATGGTTGGGGAAACGAGTATATTACTATGTTAAGATGTATATCAGCCTATTATCACCTTCTGAATTATAATGGAAACTATATTAATGTATTGGGAAATATCTTTCAAAAGACTCATCCGAAACTAGCAAAACATGAATAGTTTTGGGAGGAATCTTTGGTAAACTAATTGGGGTTTATTCCAAGGAAGGGATTAATGATTCAGATTCTAATATATCAGAATGTAAATGAGAAACATATCCATCAGAAACAAATATATCAGAAATGGGTTTTACCCATGCACTTAATGCATGCTCAGGCTTACCACTTCCTTTCTTGTGCTCCCATCCTTTTGTAATATCTGGAAGATTAATATAGTTCTACTCAAGGAGTTTGGTCATGATGTAAATCTTATTTATGAATAAATATATTTCAATATGTGAACCTCTACAATAACCACATGTGGGTCTCTCTCTATTGTTTCTCCTACTGGATCTCAAAATCCCATCAGTAGAACTGCATCTTTCTGAACTTGACTGCTTCTTCTCTTTCTCTTTTTGTGATCTACGTCGTACCCAAGTGCACATTGGGGACAAGAGTTGACTAAATGAGTTGAGTAATGTTATGGTATAAGCATAGAAGAACCCAAAAAAAAAAATACACTAGATCGAGAGAAGGTATGCATACATATAATATGCAAGAATTTGAACCAATTTATTACTTCTTCTCCATGAAAGATGGATGAATCATAATGCCATATATTACATTAGTGTAAATGATTATATATGATGATGATATTATTGGGTGACTACCGATTACATTTAGTTAAAAAATAAGTTATAACGGTTCAGAAGTTCAACCATAGTAGACATGTCGAGGCAGACCTATTGAGGAAAACCTATCGAGGAGAACCTATCGAGGAGGACCTATCAAGGAGGACCTATCGAGGAGAACCTGTCGAGGCAGTACTGTCAAAGCAGTCAGAGTAGGAAAATAAGTTGAAGTTCTAAAATTTGTCAAATCTTGAAAACTTGCCAAATTCTTCTTGGATCATTCCTCCTTCCTTAAGAAATAATGGTCTCCATTGTGTATTCATTCAGGTGAGGAAACTTGTTGGCTAATTTAGTAGAAGAGTACCATTTGCCTTGTGAGGGGAGCTATCCAGATTTATCCACTTGAAACAAGGGAATGGAGTTTGTCCTTGTGTGGTGTATGCATCATCCCACAATGTTGTCGTAAAGAAGAGGTTCCTAAACATCTGGATGGATTTCTTCAAGTTCTGTTGTCTGCAAATCGTTCTCTTCCAACAATGGTGCATGGTATGGCTGAAGTACATCTACATTGAAAACTGGATGTAGGCCAAGGAATGCATAAATTTTGAGCTTAAAAGAGTTTTCTCCAATCTCTTTAAAGATATTGTATGGACCATATTGCAATGGTTTCATCTTTATATATGGACCAGTGAAGCGATCCTTCTTTAGATGTAACCATACCTCATCCCCAATTTGGAATGAAGGAGGAATATGATGCTTGTCATGTCATACCTTACCTTTTGCATTTTCTCATTGCATAATTTTCTATGCTTGCTTCTGGATGTTGTAGATTTTATCTCTAAACTTGATTTCTTTCTCAACTTCTTGTGCTTCGAAGTCGGTGTCATTTGAGTATGTCAAGGAACTGATTAAGTCAATAAGTGCTAAGGGTTGAATTCCATAACATATATCAAATGGAATCTTTCTCGTATAGTTTTGTTGAGCACGATTGTAGTTGTGCTATATGTATGGAAGGTTGTCATCCCATGTTTCAAAATGCTTGTAGTTCTACATGCAAAGAAATTGTATGACTAAGTGATTTACAACTTCTTTCTATATGCATGTCAGTGTATCAAAGGCTGTCGACAAAGAAAGTATAGCGTCAAGCTATTGCCAGATATTTTTCCAAAACATACTGAAACATATAGCATCTCTATCAGAAATAATGGTCATTGGGAGGACATAACGTTTCCACACATGTTCAAAGAAGAGATCAAAAGTCTATTATGATATCGTATTTTTCTTGAATGGTATGAGTATAGCCATCTTGGAAAATATGTCGACTACTACTAATATCTCATCATGTTGATGTTTGGTAGTAGGATATCCCGTCAAGTAGTCCACAGAAATAAATTCCCATGGTCAACTATGAATTGGGAGGGGCGTGTATGGTCCTTGTTATCGATTCAAAAATTTAGCAATGGAACAAAATACGCATGATTTAATGTACTTATTGACATCATATTTAAGTGAAGGCCAGTAGAAATAATTTTGGAGGATAACAAGTGTTTTTGTGACTCGAAAATGTCCTGCAGTCTTGTTGTAGTGCGTGTCCCAAATGAGATTCGGTTGGTGCTCACCAGTCATTACACAAAGGTGTCCAATCTTGTATAGAAAGGTGTCCTTTAGGAAGTAGTCGGTAGTAGAAAGCGTGTCGGTATGAAGTTGTCGATAAATTGTAGAGAAGTCACAGTCTACCAAATAAAATTGTGGCCAAGTAGTGGTGTCATAACCCTACATTCTCATTACTATAGGAAGTAGAGTAATGGTTGTTCTATTGAGACAAGCGGCTATGACATTGGATTTTCCTTTCTAATACTTAATTACCAACTGAAATTGTTGTAGGTAATTAATCTATTTCAGTTGTTGAGTTGTTTGAAGTTTTGTTTGGGACGAAGCAAACTACAAAGGTTTATGGTCACTGAGGATGAATGTTTCCTTACCAAGAAAGTAGTGTCTCCATTTATTAAGAGCTTTCACAATGGCATACTATTATTTTTCATATGTGAGTACTTTATAACTATGTCATTGAAAGTCCCAGAATGAAACCTGACTGGGTGACCTAACTGAGTGATCACTGTGCGAGTGATCACTACGTCGAGGGCATAGTCAATTGTGTCAGTCTCAATATCAAAGGGTTTATGCAAACCAGGTAACATAAGTACTACTGTTGTACAAATATTATTTTTTATTTGATCAAAAGCTTGTTTTTGTGTCGATATCCATTTGAAGACAGATTTCTGACTTCCTTTCATCAACTGATTCAAAGGCCATGCAATGTGGTTGAAGACAAGTATGAATCATCGATATAAATTCGCTAAACCAAGAAATATTCTTAGTTCATGAATTTTTTGAGGAATGGGACAATATTTGAGGATCTGTACTTGTTTTGGGTCAATAGGAATACCTATAGAGTCAATTACATACCCCAAATATTTGATGTTGGTCATCACAAATGAGAATTTGTGCATGTTCAGATATAGTCAATGTTGTTGGAGAGTGTCTAATACTTGTCAAAGCTGTTTGACATGTTATTCCCATGATCGACTGAAAATAAATATATTGTGGAGATAGACAATGACACATTTATCGATGAAAGGTCATAGAAGGTCATCCATATATCTTATGAAGATTCTCAGTTCATTGGTTAAGTTGAAAGGCATGACTAACCACTTAAACTATCCTTCCTTGGTATTAAAATACATTTTTTATACATCGGTGGAATCGATTGGAATATGGTGGTATCCTGAATTTCGGTCGAGTTTCGTAAAGAACTTAGCACATTTTAGACTATCGACAAGTTCATCTATCCATGGAAGAGGGTATATGTTCTTTACTAAAATTTTGCTGAGAGCCCAATATTCGATGCACATGTGCCAAGTCTCGTCTTTCTTTGGAACCAAGGTAGCTGGACTTCTACAAGGAGAGGAGCTAGGGTGGATATGACCCTTGTCAATTGAATCCTAGATTTTCCTATGAATCTCTTCATTTTTTAAAATGGATCTTCTATAAATATATGCGTTAGGTAATGAAGAACCCAGACCAAATTCAATGGAGTGTTTTACCTAGAAATGCAGAGGTACTATGTTTGGTGCTTGAAATACATTCTAATATTCTTCAAGAATGTGGTCAATCTATTTTTGTTGTTGGGAGTTGTGTTGGTTAGTGATTCAACTTATTGTTGTAATATTCCTAGGATGTTGAGGATTTATCATGATTAATGCGAAATTTTAAGCATGACTGATAAGCTTTTTTTTTTTTTGGCATATATCATAGAAACCATTGATGTAGGTTGTCCTTTGGTATGCCATACCATTGATTCTATATTTTGAAAATCACCTTCTGAGGCCATGATTGATATGTACTATGTCGATCCCATAGGTAAGGTTTTCTGAACAACGCATTGGCTACAGAAAGTGGTGCTACATCATAGAGTACTTCATCTTGAAAAGGCTTAATGAAGTACATAAGCTGGTATTAGCATGTGATCCTTAGTTCATGTCCATCCTTCATCAAACCAATATTGTAATGCCGAGGATGTGCACTGCTAAAAAGACCTAATTTCATCACAAGATCTTCAGAAATGAATTTCTTTTGGCTACCATTATCCATAATTAGATGTAATGTATTTTTCTAAACCCATATCCGTGTATGGAATAGGTGCTCTCTTTCCTCCTCATCAACGATAGTCGTGGTTGTCATAGTGGTTGATTTCCAAGGCAAGAGGGTTGATGCATATGGATCACATTCTACCAAGATTCTTTCAGATAAGTCAGATGCTGACAATTTTTCCAAAAATGTCTTCCGAGCTTTTCATTCTGATGTATCATGCCATCTTGAATTATGATAATCACACCATTCCTAGTAGGAGATTGTTTGATGAGATCCCTCTTGTCTTTCTAAATGTTATTCTTTGGATGATTAGGCTTTAGGGGAGTTGGATGAGAAGGGTTCTTGAACTTGTCAGAGTAATCTAATGACTTCTTGTTAGATGTTCGACATGTTGGCTTGTTCATGAAACATGCTTTTCCTTCCTGTTTATCTTAAATCTTGATGGTGTAATGAAATGCATCCCCAAGCATACTGACAGTCATAAACTCCACCTCTTGTTGAATGTACAGGGATAAACCACTGATGTACTTTAGGACAAGCAATTTCTCTTCTTCTTGGACTCCAAGTCTCACCATGAGTCAGTAGAACTCATCGGTGTAAATCTGTATTGACTGGTCTTTCCATTCCCTTAGATACTGCCACTTCTTATATGGTTGTTCAAGATACTTAGGGGGGTAGAAATAATTTTGGACATATTCAACAAATTTTACCCATGTGTTTATGGGGTCATCTTCTTTTTCCATGTTTGTTAATAGATTCTCCCACTAGCAGTGTACAAAGGTTGACATTTTTAAGGACGCAATGGTGATATTTTCCACTTCAAAGAGTTGATTCACTACATACTAAGATTCTAGTTATTGTACCCAATTATCGACATATTCTGCATCGAAATTTCCTTGAAGGTTCAGTATGTCCATATTCATTTTCTCTTTGAAGGGATCTATTTTATTGGAGTGAGGTCACATCAAGGATTCTCCAGAGTTTGAAGTGAGTCGCATGAGAATCTCACTTAATTGGGTGAACATTTTGGTTCGCTGGTAAGCTAGTGCTTTTTCTATGAGTTGTTCTGTCTCATCAGTTACATGTCTATTGTCTACTTCTTCAACCATCTTTTCTAAAATCGAAGGAATTTTCTTCTTGATTTGTTGAGTTTTCAAACGTGTTTGAACAAGCATAAGTTAAATCAATTTGATTGAAGTGCTTATGTAGCTTAAGCTCTGTACAATATCTTTCGTTGATACCAATGATCCAGGTCATTCCCATGTGCACGCTGGAGACAATAGTCAACTGAGTGAGTCAAGTACTGTTATGGTGGAAGCATATAGAAGAACTAGCAAAGAAGGAAATACAATAGTTCGAAAGAAGGTATCCTTATAAACAATATGCAAGAATTCAAACCAATTTATTACTTCTTCTCCAAGAAATATGGAGGAATTAGAATGGTGTATATTACATTAGTGTACATGCTTATATAGGATGTTGAGATGCCTAGGTGACTACCCATTATGTTCAGTTACAAAAATAAGTTATACTGGTTCAGAAGTTCAACCGTTGCAGACCCATCGAGGGAAACCTATCAAGGCAGACCTGTCCAGCTGAACCTATTGAGGCAGTCTTGTCAATGCAGTCGAAGTAGGAGAAGTAGTCGAAGTGCTATACTTTGTAGAATCTTGACAACCTACCAATTGCTGGTTGGATCATTTTGCTTCAAATATTTTTTCTTTCCTTTTGCTTGATTTCATATACCAACAACAAGCGATTGTTATTTACTGTAGTTGATGGTATCCATCTATATGAGCTTTTATTTCTCCTAATTTGAAGACTCCATGAAGTTTGCTAGCATAGGAATCCTCTAATTTCTAGTTGTAAGATTGCTTGAGTGGAATGTAGAAACATACACATAATAATTAGACCCTAGCTTATAAAGGATGGACAATACAATATTATCATATTTATTCTCTATGCCACACTGTTTTAGCTTAAGTACAAATGCTTTGATCTTGGTAAAAAAGTCTTCAAGGTCTCATAGTGAGCTAGGATAAGGGATATTATCTCATTCTCAAGCTAATAGCCTCTCATTTCATTAGAATTTCAAAATAGTGACTCAATCTTGAGACAAAATCCATTGGGTATGCCAAGAATTTAAACATGAAAGAGGAGATCCCTCATACTCGGGAGGCAAATATTTCCAAAATCTTCATCAATTTGATTGAAGTACTTACCTTTCTCTACTACATAGTTGGGCTTAGCTATAGTCCCCATCGTGACTCTATATAGGCCTTTCAACTTCCACTAGATCACCATTTAGGAATTCCATTCAAAATATTTGAATGGTGCAAGAAATATCTTACTATACTCCATCCTCCTTGAGTAATTTGTGATAAAACTGCTGTAAAACATGCAATGCAAACACTCATATTTTCTGGAAATATTCCCTAAATAGCAACTCAAACCTATCTAGATTTGTTTGCAGTTGCAACTAGCTCTGATCTCATGTGAGAATTTATTCTTAGTGAGATCTAGGAGATAGAGCAATATTCACACTCAAAGTATTTGACAAAATATGCAAGAGAACAACAAAAGTGACTAAAATAACACATGTAAATGGTGCTAATAACTAATCATATTATTATAGTACATCTTGTATATCTATATAGTAAATATTTATAATACATTGGGGAAATTTTGTGAGCCCTTGGAGGCCATGTGAATGCATACAAGTGGCAGGCTAGGATTTGACCCCTAAACCCTCCTAGGTTGACCAATAAGCTTTCAAACCTAACCAAACAATCACAGATCCATGTGTGAACATGTGTGAATAGGTAAGAAGACCTCCAATATTGGTGCAATTCCACATATAGTACCTCTTTGATCATTCCAATATTTATGAGATGTCAGCTCTCATGACCAGATTCAAGTGTATTATCACATATCTTCATCCATTATGGAGATCTTGTTCATTACATATTGTAAGTGGTGATGACCACATGTGAAATATGTCTATTATGCCTATTCATGGCCATTGTACTCTTATGTATCTGGGACTGCTACATGTATATTTTCATTCCCATGAGGAGATTTATCAATGTATTGTACTTATGAGTGGATGGTTCTTCCAGGTGGGTATTCATTACTCCACTATTGGGATGGATATAATGTATTTCATCCACATGTTAACCCTATGATCTCATAAATTAGGGGGCATATGTTATACATGATTTTACCAAACTTGGTAGAGCACACTTTTATGGTCTTCCATGTCCCTCTTCAGTCTCCTTGGAGCCCCCTTGCTAAAATTATACTTTGAGGTTCCAAGAAATTGCATACAAAACATCTGTTTATTGTTGTATGAGAATTTTAAGTTGATACCCATGTGTACACTAAAATTTCTCAACTATAGCCCACATGCATCATGAAATGTGCATAACAAAAAAAAGTAGGATTTTTCCTCAATGGGTCCTGAATAACTTGACACTTGGCCTTCCATATGCCTAGAAACACTCTGAATCAACCATCCATTGTCCATTGGAGAGATATATATTGATCCTCTTCCATGTATTGAAGGAGGAGAATTTTGGAGAGCAAGGAAGCTATAGTTCTTTGTTGCCTCATTTGCTTATGCTTGAGTCAACATCCATTTGTTATTTTGAGCACACATTGCTTCTCTTCCTAAGATTTCCATTTATTTGTAATCTTTACATTGAGATGGATGATTGAAGTGGTGGAGGACTCAGTTTCTCCATTTAGACAAGGTGCCAACATAGTTTTTCATCGTTCTCTCTAATTATTATAAATAGAAATATTCATTTCTCGTCTATTACATGTTTATTACTATGAATATTTTATCCATGAATGCAGTTATATTTTCTTATACATAATGGTTTTATATATTCTAGAGTAGGACTAACACCTTGAAATATAGAATGCTTGTCTTGTTTACTATTGTTGAGAGTGAATTATAAGTACAAGCGCATTGGAAAATATCAATTGGTATATACATCAACTGTATGGAATAAGGTATGCTTCATATCCCTTAATGTTAGCATCATTTGTCTCTCTTGGATATTGGAATGGATTGATTTTTGGTGTCATTTAGTATCTTGTGGTCTACCCCAAGCCATAGGAAGTTTCTCTCCATAACAGAATTGGAGACTTCACTGGGGAGGTTACTTTTTTTTCTTTGGGGATTGGGTGAACAATTTGATTGAATTGCTCTCTATTTGTCTGTATTCCTGTGTCAGGTTCAAAATCATGTTATCCTATTAGTGTCCTATTGAAGTAATTTAGGACTTGGATTATAATTTATCCCCTTTCTCTTGTTGTACATGGTTCTTTTCCTGACAGTTGTGTATACACACGGGTTTTGTCTGAACATCCATGTATACACGCAGGTTTCTTGCCAAAATTCGTGTATTTCCCTCTTTTTGAGTGTAAATTTAATGTTTGAGAGTTCCTGGGTGGATTTTGAATGGTAATTAGTCTTCTTAGATGCTTTTGTTGTCTGTCTACTGCCTCTATTTATGACCATAGACATTTTTTCTTATTTGTTTCTTAGTTAGAAGTTGTTCTTGTCATCTTCTTCCCTTTTTGTTTTGGTATTAGTGAATCAGATTTATTTTATCTTAGTGTCTTTCTTGACTGCTTCCTGATAGTTGTTGCAGGGTCTCAAAGTTGTAGAGGCTTTTAGTGCATTTACATCTCATTTATTTCAAAAATACAAAAATATTTTATTTTTGGCATGTTCATGCATTTTTTCATTTGCATAGTACTTGCATTAGGGTTGCTTAGTTGATGAGTAGTTAGAATTTCATATAGGAATGATTGCACTGTCATTTGAAGGAAAAAACATGCATCTCATGTAGTGGCATACCCCATTTTCACATTTAAAGACAAATTTGCACTTGGAATTGTTTGTTAGGTGTGCATATTTACTTTCACTGCGGTGTCATAACATCAATGGTTGAATGGTCATTTCATTTGAGCAATCATAACCTCTAAAAACAATGCTTAATTTAAAATGAATTACACATTTTTATTTGATAGGGTACAACAACAAGCTTAGGTCTTAGAGTCTTGGAATACATTTTTGTGAGTAAATTTATCCAAGACTACTAAACAAAACAAGTAGGTGACTATCCAAGTGAGAGAGTGAAATCCTTGGTATAATTAGTGTTCTTAGGAGGATGTTTCTACATAGTAGCTAATCACCAGGCAGTGTACACATTTGTGGTGGGGATAGACCCTTTCAACTCTCTATGCATTGCCAGAGATATTTCTAGGATCTTATTTGTATATGGGAGATTTTGAGGTACCTTTAGTGCTTTAGAGCTTCGGTCTTTCTCCCCTTCCTATATGGTAGATCCCACCTATAACTATCCACCTAAGCATTGGTTATATTGGGGTGACCTTAGTTTCCTTACCTGGGTAATGCAGGGAGTACTTAAAGAGGTTATTCTGTGAGCCTTCCTATCTAGTTAGGGGTCGCACAACACAACCAATTTATGGGTTGAAGATGAGGGCCACTATAATTGGTTACACACCTCGGTTTATAGTGTATGGGATTCTTAAGCCTCTCCTAGGTGAGACATACCTGCTGCATTCAAAATCTCATTTATCCTCCCATTGTATTGCTTACATTTTGTCTTATATTATCTTAGGAGTGTGCTCTATGTGCACTAGATTTCTCTATGGTTAATAATTAGTTGAGTCTCCTTATTTTTGTGGGGTCATCGTGGATCAAGGACTGACATCTCATCGTTCTCGATGGTTAGTCCACCTACTACCTTCTACATCTCCTCCTCCTTCATGAAATAGGGCTAGACAATATAGGTGGACTCATACTCATTGTGATGCACACAAAGGTCTCATAATGAGTCATGCATCTAATATCCTAGAAGTCCCTCCTTCTTCATCCTCTAGGGTGGGGAATGTGATTTTTTCAGTGCATATCGAACTCCAAAAGAATCTGATTCTTTTGAGGCCGGTACGTCATACAATGCATGATCCCGATTTTTAAATTATGTAAACACTAACCAAGGATATTCTCCTCGAATGTCGAGCGATGATACTCATCCTGATCCTTCTAGAACTAGCCCTTTTATATTTGGCATGCCATATATGAACAATAGTTTTCCTTCATATGCCATAGATCCTAGTGTTGGTATTAGTGGTGTGTATGGGGGCACTACCATCCCATTCCATGTCGATCAGTTTGGTAGTGGGCATATTGCACCTTCCACACCCTTTGTGGGAGGAATTCCTTACACCTTGTCCAGGAATCCCACTGGGATCCCTTCTAGGGGAGGTCATCGTAGACATGTGAACATTGTCGGTACTTCATATATTCTTTCCTATTTTCCATCATATTCTATACCTGTTCCCAGGTACTTTTTAGGGGCGAATTTGATCCTAGTGGGCTATTTTTGAATGTTTTTTTTCCAAAAAATATTCGCCATTTTGCATTTTTTGAAGGCCTGTTTCACCCAATTTTTATGGGGTAAAATTTTTTCACCCTAAAAATCGCCAAATCATTATATAAATGATATCNGAAATTAAAATATTTTTTGAAAAATATCGCCAATCATTTTATAGTTGGTGTTTTAAGAATTGGTAATATTCGCCAACATTTATACACTTTTAAATAAGTATTGTTCCTTAAAATTATCCCTACCTGTTCCTTTGAAATCCTTTTTCATGACACACCCTCCTTACAACCCGCATGATTATTTGGGATGGAGTACTACTTATAGCCATGTGGTCCCCTCATCTGTTGATTATGCTATGTTTGGGGATTACATACCTCCTTATGTATTCAGGGGATGAACATCCTATAAATATTATAACCATGGCTACGTAGCACCCTAGTATCAAGGTATTCTTAACTATAGTATCCCCATGTATCCGTTTATGGGTCAAGTGGGAGGAGGTTATTATCCAATTGTCCAATTCTAGGGTATTTACAACTAGAAACCCTATGTTTATAAATTTAGGGAGCATGGGACCAAATGGCGCAACCTAGGATCCCTTTCCTAGCTAGTTTGAATCTACCTTATTTATTGAAGTTGACCAATGATCTTTTTTCTCATGATATGACATGGCCTGTTGTCCCTGCCAAGGTTCCTTTGAACATTCCAAAACTCGAAGGTAAGAATGGTGAGGAACCTATAGATAAAGTTACCACTTTCAACCTATGGTGCTCTTTTATTTTATTGAGCCATGATTCCCTTAATTTATGACTAATTCAACCCAACCTAATAGGTCATATGGAGAAGTGGTATATAGAGTTGCATGGGGGACCATATTGGACATTCAATGACCTAGCCATGACCTTTATTAACCACTTTCAGCTACCTATGCATTATGATGTCAGTACTGAGATATTGTCAACATTTCGGTAAGATAAATCCATGCATATCTCAGATCATATTTAGGAGTGGCATATATGAAAGTGGTTGATTAAGGCCAACATTCCACCAGAGTTTCGGTTTGAATGGTTCCTCAATTCATTATTGCCATATATATCTAAGGATGTTTTCACATGTGGAGTGATGAATGCGGAAGAGGCGATCTTCCAATCTCAGCAACCACACTTGATTTATTCTCAGTATGGGCTATTATATGAGATTATTGCAAACTCATCACGGTCAAACTTTGATCCTAAGTTCAAGTTCGGGCCACATGCTGATGGCATTGTTGTCTCTCCAAGTACTAAAAATGTAGACTAGTTTATGAATCAAATGAAGAATTTGTCTATTAACCTACCTACATTGGGTCAATATATGGTTTTTCCTCATCCCACCGAATTGGTGGATGTACACTTTGTGCAATCGTCGAATGAGAAGGGTAACCGGTATATGAGATGAAATGAGAAAAAACAAGGAAGCAATAGAAGGGGTTGGAATAGGAATAGAAATTCTAATGATGAAAAGAACAATAATAATGCTCGGGGGACAAGAAGTATAAACATAAGGTTTATTTCCCTTCCAATATTTGTGAGGGAGATCACATCACTTAATTGTGCCCTCTTATTGAAGATGCCTTGAAATTCATTGCACAAAGGCCATCTATATTAACGGATCCTTTATCGCATAATCAAAACATGAATTCGAGGACCATGGACTTTGAAAGTGCGTGTGGTGGGAATAAAAACCCGTCGAACATTGAAAGTGGCCATGGGTGGATCAACATGAGGTCCAATGAGAATGTTGTGATAGGAGAGAAATATTATGGTTCATCGCAACCTAACTTGGGAAAAGAACCTGTTCTTTTTTAGGTCCCTTTGCATATTGATAAGCCTAAAGTTACACCTCGCATTCCTAAGGGACTCTTAAATCGTTCAAACTACAATCCTTATGCCCAAGCCTCCCAATATTATTCCATTTTCATGGATTTGGGCCATATTCCTTGTGTGATGTTCTCCTTAGAAGTCCTTCATACTTTCCCTTCTCAGAGGAAATATTTGTTTTCATCCCTTGGGGTGGTTGATTCACATCCTTCCACCTTGGTTAACTTTGAAACCCATGAAGTCTAGACTCTCTTGACTTACCATGTGTCTCTCCTAGTCCATGTGGAGTGTATGAACAACACCATTAAATGCACAATAATTGATGAGGGCGTTGCAGCTTCTCTCATGTCTATAACCTATTGGAAAGGTTTAGGTTCTCCCACATTGTCAAGATATATAACCATATTGAATTCTTTTGATGGGAGATATTTTCATCCATATGGTATACTTCCTTCTCTCGAAGTCCAATTAGGATGGAAGACTGTGTCGATCGAGGTCGAGGTGGTTGATGCGCACCTTGACTATAAGCTCTTACTAGGTCATAACTAGATTTACAACATGAAAGAGGTCACATCATCCCTATTCTGAATAATTTGCTTCCCCTTTGAAGGGACAATTGTCACGATCGAGCTAAAATATTTAAATAATTATGGTACAAAATCATCGTCGATGTCTATTATCTCGATCATTGATAACTCTCAACTGAAAACGGAGAATCTTTTGGTCATAATATATATGTCTTTGATGTGAAATTTCAACATTTTCGTACCAATTCTTACAATAGGTTCCAACTTTGGTAGTGAATCGTCATCATTGAGTTCGACTCCATTTCGCATTTATCCTTGGGATCTCCCTTCTTCAAGAACTTTAGATAAATATCCTAGGCCTACCAAGATGGAAATTATGTTATCTACTACAGGGATTTCTTATGAAGCTACTCTTGGTCTCCTTGTAGATCCTAGTCCTTCCTCTTCACAGGTGGAGGAGGAGGACCCCTTTGCAATTCCTGCTTGGGTAGTTGCGTCATCACACTCTCATGATTTCTTTGATGACACTTTTCCTTCGAATGAATATATTCTCAAAACCATGAGTGGTTTAGATGGGCCTTAGGATGAGTTACACAATCCATCTTACTTTCTCCCAGAGGTTGAATGTATGGAGTGTCATGACTATAGGGCGATACTTAGTGAGAAATTTGGTAGTCTCTTGGTCCCATTAGGTGCTCCTAGTAAGAATGCCAAAGGGAACATGGCTAATTTCTCACCGACTATCCCTATCAACATTTCTCAAACTCCTATAAAAGTAGAAAATGTTTACATTGGGGTGGATTGTTCTCCTAATGATATTCAAGCATACACTAAGCTCTTGAAAGAATTTCGAGATGTTTTTTCTTGTTCGTATGATGAAATGTCAGGAATAGACCCTTGCATTGTTGAACATGAGATCAAGAGCTATCTGAATGCTAGACATGTTTGACAACACTTACGTACGATGAATCCCCATAAGGCACCCATTATTAAGGAATATATAGAGAAGTTTCTTAAGGATAAATTTATCTATCCAGTTCCCTTGACTAAATGGGTATCCAATCCTATTTCAGTTGATAAGAAATAGGGAACTATTCATGTGTGCACTGATTTGAGAGACCTTAACAGAGCTTGTCCTAAAGATAAATTTACCACACCAATCATAGATCAAATTTTGGATGAGTTTCTAGGAAGAGAGGTGTTTTCATTTATTGAAGGATTTTCAGGGTATAATCAGATTCAAATTAAACCCAAGAACCAACATCAAAATACTTTCATTTTTTCTTGGGGTATGTTTTGATACCAGAAGATTCCTTTTGACCTTAAAAATACTAGAGCTACTTTTCAATAGGAAATTACCTTCAATTTTAATGACCATAAGTGAATTATTGAAGTGTATCTTGATTATTTACTTGATCAGTCACATTTGAGAGTGGATCATCCTCACCATCTATGCTTGGTTTTTGAAAGATTCCACCAATATCAAATCTGATAAATCCATAAAAGTGCATCTTTTTTCTAAAAGTAGGTCACTTGCCAGAGCTTATCATTTCTAAGGAGGAAATTAGGGTTGACACCCTTAAGGTTGAGGCAATACTTTGATTGTCTCCCCTCCACACGATTAGACACCATCAAATTTTGCAAGGGATGGCTAACTTCTTGTTGATTTTTGTTGTCAATTTTTCCAATTTGACCAAGGGTTTCATGTATCTTTTGAAGAAAGACACTGCCTTTATCTTGGATGAGTGAGCCCAAGAGTATTTCAATGCATTGAAGAAATCCTTTGCATAGGCCCCTGTGCTTAGTCCACCTGAATATAGCCATTATTTCTTTTTATATGTGGACGCATCTCAAGAGACAATTGAATTGTTTTGGTTCAAGAGGATGAGGAGCTCCAAGAGCACATTATCTTTTATATTAGTTGAAACCTCATTGATGTTGAACTTCATTATGCTCATGTCGAGAATCTAGCCTTAGATATAGTCCATGTAGTTCAACGATTGAGAGATTACATAATCCTTCGCCCGACTTTGGTTGTGGTTCACATCAATCCATTTCAATTCACCTTAACCAGATAGATGATAGAGGGAAATATAATGGATTGTGATCTTTCAATATTTTGATCTCGAATTTGTTTCAACAAAGTCGAAGAAATCGTTGATTTTTGTGGAGCTCATATTAGATTTTACTAGTTTGAATGAAGTTGAAGTTCATGAAGACTCTTTTGTTGATGAACATATCTTCCTCATTTCGATTGTGGATCCTTGGTAGGTGGATATTATCATCTATTTGGAAACTATGAATGTTCCTCCTCACCTCTCATGGGATGAATGTCGACAGTTATGAAATGTAGCTAAGAACTACCTCATTATCAGTGAAACTTTGTAAGGCCATAGGGTGGATTCCATTTTGCATCGATGTTTAACTCATGGGGAGGATGAGATAGAGCTGAATAATTTCAATAGAGGGGTGTGTGGTGGTCATTTATCTAGGTTTGGTACAACCCAAAAAATTATGAGAACGGGTTATTTCTTATCATCGATATTTAAAGATTTCCTTAATGTGGTCAAGCAGTGCCACCCTTTCCAAGTGTTTGTATGAAATATGCGCTCGCATATGGCCCCGTTACATCTAGTTACCACCATTGGTCCCTTCCCCAAGTGGGAGGTAGAATTTATGGATTGCAACCCAGTTTCAGCTAGGGGAAATCATCATATTATAGTGGTTGTTGATTACTTCATGAAATGGGCAGTGACTATGCTCACTATCAAAGATGAAAGTGAGATAGCTGTGTAGTTTGTTTTCAATCAGATTATCACTTGGTTTGGTATCCCAAGAGATTATCATGGACCATGCAGGAAATTTCAAAACAAGATGATGGCTAAGCTATCTTTGAAGTTGGGGTATAAGAAAGAGAATTCCTCTTCTTATTATCCTCAAGTGAATAGACAGGTTAAAGCTATGAATAAATCCATAAAGTTCATTCTCCAAAGAACCATCACACAAAAAAAAACTAATTGAAACATCATGTCGTACCCTACTTTGTGGGCCTACCGAACCGCAGTTAATACTTCCATCGGTTTTTATCCATATCAGTTAGTGCATGGGGTGGAGTCTATATTACCGCTTGAATGTGAAATCCATTTTTTGAAGCTAGCCGTAGTACTTTTACTAGAAAATTCTAAGTTAGAGGAACCTTTGATCCGCTTAGAGAAACTTGATGAGCAATGTCGAGATTCCTTCCTGGCTCTTGAAGTAAACAAGCGTCATATTAAGGCGCAGTATGATAAGTATGTCTGTCCCCGAAACTTTAGTGAAGGTGACTTGGTCCTCTTATGTGACCAAGCTAGTGAACTGCTAGGGGCATGAAATTTTAACCCCATGTGGAAGGGGCCTTACGTAGGAAAACCATTATTAGAGAAAGGTTCTTACGAGCTGGTAGATTACGAGTGGAAAAACTTGGCAGAGCCTAGAAGTGTGGTATATCTTAAAAGGTATTACATGTAATTCTTAGTAGAGGCTGATACTTTGTATACTATTGTATAGTTGTAGATTTTATTTTTTGTCTTCTTGTAGTTGTCGGGTTTGTTGACTTGCTTCCGTTTGTTGTGTCAGATGTCGACAAAGTATTCAGTATATATATGATTTTCTAATCGTGTCAAATGCCACACCCAGAACTCAACTTTGACTTCTTGGGTGATCTATAAGCCTATGGGTCAAGTTTTGTCTTTAGGAGGGGTATGTCTCCAGTATTCATTGAACAACATTGATGAGTATAGTGCCATGATTGAGTTAGTACATGATTCCATCTCTCATGGTATTCGATCTCTTGAGGTACTTATTGATTCACAGTTGGTGGTTTTACATCTAAATGCAATATATCGTATTAGATATTCAAATTTGTTACCAATATTCTTGAGAGTAAAGTTGTTAGAATGATAGTTTGAAAATATTACATACTTTCACATTCCTAGGAACTACAATCATGTTGTTGATTCTTAGGCAAATTAGGTACTAGATTGGAATTTGATACACAGACAATGAAGCATTCACACCACATTCACAAATGTAAATATATATAACCGATCATTATAAGTTTTTTTTTATTCAAAATATAGTCCAAAAGGTGGTGTCATAATACATAATGTCATGATAGAAAATTGGGGCTATAAGGCACCAAAATATACTACACGGTCGATACCAAAAGCACATCAAGGCCTATAATGCTATGGAGTAGGTTGTTGATGATGAAAACACATGAAAACGCTATCCAACCATCTGAACAACCAAACCCATGCATGGGGTACACCACTACTTGCCTCTACATCGTCTCGAAAAATTCCCTGGCCTACACCATGGCCACCCTATGCGTCAAACATATGAAGTTCATGTGGATTCTTTGGAGAGTATGCTCCACATCTGCACCCAGTATATCATCACCCCTCCACCTTCAACGATGTTGAGAGAATCCGTCTGGTCATTTAGGACCAACATATGCATGTACATGATCAGCATTAGTATGTGTCACCACTCAAAAACATATTTTTGATTTCATCATATTGAAAAATACAAACAAAAAAAAATTCAAAAATAAAATGAATTTGGTATCGCTACCTATATCTCCATGTGTGGCTCCCTATGGAATAGGCATATCTGGATAACTGGATAACTCTATCCTTGCATAGGTATAGTCATCTATGGCCACGATCTGTCTATGCCATTGGTGGAAAATGTTAGGTGGGTAGGGTGTAGCTACCCATTGTCCTCCTCGCCTCCACATTACATCTGGACAACACATATGAGCTAGATCTTATATACCATGTGGATCAATCTAGACTCTTGGGCTTACTCCTAGTACATGCTCAAAGAAGAAGGTACTCAAAATCCTGGAAAAACCAAAGTTTCTTGTTCTACCTGTCTTGTAGTTCATAAATTGTGGTTTCATCTTACCCAATAGAGAGGTACTCAAGTAATATATAGTTAGCCTCATGCACTCAACTATGTAAAACATCAAAGTCCTATAATCCTGATGTAGAGATGCAATCCCCGCAATCCTATCCAATACTAGTAATATGAACTTAATGCCAAGGTTCTAAATAGAGTTCACTGGGACCTGAGTTCCAACCTTTTCGTTGTCTAGAAGGTAGGATATGGCAATGTACTCTTCAATGGTGAGGCCACCTCTAACCCCACAAGCTTTCAAGTTGACTACGTCACCTCAGCGGGATAGTCCAGTGATAATGTATATGTCCTCAACCTCAAGGCTAAGGGGCATCCCATAAATATGAAAGGTATGTGTATCTGGATCCCAATGTTCTACGCAAATCTGGAGTATTCTTGGCTGAGCCCTTAAACTCCCTAGACACCAAAACATGTACAAACCACATGGCCTCAAGGCTTGTTGGGAAACCATATCACCTTGCACGACCCAATCGACATCTTCATGTTCATGTTCATTCCATTCCAACACCATCCTCCATTAAAAATACAACAATTTGATGAGTTTTTTCCTTGAAATTTGGTATGCGTGGCCACATACATGACCTTTTCCATAACAAATGCACGTATATGAGTAAATGGTGGGATTTCCTGTGTATACTCTGCCCTATAGGCGACCCGATGAATTGATGGTTGCATGGGCTGAGATACCAAAATAGACGGGATTCAAAAATAAAAATTGAACCACTAAAAATTAAAATAAAACCATTGAAATGAAAGTGTGGGATGTATATTTATCTAGCTCAAACGATTCCTAGTTTTGTGGCATGTATCTCCCGGAATAAGTGTTTGAAGTTCATGACTCAACCTAGCTCTGAAGCACTATGTGTGGTAAAATTTTCAAATGGTATGGTGAAAATGACTTTTTTACTATTTTATAAAAAAAAAACAGAAACATTTACCCACCACTCTATAGTTTGGACCCTTATTGACTCTTTTGAATTATTTTTTCCTAATGTTGTGGTGTAGGGACTTGATTTGAGTGTACTTTTACCGAGATCTTGACCCATTCGTACCTATTATAGGTATAATTTCAAACTGGCATATAGGTTAGGACCACATTTTCACTTTCATTATGCATCACCTTATGACCATGTCTCCTTGACTATAGGTACAAACCCTCTTCGTAATGTCACATAACCTTTGCACTATTATTAGAAGTGACATTATGTAAGTGGTATATCCTTCCCATTCATGGGTGCACTAGTTAGATCCTGCTTTGTGATTTCACACCCATGCCGAGATTCTTCCACTAAGTTTGGGAATCCCCTATAGTCCTACCAAGTCTTTGAGCAGAGCATCATATCCCTCTTGAAATTTATGCTGGCCATCTCCCGTAGGGACTCCCTTGTATATCAAGTTGTAATTGCATTTCATACATTTTTCTTTCCTTATTGAGCTTTATGTCGGCTGCCTGCTTCAAAATTATAAGCCATATAAACCAAGGTTGTCTCAGAGTCTAGTCAAGCCTATCCTTTTATATATTTTTTGTAGCTTGATCACTCTTGCCGGGAGGAGACCTTCCCCTGAGTTTCATCATCCTACACATTATTCTTTGCATTGAGCATAGGTATGTTCCACTACTTAGAACTATTTTGCTCGATCCTGACAGTCATCTTCTCCTAGCTGTATACTACAAGCACTTCTATTTGTTTTCAATATTTCTGATATGGAAAATTCCAAAAAAACTAAAAAACATAAAAAGTCGGACGAAAAATGATATAACTTTTGGAAGCTATCGATTCCTATCGTTTTCAAATAGAGAATTCTATATCACATCCATTTTTGGGTTATTATTATGACTTTAGGAGTTGTGCTCATTATTTTGCGTTTTCTCCACAGACTGGTTAAGCTTCTAGTCCTTATGGAGCCTCTATCAATGCCTCCTATGTTGTAGAGTTGTTCTAGTTTGCATTTAGAGTCTATGCTGCCTATTCAGTAACCATTTTCCTTATGATCTTCTTCAAAGGAATTTTTAGCCCGAGTCGGCCTTTTCTTAAGTTATCTTGTCTTTGCATGTCAGCCATTCTCTATACGGTTACTAGTTTGTGCACATCTTGTTCGTTTGATTTCTTCCAAATCATCTAGTGTTGTCAAGTACCTCGTGTTGGTTGATGGGGCATTCCTTAATTATCTCCTTCCAGTGGATTCCATTCCATCAAATTTAGATCATCTATTCAAGAGTAGGATTCTAGAGTCCTTTTGAGTGCCTTGAGACTTACAGTCATTAGTGGTAGGTCTCTCCAATGACATTTTTGGGAATACATCAATGCCTCACGATTGATGGATTCTTTCAAGTGTTCAACCTCAACACATCTATTTGCACTTGCTAAATTTCACTTTGTACCTTGATTCCCATTATCATTATTGGTGGGATACCTCATGTCTATTAACAGTATATTACATCAATGATAGGTAATCAAATAATGAACCATCATGTCCAACCTTGACACCTTTATTCATGTGACGGGACATGTAGTCATAAAGTTTTATGTAGAAGACCTCTGAGCTTGGTGGAATTCCACACATACTACCTCTTTTATCGTGTGTTGGAGGAGCTAGTCGTTTAAGCCGACTAGACTAGTTAGCTAACTAATTAGAGATTAGGTCAGAATTCATAGGTCATCTCGGTTGAATGAACTGACAAGTAGTTATTTGTAACTATTTTGTAATCATATATATAGTTTGTTACACCAGATACGAAATCGGTTCAGTTTTGATGTATGTATGAACCCACATGTGTTATTGTGTAATATAGAGTTGTTATTCAACCTACTATCCTTGTCTCTTGTCTCTTTTATGTTTATATGATTCTTTATGTGTATTTTCACTAACCTTGCAATCTGAGTGATTACAACATTGGTTCTATTTTCGGTAGTACACATATGGATGAAATGACCATTAGCATATGATCTCAGAGAAAGAGATTAAGGACTAGTGGGAGTGTAAGATCACAAACTATTTCCATAATTATTCTTGATGAAACAAGACGACTACTGCTCAAGTGAAGGAGAAATTATTCACTAAAACACATGAGACGTTTATAGAATATGTGCCCCAATTTATGAAGAAATTACTGGATAAAAAATCCGATAGAAATTAAGTACCAAGAATTGTTCCATAAACTGATAAGAGGTGGATGCACAAATTCATCGGAGTGGTTTGAAAAAATTATAGACGAGTTTTGTGAAGAACGCGTCATGGAGGAGGGAGTCTCTGTTAGGAGCATTGAGAAGACGTTCTTGTCAAAACCCCAAATTTTCACAAAAATTAAAATTTTTTGATGTAACATAAATTGTTTATAGTCACAGTTTGATAACTGCTAGCAGCTAATGGAAAGAATGAAATAGTTAACAAAATTAACAATTAACTTAAACACATATAGATTTATACTATTTTAATTTCGATATGTAATGTGAATAATCTACATTCAATTATCTTTAGCTATACTGAGGGTTTTGATTTGTCGAGTAGGAGAGAAGTTACTTTCTAACTAGGGCTTACTTAGCGAATGCTAATGTACCTGGATTTCTGGATCCTACAAGCTTGACAGGTAAATTTTGAACTAGTAAGAGTTTATTAAGGTATTAAACCCGATATACTTCTTTAAGCATAAAAATACTGCTAGAGTAAAAGTTTGCTTAGAAGAATTCAAGGTACTACGAGGTAAAGTAATGTTTCTTTTGCTTCCTTTGCATCTTTGATAGTACTTAAACTTCATGTCGTAAGGGTTAATAACTTTTCCCTATTGTCTGTCTTTTATTAGAGAGACTACCACGTTGGATAAAACTTCTTTCTACCTTTACTCTAAGCTATTTCCATTTCTTATTAGAGCTCAAGATTTAGTATATCATACTATGTTGGCCATGCTTTCTGTAACATACCCCTTGTACCTCATTGCCATTATCTATGAAAAGGGGTAAATTTTTTTTTTTCTTTCGATGTTACCACAACATGAGTCAATCCTGTTAGTAGCACATTCTAATGGCATTTTAATAAAAGCTTTACTTGTAACATAATACACCTTCATTTTTCGGTATGTATCATGCCTATTTCAGTACAACAAAATAAAATAAAAATCCTTTTTGAAAGACTATTTAATCCTTAAAAATGTGTCAATGACGATATACCAATTCAAACATAAAGTAAATCAATCCTGAAACATCATGAATTAATTTTAGATAAACATTTCTTCTTCAATAATTATAATTTCTGCTTCCCATAATTAATTGTCTAACATATTATAATCATCGAAAAAAACAAGCTTCTTTTGTATTTAAGGACACTCATATGATACCATTCCACTATTTACATCATCATTATCATAAGCATGAAGCATAGAACAAAAACATAGGGAACAAAAATAACAAACACATCAAGCACATAAGAGTGGGACCAATGTACATGGTTCACCCCAATCTAGGGGTTACATCCACCAAAAGTGTCACATGCCTATGAAATTCATTTTATTAAAAGGGTTACAATATTCAACATCAATGTTCCCATACTTTCTTCTAGTATTCTCATAGCTCTCTCACCGAGAGCATCTCTAAACCATTTACTAATGCAACTAGAAATTCTTGGCTAAGATATTTCCTTGAACCCAGGTGGGTCATTCACCATGTGTTTATGAACACTCACAAATAAAATATTGTTTGTACTCCCTTTTATGCATAAATAATAATATTAATAGATTCACAATGTTACCTGTTTGTGCCAGAAATTGTTTGAAAGGCCAAAGAAACAAGCCAACACAATCTCAAATAAAACTCAATAAAACAAACTAGGTTTAGGGTTTCTGCAATGTTTGTTGGTTGTAAATCAGGTGAACAATAGGGAATACACCCATGATATAAACAAGGACTAAATCATAAGCAATTAATGACAAATATGCATAATATAATCAACAAGATCCAACAGAACACATATTGAAGTTCATTCATAAAAGATAAGCATCACCAGCATACAAACATAGACCAGCAATGAATTTATCAGTTAAGCAACTAAACAAGGTGAACAATGAAGCCAACACAGATACTGAAGGGTAAAAAGTGTCATATATTTCATAATTTTTCCATCAAATACATACAAGAGTCATAATACTTAGCTCACAAATAAGTTTGAAGAGCTCCTGAAGTTCTCCCAAAAAATTGAACCCTTCTTCAATCCCTTTGTCCCTCTTTTATAATTACAAAGAAGTATTTCTATCTCCCCTTCATTAGGTTGAAATTGAAACTACCCAGTAGTTACATTAACTAACTAACTCAACTAATTGACTAAAAATAGCAAATCGGATTCCTGGCAAATATGGCGAATTTCTGGAAAATAGGTGTCAAAGAAGCTTCCATATTTCTCAATTGGTGACACCTGTGTAAAAACAGAGAGAGGTTTTTGTAAATGGTTCCGTGATGGACAAAAAAATATCTTGGGTTTTAAAAATTCATCTCCAATAAATCAAAATCTTCCACAAAATGAACACTAAAACAGGAAAATATTAAATATTAAAAATCCCTGAAAAATAGGCTGCAAAAACTAAACTAAATATTTCAAAACTTGATAGATGTTGAAAAACTGAGAGAGGTTTTTGTATATGGGTATATTATGAAAAAAAAAAATCTTTTGGTTTTCAAAAATTCCTCTCCCTTAGCTTGTGGTCGGCATATTACTTCAATAACCCAAAACAGGAAAAACTGAGCAGAATTCTCAGTGATCTGTGCATTTCACTGGGCATCCAAGGTATATTAAGTTTCTTGAAAATGTCTGCATACTCATATAATAGGTCTGTAGAAATTTCCTCCTTAGGTATAGCTTAATCTTTCAATGACTTAACTTCAACATAAGGAACCTCAGTTTCTTCCTCCTAGTGTTGTCTCAACAATTCATCTCTCAGTTCAAAAAAAACTGTAGATAATTTAGTCTGCCTGATATTTGAATCTTCCACTGACTGTGATGGCTTCTTTGGATTTTTCAAGATAAAAAGATGGAGCTTTTATAACTATTTATTTACTCTTTATACTGCCAACCTTGTCAATTTATGGTTTTTCTTCGAAGGAAACATCATCCAGGACAGTCACTTCTTTGCTATCCAATCTAGGGTTAAGCAGCTTCTTCAAATTTAACTTTAACTTATTTGTTGGCCTGGTTTTAGGCCTCCAAGCTGGTGCTAATTCTCCCATCATCCTTAGATTTCTTCTTTGATGCTTTACTACAGCAAACTCCACAACTTCAACTCTATTCTTCTTTCTCAGAGGTTTGACCTTCTTGTTTTCCAAAGTAGAATATTCTCTACATGTTTCAGCCTTAAATTTAGTTTTAACAATGGATTGGTCCTCCTCTAACAAATATCCCCCATCATCTGAAAAGATAGTGATGGGACTCCTTTGCTGGGTCTGAATCTCTTCTTCCTGTACAGTAATTTCTTCTGTGACAGCAACTTTATTTTCACTGGAAACTTTTGCTGGTGTCAAGTGTTGCATAGGCTGCTCTTTCTTTTCTGTAAACAATGAATATTTACCCTTAATGTCAGCTAAATACACTTTAGGTTCATTGTCATCCTTCAAGTCCTTAAATTGAAACCACTGACTTTTAATTTGAATTAAAACCCCATCGATATCTTCAATATCAAAATACCCAGCAGGTGTTTCAATGCCATACTCAACACCCATGGTATTGGCACTGCTACTTGAGCTTTGGAATTCAAGTAACTCTCCATCACGGAATTCCAAATCATCCTCCATTTTATGATCCTCTTTTCCACATGAATCATGCATTTCATCATTCAAGGTTTAAAATAAATTTGGTGTGGCCAAAAAAATCAAAGAGACAAACAAGGGATGCCTTATCAAGCACTGGCTTTGCAACCTGCAAAGGAATCCATTTGAGAAGCTTCTAGGTAATATATCAACCACACCAACGGCAATCAATTTCCCATCAATCAAGTACTGCCGGTGAAATGAGCCAAAGCCACAAGGAGCTGCGGGGTTGTCATTCCCTAGTGGAACAAAAATGAGTGGAGTTTCCGCTAGAAATCTTCTGTAAGAACTCTCCTGGACTTCCTTTGGTCTATCATTATGCACCCTTATTTGATACTTCTTGTACAAGGCAAAATATTTAGGATCAAATGCTGATCTTCTCATATGAATCTCCAGCTTATGTTTTTCATAATGCTGAAGACTTTCATTATTATCAAAAGCTTTGTCTCTTTTACAATTACCTCCAGTTTTTTTTTTGAAGATAGTAGATGAAGATCACTTTCCATGACTGGATAATTTTTGCTATGAAAACTCTGCACTGAACCCTCTGATACACTGAGAGACATGAAATTGAGATGCCCATTGCAGGCTTGTACAAGGAAACCAGAAAGTCCATCAGATGTTTCTAGCTTGGAAGCCAATTTCTCTGCTATTACTATGGGAGAAACTTCTTGTGATCTATCTTTGTGACCTTTAGCATCCAGTGAAAAATCAAATGCACTGTTTATGTTTTCTTGCACCAGTTTGTGCTTCAGGATAGCTACAATTTGAAATGAAATGCTGCTGGTATATTCTAAGTCTCTAGAAATTCCCTTCAATTTTTTCTTCATATCAGCTGTCACTCTTTAGATTAACTAAGGATTGTTTGTCAATTGGATGAGAATATATATAAAATAGAACAATCTCCACCAGCTCCATAATATTTAATTTCGAACATCTTCCCCAAAAATCTTGCCTTATTTCGCTCACTATCATCATTTGCCATAAATTTGCATCCAGTTGCCAGAACGGTTGCCAGAATCTCCCTCACATGAGACTGATGCCTGTTTACATAAAAAAAACTTGGAAAAAAATATATCAAACGTGACCAATGATTTATTTAACATTTTAGGAGTGAAATCCCCAAAAAATCGGACTGAAAAATGACCATTCTGGAAAAAAATGATTTTCTTGTAGCGCCGCAGTGTTAATTTTTGGCAGTTGCGCTACCAGAATAATTTGAAATCACTTTTGGTGCTATTCTAACTATTTTTTCCATTTTGAATGCAGGTTAGGTGCTAAACTATGCTTTTGGAATATATTTGTGACGTATTAACTCAACATAATGACCTTGAAACCCTTCAAAAGCTAACAAAGGAAAAACAATAATGAACCTAAAGGCAAAAAACACTCGAAAAATTTCGCTAAATACCAAAATTTTTATAATAAGTGAAAGGATAAACTTAAGAAAATAAGCAAACTAAAATAAAAATAACAAGCAAACATAAAAAAGGTAGAAACAAGTTCCTGACTTAACATTGCCAATAATTATCAATTCACAATATTGATACATGCATGATAATATCCCATTTCACAATATTAATACATGCATGATTAATTACCAATTCACAATATTACTACTTTCATAATAATTACCAATTCACCATGCACTTGAAATAATATTCATAACGAGACATAATTAAGGTGGAAGAGACCCTCCAAGAGACCAAGTCAGTGTCATTCCTCTCCGCCCCTCATGAGTAGTGTCTAAACTCACTGTGCATGCAACTACTCAGTATGGAGAAAAACCAAAGCCCAGCTGTTTGACTTCATGCAGAAAGAGGATATATGTGGTATTGATGTCCTACAATGAAATCGCTTCCTGTACTTCAGGTTTGATCCCTGCCATTGTGTGTTTCACACATTTTCTCCTGATCTATTTTCTCAAGGGTAAAAATTTACAGTAACGAAGACAAAGGCAATTCAAAAGGCAACTAGGATGACCGTAATTTCCCGAATATTCCCAAGCCAATGCAATATAAGGAAGCTCAATACTATTAATCCAAGTCATCATGAAGGTCTAGTTTTTCGGCCAAGAATGGCACGCACGATTTAAAGACATTGCTTAGTTTCAGTTCCAAAGGAAAGATTTATGAATCTGCATCATTAAGTGGATTGTGTGGTTAAGTGGCATATCCATTTTCAGATTGAATTAAAATGCCAGAAAAGAGATTTCCTTCCATATCCAAAACAAGTGTACATATATAAAAATATAATAAATTCCTAGACAGTTCAGAAACAAATAAATGGGATGATATGTCCTCTCTCTAGCCACGTCAAGTTTGAATCCATTCATCTTGAACCACCAAGCACAAAACCAACTAGTGCCCGACCCTTTCAGGCTCACTTACTAATCGCTATACCAACTAGAGCTAGACTATAATACATCATGATAATATATCAAGAAAAACACTTCACCAAACCTTATTTTAAACAAAAACCCTATTTCTTAAGGATTATCCATCCATAATGGACATCGATGTATATAATTACAAGGATAAAAATAGTGTCGAACAACGTCAACCACTGAGAGGTAGGAAAGGGCAGTTGATTCATTGTGGGTAAGATGCAAACTCAAAAGGGTATGAGTTGGCTTAGATATTTTTGAAATTTTGCGTCTGTTGAGAGAAAAAAATGGGAGTAAAAATATATAAATGCTACAGGAAGCGTCAAGTTTACACCAAATCAAAGAGTAGAGGATTTATCATCTCTTGGTTTGCAAATCTATCTACTTACAGTATTAGATCGAAGAGAGCAGGATCCTCATCAATCTTTCTATCTACATCCATTGAGGGATTTCATTACGCTGTTTCAAACAGAAAAGGTAGTTCTGCATGAAAAACCAAAGGAGGATACACACAAGACCATGATAGTGACTGTTAATATTCTTGATCAGGATTCTAAACAGGTTGAGGACGTCTCATTTTTGGTGTATTAGATGGTCATGGCAGTCACAAAGTTGCAAACTTCGCTGCTGAACATATTGGTCCCAATATAGTGGACGCAAATGAAAAATCAAGTAAAATATGCATCCCAGTGCGAGAGCACTCACAAGCATATCCCACGGGACCAAGCCTATCCATTATATAATCTAAACTCCTGGACAGTTTTCCAGGAAGTAAAACAAATTTAAGAAAACCACATAAAAGAATATACATACTACATCCTTTCTTTGTACTCGCTTGAAGACCTCCAAGCTTATGGAAAACGTAGAGAGAAAATCTCTCCTAGAGATGCAGAGCTCTCTTTCAGCTACCAGGCGGATCTTTCCTTAAAAAATTAAGACTGTAGCCTCTCTCTAAAGGTTTCCCATCCAACTCTAGTCGCTCCCTTCTTTTTTTTCTTTTTTCTTTTTTTCCCTTTCCCATGAATCTGTAACCTATTAAAAACTAGAGGAGTAAAGGTATTTTCCTAGAGTGCGCCCAAGCATCCCATAAATCAAGGCAGTAAATCCTCCATTAGTTTTGCTGAGATAGGCCTCTCTTAATTACACTATCAAGAATTCAGCTGGAAGCATGCGTTCAGCATGCATGAGTCTTTTTGTCCTTACAAACATTTATTTAATTCCCTCAAATCAAGGCAGAACTCCTGCCACTAAATTTGTCAAGGAGAATTTCCTTCATATCAGGACCAAGATCAGCTTCCTTCAAGCGGGGGATATTCTTATCAATGCTGGATGCATGTTATGCCTCTTATATATATATATATATATGCCTTCTTAAAACTATATGAATATATCTATATTCATATATATATATAGCTAAGTATGTATTTCTTTATCCAATTTAAACCATGGATAATATATATATATATATATACCTATATATATTTATGTTATTTGCACATATTATGTTTGTGATATATATATGTGTTTTATTTTACTGGTTTTAATGTCGCTCTTACCTAAATTGGCGACTATGAAAACCCACCAATAAACATTGAAACGAGCTTCCTTATGCCACAACATTTAGTTCATGAAGAACTAGGTCCCCTAGGTGTTATCAACCACTAGTCTCTCCTCCTAGTGGACTCGGTTGTCCACATGAAGCTACACTAATGTCTTAAGCCTCCCAAGACCATGACTTAGGAAATCACATATAAGGTTCTGCTAGCGGGGCCTTGGCCTTGAGCTCCTCACCAGAGAATCAATACATTTAGAAATTACAAAATATTTAGAGGCATTTAAAGAGGGATATTACATCCTCCGCCTTTTAAGATAACAACGTCCTCGGTGTTGCAGCATTTTCTTTGACCAACTTTCCTTCTTCTAATTTTCCATCTTTTCTTCTTTTCATCTGTTTGTTCTGAACCCCGAAGATCTTTCAGTACTTCTTAAGTCCCTATCATACAAGACCTGCAATTCCCTGCATCAAGTTCAGGACTAGCCCAATTTCCTTCAGTACATCATGTCCAAAATTATAATTCAACTTAAAACATAAAGCATAGAACCTTTTGCATTGTGACAATATGCAATTTTCTAGTTTTCCATTGGTGTCATAATACCCAACCATTTTCCTAATGCAATTTATCCATTCATAAAACATAATTACCACCTAATTACTGCCATTTGGGTGTTGGTTTTATCTCCACCCTTTGGATAGTTATGCTGTCCTCTACCTAAGGAATCATTTATTCACATTACACATTAAGCATGAAAAAGTCTCTTGGTAATTCATTTAACACGTTGTTTACGTTTGTTATGTTTTCCCAAACTCCCTTGGAGTTCCTTTTTCCATTCTGGTGTGGACTTACAATAATTTATGAGGTTACTTTCCCTTTTAAGCACTAGTTAAAATGTTTCTCCTCAGTGACATCAAACAACGTCCTGTCTTTCCAGATGTCCAAATTTTTCCTAGGTCTTTTGCCACACCATATGCCTAACACCAATGTGCTCATGCAGAAATTGTTTTCCTAACACCATTGTGATCCCACAACATATATGCCTAACACCAATGTGCTCATGCAGCAATCACTTTCCTAACACCATGGTGCTCCCGCGGCATTCGATTTTTTCCTTGTTCGTATTCAGTATGAATTTAAACATTGACTATTTATAATGCACACTCCTTGGTGCTTAGCATGACTTTACTGTCATTGTCTCAATTCATGAATCGGCTACATGGTCAGTCAAATCATTCATTAATAACCCAAAATTTCAATAATCAATAATGAGAGTTCATAATTTGTAGCAATTTTAATCGCCATCTGCGAGTTATATAACCCTGTAATTAATCACAGTACAAGTCGATAGCATAAATGGTCAAAATATTGATGAATCCTTATTAATTAAGGCACTGAATTACTAACAACCAATTACAGTTGATAGTATTCCTCGCATATCCTACAACATTAGCATATGACATTCTACAACATTCATCAATTATTTTCAATATCAACCTCTTCAGATGTCCTTACGCATCTATATTTGGATGTTTGCTAGTGAAGGGATAGTCCAACTTTATTCCACATTCATGAGTGGCAATCCTAGTGACATGAACATTCCAAAATCATTAGTACTCGAAGTAAAACATAATTTCATATCTCAACTACTTATGTCCTATCGTACTACTTTTCTAGTTCATCCAAAAGTGATCCTTTACACAAGTGCACTCTTCCTACACAACCAGTAACATTAGGTACAATGCACCATCCTATTTACCTAAATTGTGGGCCAAGTCCATAAGTCGTCTGGTTCCCTTTGTAAGGAACATTGTCATTCTTGTGAAAATGCATAAGAGATCAATAATGCCGATGCATATGTATAGATAGCTAGATAACCCAAATTCTTGCATACTCATGATTACATTTTAAGGATACATTATAATAGTCATGTTATTATAACTAACTTAAATTCTCAATGGATTTAATCACAATATTACCAACAAGATCCTTCAATCTAGCACTAGAATCAATTCTAGGGTTCTTACTAGAATCTACAAATAGACATATGGTATCAATAAGCATCCATTCCAACAAATAGTCTATTTGGCTACTAGATCAATACCCAAAATGAAAGTACCATCCTTGAGTTAATCAAAACATAAGATAGTTCAAAATCAAAACTCTAATCCAAGCACAAGCAGCCAATTCTAGAACATTCACCAATAAGAGCATGATTCTAAGAGTTTGACAACATTCACCAATATTAAAAATAGCCCTAGCGAGATCAACAAGGATCAATAAATAAATTCGCCAATCTATCTCTTTAAGGATTTCAATGCTCGATCTAGCACTATCATGAACGTAAAGAGATAGTGTTTGACTTGTATTTATATATGTCACTTTAGTGAACAAGTAATAGGTTTAAAACACAAAACTTCAATACCTCTATTAATGAATTTATAACCACAAAACATTATCAATTTTTAATCCTTCATTTTACTACCATGTCAAGAAACGTGTCAAATCTTTTTTAAGCATTAAATTAGATCCTTAGTATTCAAACCACAAGAGAGGAGGATAAGTGTCAAAGGAAAATCTACCAATGATCAGATTTCAATTAGTACAATTTGAGCACTCAACTACAAAAACAAATTCAGAACTGATGCCTATGTAATCAATTTAATTTGGAAGACAAATAAGGATTTGAATCTAAATATTCAACCAAAAGGTCAATGTATTACATATATCAGCAGCAACCCAATATAATCAACATTTACGGTCAATGTTATCAACCAAATTTCAATAGGCAATGAACTCAGATCTCAAGAAAATGATACAAATGTTAAGTGCAAAGTTGTTGGAGAGTCTGATGGCATTCACTTTCAAGATTTATATACTCGATGATTTAGATGACAAAATCAATTCTTCAATAGCATCAATGCTCAAAGATATTACACAGGAACCCAACCTTTTAAGGTAAGATAATCCTAGTTTAATATGTATGACCTAGTTGTCATCAAACCACCAAAATGTTACGATGAGCAGATCAAGTAACCAATGATTATGTCAATAACTAGGCTATGATACTTGCATCTAGTTGTTCATCAAATTATTTAACTGGAATATTAGGCTTGTTGAATAATTGCAAATATAGGACAGCAGAGAATATGACTCATTAGAGTATACAGATATGCTTTAAACATTGACTTCCAATTACAAGAATACCAACCAAGGTTTGTGTTGAAAATGCATGTTTTAGCATGGCTAATACTTTATCATTTCTTACCCTTTTTCTTAAACCATTTTAATATACGTGATAGTTTGTGGCCATCCTTTTAGAGAGTTTTCAAGGATAATACAGTTACTCCTAAATCATCAATCTTATCAAGTTCCTGTTTAACAACTACCTTGCTATCCTCAAGGAATTTAGGCAAGTTGTGTATGTATATTTACAACTACACATCTATAACCATATTTCCTCACACAATGATGTTTCTAAGACTTTGAAGTATACTCTCCTAAGCTGCTTATGCTTATTTATTACCAATAAGGAATCCTAGCTCAAGTCTAGGCAACTTATAGTCAATACTCAATTCTCATTAAGTATTTATCAGTCCTGCATTCCGTTTGGTAATTAGGTAACCCTTTAAATGCTACCTTTTAATAACACTATTCATTGTAACCTATCACAATTCTAAGGATCATACATCATGTCATTAACAACAATTCAACTCCCACATTACTATTTAAAGTATAAACTACTATAGTACTTTCACCGACCAGGAGTTTGTCTAAGAAGACTCATATACTTTACCCATAATTTACTTGTGTAATTTAAATAAGAACAAAACAATCGTATTAACAATTCATAAAAAAATTTGAAATAAAATAAAGGAAATAACAAGATACCTATGCACTTATGTCGTCACCCTAACGTGGAAGTGGGAAAAGTAATGGCCATATTTATTGTGATCTTGAGAAGATGTTCCTCCTTCTCCTGCACAACTACAAGGTTAATAAACACTTGTGTTTGGTACGACTTAAGGTACCTGGATCGCCGAACAATGTGAACTTGTCAATTTTCTGTTACCATAGAGCAACACTCAATCGTTAGTTCCTAAAATGAAATATGTGGAAGAATTTTGATCCCAAATAGGCCCAAGCACTTCAACTCTCGCTCTGATACCACCTATAACATACCCCTTGTACCTCATTTCCATTATGTGTGAAAAGGGGTAAAAATAATTTTTGTTTCAATGTTACCACAACATGAGTCAATCCTGTTAGTGGCAGATTCTAATGGCATTTTAATGAAAGCTTTACTTGTAACATAATACACCTTCATTTTTCAGTATGTATAGTGCCTATTTCAGTACAACAAAATAAAAGAAAACTCCTTTTTGAAAAACTATTTAATCCATAAAAATGTGTCAATGGCGATATACTGATTCAAACATAAAGTAGCTCAATCCTGGAACATCATGAATTAATTTTAGATAAACATTTCTTCTTCAATAATTATAATTTCTGCTTCCCATAATTAATTGTCTAACATATTATAATCATCGAAATAAACAAGCTTCTTTTGTATTTAATGACACTCATATGATACCATTCCATTGTTTACATCATCATTATCATAAGCATGAAGCATATAAGAAAAACATAGGGAACACAAATAACAAACACATCAAGCACATAAGAGTGGGACCAATGTATGTGGTTCACCCCAATCTAGGGGTTACATCCACCAAAAGTGTCACATGCCTATGACATTCATTTCATTAAAAGGGTTACAATATGCAACATCAATGTTGCCATACTTTCTTCTAGTATTCTCATAGCTCTCTCATCGAGAGAATCTCTAAACTATTTACTAATGCAACTAGAAATTCTTGGCTAAGATATTTCCTTGAACCAAGGTGGGTCATTCACCAAGTTTTTATGAACACTCACAAATAAAATACTGTTTGTACCCCATTTTATGCATAAATAATAATATTAATAGATTCCCAATACTACCAATAATTATCAATTCACAATATTGATACATGCATGATAATCTCCCATTTCACAATATTAATACATGCATGATTAATTGCCAATTCACAATATTACTACTTTCATAACAATTACCAATTCACCATGCACTTGAAATAATATGCATAAGGAGACATAACTAAGGTGGAAGAGACCCTCCAAGAGACCAAGTCAGTGCCGTTCCTCTCCCCCCATCGTGAGTAGTGTCTAAACTCACCGTGTATTCAACTGCTCAGTATGGAGAAAAACCAAAACCTAACTGTTTGACTTCATGCAGAAAGAGGATATATGTGGTATTGACGTCCTATGATGAAATCACTTCTTGTACTTTATATTTGATTGCTGCCATTGTGTGTTTCACACATTTTCATCTGATCTATTTTCTCAAAGGTAAAAATTTACAGGAACAAAGACGAAGGCAATTGAAAAGGCAACCAGGATGATAGTAACTTTCTGAATATTACCAAGCCAATGCAAGATAAGGAAGCTTAGTACTATTAATCCAAGTCATGGTGAAGGTCTTGTTTTCTGGCCAAGAATGGCACGCACGATTTAAAGACATTGCTTAGTTTCAGTTCCAAAGGACAGATTTATGAATCTTCATCATTAAGTGGATTGTGTGGTCAAGTGGCATATCTATTTTCAGATTGAATGAAAATGCCAGAAAAGAGATTTCCTTCCATATCTAAAACAAGTGTACATATATAAATATATAATAAATTCCTAGAGAGTTCAGAAACAAATAAATAGGACAATATGTCCTCTCCCTAGCCACATCAAGTATGAATCCGTTCATCTTGAACCACCAAGCACAAAACGAACTAGCGCCCGGCCCTTTTAGGCTCACTTACTAATCGCTATACCAACTAGCACTGGACTATAATACATCATGATAATATATCAAGAAAAACCCTTCACCAAATCTTATTTTAAATAAAAATCCTATTTCTTAAGGATTATCCATCCATAATGGACATCGATGTATATAATGACAAGGATTAAAATAATGTCGAACAATGTCAACCACTGAAAGGAACGAAAGGGAAGTTGATTCGTTGTGGGTAAGATGCAAGCGCAAAATAGTATGAGTTGGCTTAAATATTCTTGAAAGTTTGCATCCGTTGAGAGAAAAAAATGGCAATAAAAATATACAAATGCTACAGGTAGTGTCAAGTTTACACCAAATCGAAGAGCAGAGGATTTATCATCTCTTAGTTTGCAAATCTATCTACTTACAGCATTAGATCCAAGAGAGCAAGATCCTCATCAATGTTGTTGTCTACATCCATTCAGGGATTTCATTACACTATTTCAAATAGAAAAGGTAGTTTTGCATGAGAAACCAAAGGAGGATATACACAAGACCATGACAGTGACTGTCAATATTCTTGATCAGGATTCTAAACAGGCCAAGGAAGTCCCATTTTTGGTGTATTAGATGGTCAGGGCAGTCACAAAGCTGTAGAATTAGATGCTAAACATATTGGTCCCAATATAGTGGACGCAAATGAAAAACCAAGTAAAATCTATGTCCCAGTGTGAGAGCACTCACAAGCATATCCCATGGGACCAAGCCTGTGCATTATATAATCTAAACTCCTCGATAGTTTTCCAAGAAGTAAAACAAATTTATGAAAACCACATAAAAGATCATACATACAGATCATGCTATGTCCTTTCTTTGTAATAGCCTGAAGACCTTCAAGCTTATGGAAAATGTAGAGAGCAAATCTCTCCTAGAGACGCAGAGCTCTCTTTCAGCTACCAGGTGGATCTTTCCTTTGAAAATTAAGGCCGCAGCCTCTCTCTAAGGGTTTTTCGTCTGACTACAATAGCTCCCTCCTTTTTTTATTTTTTATTTTTTTTCCCTTTCCCATGAATCTGTAACCTAATAAAAACCATAGGAGTAAAGGTATTTTCCTAGGGTGCACCCAAGCATCCCATAAATCAAGGCAGTAAATTTGCCATTAGTTTTACAGAGACAGGCCTCTTTTAATTACACTGTCAGGAATTCAGCTGGAGGCATGCGTTCATCCTGCACAATTC
>LPNX010152502.1:0-24760 GCA_001517045.1 Pseudotsuga menziesii | reverse complement strand
TATATGTACATATTTCTTTATCCAATTTAACCCATGGATAATATATATATATATATATACCTATATATATTTATGTTATTTGCACATATTATATTTGTGATATATATGTGTTTTATTTTACTGGTTTTAATGTCGCTCTTACCTAAATTGGCAACTATGAAAACCCACCAATAAACATCACAGCGAGCTTCCTTATGCCACAACATTTAGGTCATGAAGAACTAGGTCCCCTAGGTGTTCTCAACCACTAGTCTCTCCTCCTAGTGGACTTGGTTGTCCGCATGAAGCTGCACTCATGTCTTAAGCCTCCCAAGTCCATGACTTAGGAAATCACATATAAGGTTCTCTTGGTGGGGCCTTGTCCTTGAGCTCCTCACTAGAGAATCAATACATTTAGAAATTACAAAATATTCAAAGGCATTTAAAGAGGGATATTACACTTTCCTTCTTTGGATTCCGTTCATAACAGAAGTTGGCTTTCCTCATAGCTTCTTCCAAAGTTTTTGGATTGTCATACTCAATCCTGTCCTTAATATGATAAGGTAGATAGCTAAGGAATCACTGTACGTTTTTTTTTTCATCTACAAGGTATGCCACATACCTAAGCAGAATTAAAAACTTGCTGTTTAGATCTTTCATAGTCATTGAACCTAGTTTAAGCTCGTAGAATTATTTTGCTCTCTCTTAATAGTACTGCGCAGAAATAAATTTATTTTTAAAGTACCTCTTAAAGGTACTCCAATTTACATTCTTCTCTTTTATTCCCTTCACTTTCTTCAAGTCCCGCCACCAAATGTCAGCCTTTCGTAAGAGATTGTAAATAGTCATTCTAGCCTTTAATTGGTTAGAATAGTTATAAATCTTGAAGTACTTATTCATCCCAGATAACCAGGAATTCACTTTGTCCCCCTTCTCAGTCTCTCCACTGAATGTTGGTGGTTTAGTATTTTTAAATTCCCTAGAAATTTCCTCATAGGGTTTATATTTTCTCTTTTTAGTATAATGATTGTCATCACTACTATCACTAGTGGAGCGAAAATTACGTTGATCACCAAATACCTCTGAGGATGAGCTGCTTTCATTTTTAGTTCGTTTAATCTTTTTATATTTTTGTTGATGACTTGTATCTTCTGATTCATATCTTTTAACCCTAACCCCAGTTTGAAAACTTTCTATTAGGATCTGATTCATCTCCTCCTGAGCCCTTAGAATCCTTTCATTCTCTCGTTTTACAAACTCCATTTCATATTTTAAGTCTTTTATTGTTTGTAAAAGTTCTGAGGAGTTAGTGGTTAGATATTCTTGTATAGGGTCTCTTGGTAAGTTTTCTGGTTCAGTAAATGGAGATTCCTCTTCCGCATATTCCTCCAGCCTTTCCATACCTCTTGTTAAACTTCAGAAACAATTTTCTATGTTGAATAACATTAAAAGAAAAATAATATCAGCAAAATAGTTTAACTCACTATTTCATAGAAATAAATTTGGGCTTCATCAAGGCCTAGTGTTTGAACCTTGTGCTCTGATACCACATGTCAAAACCCCTAATTTTCACAAAAATTAAAAAGTTTTGATGTAACATAAACTGTTTATACTCGCAGTTTGATAACTGCTAGTAGCTAATAGAAAGAATGAAATAGTTAATAAAAGTAACCATTAACTTAAACACATATAGATTTAGGCTATTTTAATTTCAATATGTGATGTGAGTAATCTGCATTAAGTTATCTTTAGCTGTAATGATGGTATTGATTTGTCAAGTAGGTGAGAAGTTTTTTTCTAACTGGGGCTTACTTAGCGATTGCTAACGTTCCTGGATTTTTGGATATTACAGGCTTGACAGGTAAATTTTTAACCAATAAGAGTTTATTAAGGCGTTAAACCTGATATACTTCTTTTAGCATAAAAAAACTGCTAGAGTAAAAGTTTGCTTAGAAGAATTCAAGGTACTACAAGGTAAAGTAATGTTTCTTTTGCTTGCTTTGCATCTGTGATAGTACTTAAAATTCATGTCGTAAAGGTTAATAACTTTTCCCTACTGTTTGTATTTTACGATAAATACTGCTACGTTGGATACAACTTCTTTCTATCTTTACTCTAAGCTATTTCCAGTTCTTATTAGAGCTCAATATTTTGTATATCCATACTGTTATTGAAACAAAAGTTATTTGTTGTTGCTATTTATAAAATGTACAATGCTGCTTATAAGTATGGAAACAGACCTAAGGTTTTTCAAGAAACAAGCTTATACAGAACTCTTAGCTTTACCTTTTATTAAGATTCAGTAGAGGAAGTTTATCAGCTTTTTAGTGCATTGTATTTATAGATGATCAATTTCCCAAATGTCGTCAAGTTAAGATTCAAACTTCCAAACTTATTTATGACATAAGAAATGTGACGAATTTCATTATCATATTATTTATTTATAAATAATAGTGATGCTATATGTACTCTTAGATAGTTTTACTATCCTTTACTACTAAGCCTAGTTTAGTCTTAATTGAATTCATTTGTAGCTTTATTTACTTAAAGAGACCAAACGATTACAACTTCCCTGAAGTTTATCTTAGTACTATAGACTTCTTACAAAAATAAGAATCTATTCTAGAATGTAAATACTTTTTATGTACAAAATGTTTATTTATAATTTTAAACTCTCACCATTAGTATCTACATAAAGAATAGTTCTATTAACGTAGTCCTACAATGTATAATTGAATCCATGATTATTATTAGAATTATTATCTTCTTATCAAGGGCTTCTACCCTACTAGGAATCTCTCCATAGTTATTATTTTCCCGTCGAGAGATTTCATTGTTTACATATATCAAAGGTTACTGATACAATATATCATTTGGTTCGTTATCATCAACGGTTCCAAAGCTTATAATTAAAAAAGGGTTTAATGTTACCATGATAATCCCATGCTTCAACGTTATTTGATTTAATGATATCATTGAAATGATACATATATCAAATTTGTATAATATATTATCATTGTGATCATTGTGTATATTATGAATAATAATTCAATTCCCAACAATGCAATGACGACTATACAAATTGACCCGCTATGGAATGGATAAATTTGTGGGCATGTGGAACATCCACAACCGTCCATTACATAGCTTATAAGCTCACCATGCAACCCTACTTCTTATTTTTCATCGAAGGTTTTGGTCCCTCCACTGTTGGGTTTTCTGTGGCCATGAGGGCTCGCTGTTGCTTGTCTCTAGCTCCATAGTTTGTGTAAAGAGGAGTGTTTCCATTAGAGTTTGGTCTTCAAGACTCACAGTTTGCATTTGGTTTTCATTCTGCATGTGATCCTTGCTATGCGTGTAGTAGGTCTTTGTCAATATTTTAGTACTCTTTCCTTTCATGGCCATTGCCAAGATTACTCCTGCTGAAGGTGTAGAATGTATTGTGAGATCTGTCAACTCTGTCACTAGTGAACGTAATGGTTTTGCGTTGTTCGTTGTGCTACTCGTGGTGTGGGCTCAAATCCTCCTCAGCTTCCAAATATTTTTCTTCCAGGTAAAGAAAATCTTCTTTAAAATGTTACGGTTTCTAGTTACAATTTTTAATATTAGAAGTTAACAACTCTTAACTAAAACCCTTTAGGTTTTTGCTTCCAGGGTTGCAGTTAGATACAAGCTTGGAAAAAATCCAGCCATGTTTGGATTGCCAACAAAACCTACGGGTAAGACCCGGTTACAATGTGGCTCCTCCCTGCTTGAACAGATTAGGGGAAAAGGGTTTCGGTTGGAGATGTAATACGACCTCACTTCTTTTGGTGTTTTTAAATGCTTAGCTCAGTCCTTAATAAGTATTTTGGTTACCAAGCGCTTGCTAGTAATAGGGTTTCTCCGGCCATAATGCCGTGACTTGTATTCATTGTTCTCGACTTATTGATAGGTTTTATAACCTATGGCTAAGTAATGATATACTTAGTTTCTTAATATGTGGGGTTCTTTTGTGTTCATGGTTTTAATGGTACTTTGTTTTCGAATAGACTAATAATTATACATTTTTTTGTAAATGTTATTATAGTAATGAAGTTTTTTATAAATTAGATGTTAGTTTTGTCTTTCTACCCTCACCATGATGCTGGGTGCAATTAATTGGTTATGTTTTCAGCCTTACGGCCTGTCAATGTAATACATTTGATTTAATAGATTCCTTTTAAATTTTGGACTCTGTCTCAATTATGAGAAGGGATTATAAACTTATAAATATTTTGACTTTGTGTAAATTGATTCGTCCCTTTCTCAGTTGTGAACAATGGTAACTATTATTTTAATATTTTTATTAAAAATAAACAAAGATAAAATAAGACTGGCAAGTTCATTCATAGGTAAATTTGTATATGTTTAATCTTTTCAGTTGGGCTTAAATTCTAGGGTTACTGAAAAAGGACCCTTAGAGAAATATATTCTTAAAATTTGTCACATGTGTTGGTTTTGGTTTACCCAATTTACATTGTTACAAAAGCATTGATAATGTTTATCATGTTTAAGTATTTTATTTTCTTTTAATTAAAAGAGTTATGTTGATGTATATGTAACTTCAGAATGTATTCTTCTATGTGTATTGTAACCTGATGTTTATTCCGGGATGTCTCTATTATGTATTCGAGTCATGTGGTCATGCCCCGATGTTTCGATCGGGAGGATTAATAATGTAAACAAGTCATATCATGTCATTAGGTAAGTCCCCACAGTTTCGGGGCACTTGAGTTATTATACACTAATTAAGGTGTAGGCTCGAGTAGTAATTATTAGGTCGAGCCTACGTGTGAAATGGCAATTCATGTGAACGGACTAATATAAATAGAGAGTGTGAGTCTCTCTATTTATCACTTGTGAAATACATCACTTGCTCTCTCAAGTGTGGCGCACCTTTGGAGAAGGAAATACTTGGTCTTGACAGAAGACAGAAGGCTATTGCTGTATTGGGAGGTCATCTTATTGTTTTGGGTATCACATCTTGTGGTGATACTATATTAGAGGAAGTTGTGGGTTTTCTCCTTTTATGGTTTCCTCGATCAAAAATATTTGTGTCTCTTGTCTCATGTGATGTGCTTATGTTATTACTGTGCTTATTATTCTCTCAGTGAAAAGATCCTAACATAATGCTAGCTTAAATGTTGAAAAACTAACATGGTATCAGAGCTAACCTGAGAAGAAGACATTGTGCAGCTACAGGAACTAGGGATTCCTAGTTTGTGGATATTCCTCCACATATTTTCAGCAAAAGTATGCTGGGATGACTCTCCATTGAAGGGTGCATCTTTCTGTCGATGCGGAATTCAATTTCAATCATTTTCAGTTTCGATGTGGAAATTAGGGCTTTCTACAGAAGAGGAATTTTTGAGTGAGACCAGCATAGGATTGTTATCCTCATCAAAACCAAAGTTTAGAGACCTGGATCAATAGATTTTGTTGGGTAAAACTCCAGGAAAGTCAAACCCTAGTTTGACCCTGAGCTAGGAGAAACCCTAAATACTAAAACTGCTAAGTTTTGGTACAGTGGCTATATTCTAAGATTGGTAAAGTCTCAGAAGCTGACAATTGTAGGGGCATAATATAAACTACTGATGAAACCTTTGTCCAAAAATCAGACTCATATTCACTGTACTCCAGAAGATATGATCTCTCCAAGTTAGGGTTCCAGCCTCTTCCAGAATTCATCCTTGAACAGGACATCTAGGGAGATCTGCAATATATTGAGCTACATAGGTACAAATGGAATTCCTAAAGATGTTCCAAAAATTTCACATACTTTAATTTTGGTATTCCTAATATCAGACTCAGAAGATGAACCAGTGACACGTGGCATGCTGTACAACTTCACTATTCTGAACAGTCCTATAACAGGTCACCTTGGGAAAAGGATCATAAATCCAAAATGGTGAAGCCAATTCTAATGAAACTTGTGGTTTTGGATTAGGGACATGCGAGGTTACCTTAGTGTGAAATTTTAGACATAGAAAAGCAGTAATTTCGGAGATATCACAGAAACAGTAATAGGAATTTCTGCAGAAGAAATTGGAAAATTAGGGCTTCCTGTTCCGGGAGCTTCCCTCCACTGTTTTCAGAAAAGGAGTACATTAGACAGCTCCATTTGAAGATATATATATGTTTATCCAATAAGATCTAAAAGATTCCAAGTTTTGAAAATTAGGGTTTCTGTGACAAACCCTAGATCAGCGAACTCCGGGACAAGGACAGACACCTCAAATCGGTAAGATCTAATCCTTTTCTATTTCCATTTGAGGTTCTCATTTAAATATCATATATCACATCAGCTTGGTGAAAAGCTTGGGGATGTTGAAAACTTCCAAGCCTGGAAGTATCTGATCTCTCTAAAGAAATTGGATTGGACACCTACCTAAGTATAGAGGTTCCAGTTTCAGAGGGAGACGAGGTTAGAAGCCTTTCACAAGAAGAACTTGGTCAAGGCCAAAGAAGACATCATGCTCATGCTGCAGAGGATGATGAACCATCCAAAAAGAGATCTAGATATGAAAGTGAAGATTCTTCAATCAAGGATGAATATGTTCTGATAGGTAACATTACTCATGGAAGTGATGATTGAATCATAGACAGTGGGGCGTCCAAACATATGACGGGACTCAAGGAAAGACTATCGATGATGCAATAGTGATTGTAGAACAAGAAGAAGGCTTGTACAAATTGAAGGGCCATCCAGAACAAGCCTTGATCCATGACATAGTAAAGCCAAATGAGCCTTGGCATAGAAGGCTTGCACATGTGCATTACAGAGCACTACCTATGGCAAGCAAAGATGTTCCAGAATTTCAAGGTATTTGAAGGGAAGAAAAAAAATCAGAATATGACCTAAAGAAGAAGTGAAGAATGCAGAAGTGGTGATGGCCACCTTGAATGGCCTCCCAAGATCGTGGAATTCATTCATTCAAGGAATGTGTTCCAGAAGGAAGTGATTACTTTCAACAAACTTTGGGAAGAAGAAGAAGCTCTACCCATAAGAAGAGAAGATAAGATAGGAGCACTTGAAGATCCGGCTCTCACCATCCAAAGAATATCCCTCAAGCAATGAGGAATATGAAGAAATCAACTTTTGAAGAACCTCTTATCCACCTCAGCATTTGGATAAGAAATGATGCGACTATGAATGAAGAATCACGATGAAGCTGAAGGCTCAAGAAGGAGTCTACCCTCAAAACAAATAAAGATAAGTATTCAATTGTCATTTCATGATATTGTTTTGTTATGCATTTGTTTATATTCAGTTATTGTATTATGCATGATAGGATGTTTGCATTAATGACAGTATACTACTAATATGCATGTGATGGGTAAGTAGCTCATGGTGCTATACAAATTCTCCATTGCTACTTATCTAGAATGAAACCTCTTTGCTGACATATTGGATTAGTGCACAATCTCAATGTTGTCCTGGTAGAGATGGAAGGCATCTAGAAAGTTTCAGTGAGATATGGATGAATGTTGTATTGGCTAAAGTAGTTGCATGATCACATATTTATGCATAATAACTTGGCAGTACGAATATTCCTTATGAAATGTTTCTAACCATATAAATGCATTTGACTTGTAGGAAAGACCGCATACATAATCACCTACAAGCAAAGAAGAATGAAGACTTGTTCCAAAGAGCAAGTGACGACATTTAAAAATGAAGAATAATGTGACGAGTGCAATGACATCATTGATACAGAACCTTCCAGCCACCAAGAAGAAAGGGAAGACCAGTTCAAGAAGAATGATGTCAAGGTGTAGTATTAAGACCTGAAGAGAAGTTCATAGTTCCATCATGCAGTAGATGGAAACATGGTGGGATACAAAGCAAGATTCATAGCACGAGGCTTCTCACAAAAGGAAGGCCTAGACTATGAAGAGACATTTGTAGCTAGTAAGAGCTTAAACACATACATGATGAGCCTGATGAAGATCTTAACCTTTGCTACAAGGTTGAAGATGCAAGTCTATACACTAGATGGATACATAGAATATTAGTAGCATAGGAATCTACTTGTCACTCCGATACAGAATGCTTTCAGTGCATAGAGTACAGGAGACAGAGGGGGTATGATGCTCCGTTTCAGAGGGAGTGACTATAGAATATCTTGAGGTTCAACATGGTATGACAGGATGGGCAGATTACTGATGATTCTAGGCTTCACTGAGAGTAAAGTGGATTCCAACCTTTGATCCAAGGTTGAAGGTGGAAGACCAGTGATACTCCTATTATGTGTCGATGCACTATTGTTCTAGGTATGGAGGTGTGGCAGAAGACAGATGGGATCCTCCTTGGACAAGGGAAGTATGTAGTAGAGATCTTGAAGAGGTTTGGGATGATGAACTGCAAGGATATGGCCACACCTATGGCATCGAACCTGAAGCTATTGAGTGATGCTTCATCAGAGTCGGTTGATGCTATGATGTATCGTCAGATGATTGGGTCCTTGATGTACCTAAGACCATATATTTGCTTTACTATGAACACATTGAGACATGTTCACCTGATGGTTGCAAAGCTTGCAGGGGTATAGTTGATTATGGACTCAAGTACAATGTGAATCAGAAGATTAACCTAGAGGGTTATGTTGATTCAGATTGGGCAGGCAATGCCATCGACAGGAAGAGTACTTCGAGATGTTGCTTAAGTATGGGATAAGGTGTGATCTCTTGATTTAGCAGGAAGCAATCCTGTGTGGCACTAAGTACAGCTAAAGCAGAGTATGTCACAGCCTGTTCAGCTAGTTGTGAGGAAGTATGGCTGCGGAAGCTACTGTCTGATATATTTGATCTCCAGTTGGATGCTACTTGTATACATTGTGACAACCAGAGTTACGTGAAGTTGTCAGAGAATCCAGTGTTCCATGACAAGTCGAAGCATATTGAGATCAAGTATCACTATATCAGGGATATGGTGCAGAGAGGAGCAGTGAAGCTCCTGTATATTGCGATGGAGGAACAGATAGCTGATGTATTGACGAAGCCATTGGCTAGGATGAAGTTCGAGTACTTCAGAGAGAGACTTGGTGTTCTCCAGATCGAGGTTCCTTCCCAGAGACAGTGATGAGACCCATATCCATTATGACATGGTGAGAGGATTGGTTCCTTCCATGGTCAGATGTAAGGGCTGAGCCATTCTGTCATGGTGAGAGGATTCAGTTCCTTCCATGTCATATATGAGTGCTAGAGATCCAAATCCATTCTGACGAGCAGCTCAGATGTAAGGGCTGAGCCATTCTGTCATGGTGAGAGGATTTAGTTCTTCCATGTCAGATATGAGTGCTAACTGCCATTCAAGGAATGGAGGCACCTGGTCAGTTACCAGGAACACTTAGTCAATGACTGAGAGAGCCATTCTGATGACCAGGTCAGATGTAAGGGCTGAGCCATTCTGGTCATGGCTAAAGGATTAAGTTCCTCCCATGACAGATGTGAGTGCTAGCCATTCTGTCGAGTAGGACAGATGTAAGGGCAGAGCCATTTTGGTCGTGGCTAAAGGATTAAGTTCCTCCCATGACAGATGTGAGTGCTAGCCATTCTGTCGAGTAGGACAGATGTAAGGGCAACTGCCACTCTCCGGGAGAGTGGAGGCACCTGGTCCGTTACCAGGTAGATCAGTCAGGGACTGGGGGCCATTCTGACGAGGGTGTAGGATTCAGTTCCTACCAGGTCAGATGTGAGTGCACAAATCTTTCTTCATTGTGGTGGAAGTGGTTCCATCCTGGTCGAAAGTCTTTCATCATTGTGGCGGATGTGGATCCAGCCTGGGTGAAAGTGCAGAAATCTTTCTTCATTGTGGTGGATGTGGTTCCAGCCTGGGTGAAAAGAACAGAGTTCTTTCATCATTGTGGCAGATGTGGTTCCAGCCTAGTTGAAAGTCTTCCATCATTGTGGTGGATGTGGCTCCATCCTGGGTGAAGAGAACAAATTTCTTTCATCATTGTGGCGGAGGTGGTTCCATCCTGGGTGGATGTGATGCCATTCTGACGAGTAGGTCAGATATAAGTACTGGGCCTTTCTGATGTGATTGTAGTTTACTACATGATCAGATGTGAGTGTTGGGCATGCCTTTCTGATGAGTAGGTCAGATGTAAGTGTTGGGCGTGCCTTTCTGACGAGCAAGTCAGATGTAAGTGCTGGGCGAATACCTACATGAGAGTAGGCCTACAACCAGCATGAAAAAGGGATGGCTCTGTAGAACTTCCTATGATGAGATAGTACACACTTGATGATGACCAGAGGAGATCCAGATCGAGCTATGATCCAGATCTAGTGATGATGACTCCGAGAGATCTAGATCGAGTGATGATCTAGATCCAGGAGTGATGATGATCCAGATCGAGTGATGATCCAGATCCAGTCTAGTGATGAGATCCAGATCGAGGGATGATCCAAATCCAGTAGTGATGATGATCTAGATCCAGCAGTGATGATGATCTAGATCGAGAGATGATCCAGATCCAGATGACCTGAAGACGAAGATGACTTGAATATGAAGATGACTTAAATACGAGATGATCCAGTTGATGCAGAGAAGAAGACCAGTGCTGAAAATTATGTTGAAAGAATACCTTCCTAGTTAAGAGGGAGTTTTGATGTATATGTAACTTCAGAATGTATTCTTCTATGTGTATTGTAACCCGATGTTTATTCTGGGATGTCTCTATTATGTATTTGAGTCATGTGGTCATGCCCCGATGTTCCTATCAGGAGTATTAATAATGTAAACAAGTCATATCATGTCATTAGGCAAGTCCCCATAGTTTCAGGGCACTTGAGTTATTATACACTAATTAAGGTGTAGGCTCGAGTAGTAATTATTAGGTCGAGCCTACGTGTGAAATGGAAATTCAAGTGAACAGACTAATATAAATAGAGAGTGTGAGTCTCTCTATTTATCACTTGTGAAATACATCACTTGCTCTCTCAAGTGTGGTGCACCTTTGGAGAAGGAAATACTTGGGCTTGGCAGAAGACAGAAGGCTATTGCTGTATTGGGAGGTCATCTTACTGTTTTGGGTATCACATCTTGTGGTGATACTATCTTACAGGAAGTTGTAGGGTTTTCTCCATTTATGGTTTCCCCGATCAAAACTCTTTGTGTCTCTTGTCTCATGTGATGTGCTTATGTTATTGCTGTGCTTGTTATTCTCTCAGTGAAAAGATCCTTACATAATGCTAGCTTAAATGTTGAAAAACTAACAAGTTATACAAATACTGTATGTTCTTAGCTTATTTCTATTTACTGTTTACTCTTAAGTTCTTATTTGTTTACTATTCTGTTAATTAGTAAGGATTCAATGTTATGTAATAATTAAAACAATTATCTCTTTATTTATAATGGTTAAATAAATTAGTTAGGGTTTCAACCCTAAAGTTTTACCTTTACCGGTATAAGCCTTCCTGTTAAATATAAGGGAGTTTCTTCATAGTAAATATTTAGTTTATACTAGTTATTAATTATACTTTCATTGTTTCTATTTACTAACTCTCAGGTAGATTAGTTCTTGAAAATATAAAGCATAGACTCTATATTATATACTTTTTAATATCACCCTATTTAGTTTATAGTAAGTATGAGTCTTAGATTTAGTTGATATTATTAGAAAATAAACTATGTAATTAGTAACTAGTTTATTTACTTAACTGTATGTAAACATTGTGACTCTACTGTGATTTTTTTGCTGCATTTCATTCAATTACTAAGTGAAAACAAAAGAATAGAAAACTATATTAACATAGTTTAAACTCCATAATAATTTGACTTGAATAAAATTAATCTACTGTCTATAAATACACAAACTTATCTACTAACATATTCTCTTATCTTCTTAAACCTTCTACCTATGCTAGAGTACTACTATTTCTTTCCCAATATGTTTACATAGATAAACTTGTCAAAAATAGTAAACATATTAATGAGATTACTATTCTTTTTAATAATAATCTACATACTGAAATAAATTACTTTACTAACTACTAAATGCAAAACCATATCTATTATATTCAATCTCTTAACATTTTCTTTCATCTACTGTAAATATTCTATTTGTGCTGGAGTACGGCCTAGTCCTTCTAGGTGTGGAAAAACACAGACTAGAAATTATTTTCCATTCAAACACATTAAAACAAAATAATATAGAACCTAATTAGGATAGATGACAACAGCGTTAGGAGGTCGTTCCTCCCTACCAAACTCCTGGAGACCGCTCAAACAACGCTTCCTCAGGACCCCCAAGCCTATTCCTGGTCTTCTTGGCTGAGAACTGGTGGAGCATGAAAATAGTAGTCTGGTCCAATAACTCAATAATAACTCAATACAACACCCTACACTCAGCAATAAGATCTTTCAGCTTAGAATCTCCACTAGATCACTCAGTAGTTATCCCCTCAAAATATTTCCACAATTCGCTTTCCATTGAATTTCTCTGAATTACATTCACTCGAATTATCACTTCTCTAGATAGAGCAGCCCCAACCCTCTTCAATGGGATTTTTTATAAAGATTTCCTAAGTTTTTTGGGTCAGTTGTCGTTAATTGAGCCACCTGCTTTGATTCCGCTTTCTTGGGGAATCATGACCCCAAATGTAGGGAGGTTGCCACCTGCAATAATTGGAAGTGGTTTGAGGATGCCACATGTCAATTTTCTCTCCACCCAGTCTCCTCCACCAATTTGACCAGTAAACACTCTTTTAACAACTCTCCTAGGCTGTTGTCTCCTCCTTTGATTTATTTATAATTAAACATTCAGAATTACATTAAATATCCCTGACTCTACTGAGTCATCAATTACAACTTAGCATAAAATTTAACATATTGTCCTTAAATAAAATCAAGTAATATTTTTCCAAAATTGGGGCATGTGACGTACACACCCCCTTAAAGCATAACATTGTCCTCCTTGTTATTTATTATTCATCCTCATAATTCTCTTGGAACAAAATTGGATATGCATACCGCATATTGCTTTCCAATTCCCAGGTGGCTTTCTCCAGACTAAGGTGCTTCCATTGCATCTTCACCTGACCAATGGCGTGGTTCTGAAGTGTGATCTCCCTCTGCTAGAGGATATAGTCTGGTTCCACTAGAAAATATCCTTTTGGTTCCACCTATACATTACTCCAATTAACAACATGAGTAGCATCATGAACATATTTATTTAATACAAAAATGTGAAAAACATTATGTACTCTTAAATTTGGTGGTAATGCTAATTGATAAGCTACTTGTCCAATCCTGGAAAGTATTTCAAATGGACCACAGTAACGAGGTGCTAGTTTTGCACAACTTCCCAATATCAGAGATCTCTTTTTGGGCCTCACCTTGATGAACACATGTTCACCTACCTGAAACTCCTTTCAAGTTCTTTTAAGGTCTACTTGACTTTTCTATTGATCCTGCACAATTTTCAGATTACCTTGTACCTGCTTTACAATTTCTTCCATTTCCTTTAATAGTTCAGGGCCTAATACTAATCTATCCACTAGATTACTCTAGGAGATATGAGTATTACATTTCCTTCCATACAATATTTCGAAGGGACTAAATCTGGCTAATGCTTGATAATTATTATTATAAGCAAATTCTACCAGATGCAAATAATCCTCCCATTTACCTAGCTAGTCTTTCACATACATTCTTAATAAATCTTCCAGCACTTGGTTTACTCTTTCATTCTTTCCATCTGTTTGAGGATGGAACAAAGTACTAAAATTTAATGTACTGTTTAATCCTTCAAATATATATTTCCAAAAGTTACCTGCAAATTTAGGCTCTCTATCCAAAATTATAACTTTTGGTATTCCATGTAGTTGGAAAATTTTATTTAGAAAGATATCAGCTATGTTTGCATCTTTATACATAGTTTTAACAGATATAAAGTGAGCTGCTTTACTTAACTTATAAGCCACTACCATGATAGAATCGTTTAAATTCATATTTCTAGGCAGTCCAGTGACAAAATCGAGACTAATTATTTCCTATTTCCAGCTAGGAATGGGCAACGGCTAAAGTAATCCAGCTGGGTGTTGATGTTCAGTTTTCACCTGCTAACATTCAAAACACCTAGTGATATACTCTGCCAGTTCATTCTTCGTGTTTGGCCAAAAATATTCTTTTCTTAACATAGCTATAGTCTTTTGATATCCTGGATGACCTGAGTAAGGAGTTTTATGGATTTCATCCAAAATTAATAATTTAACTTTAGGTACATTTGGTATAGATATTCTGTCTTTATACAGTAAAATTATTTTACATTCAAACTATATCCTTTACTTAAGCTTTTTGTTGGATTTTCTTTCGTTTTAGCTTATAACTTCTGGTAAATTTCATCTCGTTCTATCCCCGCTTTAAGTTGTTCATCCAGATCTGTTGTATAAGTGCTGATAACTGCTATGAAGTTCAGCCTTGCATTCCTACTTAATGCATCAGCAACTTTATTTTCCTTACCTTTAATGTGTTGAATTTCAAAGTCATACTCACTTAGGAAATCTAGCCACCTAGCTTGTTTGGCATTTATATTAGGCTGATCTAACATTTACTTTAGTCCTTTATTATCAGTCATTAAAATAATTTTTTTACCAATTAGTGTTGAGTCCAGATTTGGTCCCTTTTTAACCACCTTCAATCACCTTTCTTCCCTCGTTTTACACTGCTTAGCATGCCAATCAGATTGACTTTCTTCACTTTATTCCTTAATTTGTCAAGGTAAGACTGATTATTATTTTACCTTAGTTAATGCTTATTCTTGTGACAATTAAGGCTATTTATCTCTTGAAATTGTGCTAATATGTGTGATCTATGAAGATAATGTGAGATGAGCAGAATGCAGGGGATGAAGCTGAACAAGTCTAGGGACGAGGGGTGGTCGTGACACAAAAAGGATCCTTCATCTGCCCCTCATCTATGGAGGCATGTGACATTCTAGTCAAGGGCCGGTCAGAGCAGCCGCAACAGAACGAGCTATGATCGAGGGGTCTTCAGGATAGCTGCTCGGATATTATGGCGATCTGAGAAGATCGCTACTTCTGGGCCAGTCAACAATCTTCTTGTATTTTCTATAATTGTATCATGCCACGTCTTGTAACAAACAATGTTATTCAGGGCGCCTGAAGATCAGAGATCTTCATGGCTGCTCTTTGTAATAGGATGGGATGTTATCACTTGTAGGTATAAATGCAGAAAGATGTCTCGGCCCAGGGGGTTGGAAAATAATTAATTCATTTGTGTATTAACAGCGGGAGCAATCTGTAATAATCCTTTCTTTTTAATACAAAGAGTACTGCTGGTTTAAGGGAGCTGTATAGTGTTCATCCAGCATCTCTGTGTGAAGGCTGGGCCCGCCTTCCGCAGAGATTGCTGAGTTAAGGTAGGATCTTTCAATTTATGGTTGTGTGAAGTTTCATTAATTACATTTTCTGTGTGCGCAGCAGGAGTGTGTGTGATTTACAGGATTGCATTTCTCAAGATTGATAACTGTAACAGTGTGACAGTCGACTGAGTAGTAATATTTATGCAATTTATTTATTAGTTGTGCGCAACTCTGTTCATCTCATAGTTCAGAATGACATCCCACGAATCCTGTGTAATTCTTTGATTGTTATAATTGTTGATTCTTATTTCTACAATTCAATTCTTAGAACAACTGAGTCTGATCTGTCGCAATTGAATTTCTAGATTATAGTTAATTTATTATTATAGATTCTGAGTGTGATTAGATCAATAGGAAATTCCATTGAATTGAGCAGTGAGTAGAGTTTCCTTTCTATCAGTAATTGTTGATTTCATTTCTGGTTGATGCATTGAAGGAAAGGTTGAATTCGTAGAGTTAAAAGATTTGTGGGATCACATATAGTTGAGGGGATGAACATAGTTGTTTAAGAACAGTATTCACTACAATGATTTGGTGTTTATCATATATTGTGCACTTACCCTTTGAAACAAAAGACTTCCTCGGGTTGACAATGAATATCGTAAACTCTGTGTGTTGATAATAACTTATCTGCATTTAGGGTGCTCGACATTTTGGCGCCGTTGCCGGGGAAGGGTAATTAAACACTATCAGTAGTTGCATTTGAATTATTTTTTAGCCAGTCTCTTTTATTTCTTTCTGATGAAATGATTTGGGTTGTATGAATACTAGAAGGGTAAAACGTGATCAATTCCCAACCCCCAAAACCCCACAAGATACTAACAGTGCAGGTGGCTCGGGTCGAGGTCGAGGAGTACCATTGGGAAGAAGGACGTTCATTGACGACCTTGTTGACAGAACTGATTCATCCACTGGAGCTCGTCTTCAAGAAACTCCCAACAGAAGAAACCCCGCTGATCCTGGGGCGCTAGCATCGGGATCCATGGTGGAGAAGACACGAGCAGCTGCGTCGTCCTCAGCTATCCCTGGAGACAAGGACACAGCTGTTACAACGGGACCTGCTGGTAGAGGTCCGAATTATCACATTAACGGGAGGAGTGTAACTAAGGAAGAGTGGGATTAGTACCACCAGAAGCTCCTAGGACAGTGGAGAAACAAAGAAAAGAACGAGGAACAGAAGAAAAACGAAGAGAAGAATGAGGAACAAGAGAAGAGCGAAGAGAAGAACATAGGAGGAGACGAAGAAGAGGAAACAGAAGAAGAGATGAGTAACAGACACGGGGCAGACGAGGAAGAAGTGATGGGAGAAAACTATCACCATGAGAATCGCTCCCTGCCAGAGGGGACGGTGGCTACGCTGCAATTTCCCATTCAACAACCAGATGGGGCAGCTCCTATGAAGAATATCTCACCATCTGTGTTACCTCGTTTCCATGGAAAGGTGGCAGAAGACCCAGACGAATTCCTTTTCGAATTTGATATTCTTTGTCGCAGTTATGATTATATCACCGATGCCCAAAAACTAAAACTTTTTCCTGCTACCCTTAAGGACAATGCATTACGCTGGTTCATGAGCCTTGGGGGAGGAACTGTTACTAATTGGGATGCAATGAAGCAAGTGTTCCTAGAGAAATATCAGGAATACTGTAACACCAAGGATAAGAGAGAGGAGTTATTTAAAATGGTGCAGAAGGAGGACGAAATTTTGGAAGACTTCGTGGAAAGACTGCTGTACAATGTGCAGAGAGCTGGGCAGACGAACATGGGATTGGATGTACTCAAAATAATCTTGCTTCGGGGAATCAGGGATGATTGTCTAGATATGTTAAACCTGCTTGGTAAGGGAGACATCTCCAAGGAACCTTTCGAAAAAATTGTGGAGCTGTGTAAAAGATACTCCAGAGGGTCTTCCAGAAATAATAAGCGGGATAAATGAGAAAAGATGGAACGTGATGTCTTCGATCGAACTCAGAAGTCATCTAATGGAAGCACCACCTGGGCAGAGATAGGCAATCTACTTGAGAATTTTAAAACAGAAATGATGAGCTCCATCTCTTCTGAAATTGATGTCCTGAAGGAGAAACAAAAGCAAGCAGTAGAGGATCTCACATTGGGTGTGTTCTGCCCCCGATGTAGGAAGAATCATCCATTAAGAGAATGCCCGCTTGACAAAGTGAACATGTGTCAGCTGTGTGAGCTGAACCATGACATGAAGGAATGCCCTTCACTCCCTCAAGTCAAAGCCGTCCTGCAGGCATCAAATCCGGATGTGGAAGCAGCCTACTTTATCGCACAGAAGAAACCATGGCAGCCTCGGAATCAAGGTATGTCTCCAGAATCTCTCCCATTTTTGAATAATATGGGGAATTGGAATAATATGCAAAATTTGAATACACAATTCCCTTCGAATTATACTCAATGGAATTCCTCTCAACCTGCAATACAAAATTATAATTCATGGAATCCCTGGACACAGTCACCACCTCAACCTACGTCATGGACTCCTGGATGGAGGAATCTCCATCCTGGGAACCAGTTTCCTCCACCTCTACCTCAACAAGCACCATACTCTCCTCAATTCCCTCAATTCCCCCAAATTCCTCCGTATCCTCAATACTTACTTCCACAGTCACAGCTGCAGCTGCAAAACAATTCTGTCCCGAATATACCAATCCGACCCCAGCTGCCTGCCCAACCTAATCCTAACCCAAACAATAAAGCAGTCCATCAATTGGAGACTGTCAATATGCCAGCCTACTCTCTTTCCCCTGTACCCTGTAATGAAATCCACCTACGATCTGGGAAAATTGTAGAACCTATAATAACAGAGGATGTTTCATCCTCTGAGCCTAAAGAAGAGGAGAGCTTACAGCATCCATTTGACTCCAGTCCCATCATTGAGGATGCTGGGCATTCCTTAGAAAGAACGGCTGAACCATCCAACGATAAAGGGACGACTGAATCATCCAACGATAAACCTGAAGAGATACATCCTTCCCATCTGACAAAGTAGCCACCATACCCCGAGAGATTACTGCTACCAAAAATGGGGGGCAACCTCAGTTTAACCTCCTCGGAGAGTTAAGAAACCTTTATGTTAAAATTCCCCTCCTTCAAGTGCTTCAAGATGTGCCCATTTACGCTAGAACAGTTCGGGAGCTGTGCACAAGAAGAACACAAAGGAAACTCAGCGATCCTCCTACGGTTCATGTCATAGGAAACTTATCAGCCCTGATAACAGGAAAAGCCCCTGTGGCTAAATATGATGACCCTGGTAATCCTACCGTCACTGTACAGATAGGACAGACATAGATACCCAACGTCCTAGTGGATCTAGGAGCGGCAATCAATGTTATAACCATGGAAACTGTAAAGAAGCTTGGGCTCACCAAGTTTAGACCGACCCCTACTATTTTAGAAATGGCAGATAGATCCACCATCAGACCCGAAGGGATTTTGGACGACCTCGTTATATCAGTAGATTCATGGGAGTACCCAGCTGAATTTTTGGTGTTACAACCAAAATCGCAGCTGGGGGGACACCCATTGATCCTGGGAAGACCATGGTTGGCCACAGCAGATGCTTGCATCAGCTATCGATCAGGGTCTATGACTATATCTGATGGTATGGATACTAAAAACCTCACCCTGTATCCTCCAGCTCGGCCAAGTCTAGAGGCTGAAAAATCCCTTTGGATAGAGCAGGAGGAGGAGGAAGAGGATGTCCAGCCAGTATTAACTATAGGAAAGGCCTTAACTTTCAAGAATGAGATAGAAGATGATACTATTAGCAATTTCATTAGTGAACCCACCTTAGTAAATAGAGAGGCATATCAAATTCTTAACACTACCCTGGGCAAGGAAGAGCAAGAAAACCTTACAGAAGAAGCCTTGGTTGGTGGCACAAACATAATCTCGGTTGTGAAAAATTCAGAGAGCATTCCGATTGAGGTAGAACCTGGAAGGACTTTGAATATCAATCTTGGTCTCTCCTCAGAGGAACAGACACGCCTGATCAGCCTCTTGAAGGAACATAAGGGGGCGTTTTCCTGGGAGTATACAGATATGAGGGGTATCCCCTCTAATCTGTGCACTCATCACATCTATATCAAAAGTGACTCCCGGCCTGTGTGTCAACCCCAACGACGCATTAATCCCAATCTGAGGGATATAGTGAAGGAGGAAATCCAGAAACTTTTGGAAGCAGGGTTTATATACCCTATTTCAGATAGTGAGTGGGTTTCCCCACTCGTGATTGTACCCAAGAAAAATGGGAAATGGAGGGTCTGTGTTGATTACAGGGAATTGAATAAAGCAACTCAAAAGGATCATTTCCCTTTACCCTTTATCGACCAGGTCCTTGATACCCTGTCAGGGAAGAAGTTCTTCTCCTTCCTAGACGGATTCAGTGGGTACAACCAAATCCAAATTGCTCCTGAGGATCAGGATAAAACCACCTTCACCTGTCCCTGGGGAACGTTTGCTTACAGAGTACTTCCATTTGGATTGTGCAATGCACCAGCAACGTTCCAAAGAGCTGTGATTGGCATATTCTCTGAATTAGTCAATGATAGCATGGAAATCTCCATGGATGATTTCACTCCCTATGGCAGGGATTTCGATGAGGCACTAGAAAATTTAAAGAAGGTTTTAACTCACTGTAAGCAGGCTCAGCTTTCATTAAGCACTGAGAAGTGCCATATGATGATGAGTGAGGGGGTGGTATTGGGGCATTTTATCTCTGCCAATGGCATACAGGTAGACCCTACAAAAATCAAAGTAATACAGAATATACCTACTCCTTCAACTCAGAAAGAGGTGAGAATATTTCTGGGACATGCTGGATATTATCGAAGATTCATAGAAAACTTCTCCAAACTGGCTTCTCCTCTGTTCTCTCTATTAATGAAGGATGTGCAGTTTGTGTGGAATGCAGCATGCCAGACAGCATTCGATGAACTCAAAGCAAGGCTATCTACAGCTCCCATCTTGCGGGGACCTAATTGGACCCTGCCCTTCCACATCTCCTCAGATGCCTCTGACACTGCCATTGGGGCTATATTAGGACAGCAGGAGGACCAAAAACCTTACGCCATTTACTATGTTAGTAAAAATCTAGCCCCTGCTGAGCTTAACTACACTGTTACTGAAAAAGAATTCCTTGCTATCGTTTACTCCATCAATAAATTTATACATTATATCATCGGGTATCCTACATTTGTGCACACTGACCACTCTGCCATCAAATACTTAATGAACAAACCAGTTACTAATGCCAGAGTGACCAGATGGCTTTTGTTGTTACAAGAATTTGATATCACTATTATAGATAAACCTGGGAAGGAAACTGTTGTTGCTGACTTTTTATCCCATCTTACTAACAGTGATGACAGTTTGCCTGTTGAGGATTCCTTCCCAGACGAGCATCTATTTGCACTTTCAGTTCATTCTCCATGGTATGCAGATGTTGCTAACTATTTGGTTGCAGGGAAGANCACTTTCAGTTCATTCTCCATGGTATGCAGATGTTGCTAACTATTTGGTTGCAGGGAAGCTCCCGCCATATATGACAAAACGAGAAAAAAGAAAAATTATTTAGCGCAGTGCCAGGTTTTGTTGGTTAAATGGCCATCTCTTCTACACAGGGCCTGATCTTGAGATCAGGAGATGTGTAAGGGAATATGAGATCTTTCCTATATTAAAAGNCAGCGCAGTGCCAGGTTTTGTTGGTTAAATGGCCATCTCTTCTACACAGGGCCTGATCTTGAGATCAGGAGATGTGTGAGAGAAGATGAGATCTTTCCTATATTAAAAGCCTGTCATGAGGGGCCTTGTGAAGGCCACTTTGCAGATAAGAGAACAGGGCACAAGGCACTGCGGATGGGCTATTATTGGCCAACTCTGTTCAGGGATGCCAAGAAGTATGTCCAGTCCTGTGACAGTTTCCAAAGGATGGGCCAACCCAATCAAACAGATCAGATGCCCCTACAGTCTCAACTTGTAGTTGAACCATTTGAGAGATGGGCACTGGATTTTGTTGGCCCCATCAGTCCTCCCTCCAAACAGAAGGTCTAGATTCTGGNGGTCTATATTCTGGTTTGTACTGATTACATGACCAAGTGGGTGGAGGCTGTAGCTTTGGCTAAAGCTAATGATCAGGCAGTAATTGATTTTCTGTACAACAAGATCTTTACCCGTTTTGGGGTGCCAAAAGAAATAGTTACTGATGGAGGTCCGCAGTTCGTGTCACACCAATTTGAATCCTTGCTTAGGAAGTATCATGTGCAGCACAGGGTGTCTTCACCTTATCACCCCCAGGCTAATGGTCAGGTGGAAAGCACCAATAAGGTTATTGAAAATATCCTTACTAAAACAGTAAATAGTCATCGAAAGGATTGGGTTGACAGGCTTCCAGAAGCACTGTGGGCATATCGCACGACTTGGCGTGACACTACAGGATTCTCCCCATATGATCTGGTGTACGGAAAGAGTGCTGTCTTTCCAATTGAGTTCGAGATTAAAACCTTGAAGACAGCCACCGAATTGAACCTGGACGTAACAGAAGCGCAGAAGCAAAGACTGAATCAATTGAATGAACTGGACGAGAAGCGGTTAGCGGCAGTAGATAAGAATTTGTTGCTTCAGCAACAGAGATCTAATTGGCATGACCGGTTTATTAAAAAGAAGGTCTTCAGTGAAGGAGATTGGGCGTTACTTTATGACTCCAGATTCAAAAGAGATTTTAAAGGAAAACTGCGTACACGGTGGCTCGGTCCGTACTTGGTTGACAGGGTTTTTGATAATGGCACTGTCCGTCTGGTGACCATTGACGACAATCGTATACCATTACTTGCTAATGGCCATAGACTAAGACTATACCATAAGCCTATATCGAAGGACGCATTCATTTCGCAGATTGCTGCCGACCCAGAGTATCAGCTGTTACCAGGGCAGGAACTTCTCCCTGCCTCTGCCAACCTTTAAACTGTAAATCGCACTATTGAACCACTGTATATAAATAAGTTTTTTTTTTCTACTGTAGCGTATAACTCTTGATTTTTTTATTTTTTTTTTCTTTTTTTTCTTTTTGCATTTGATCTCTTTGGTTGTTGTTTCCTTTTAAGAAATAAAACTGCAGGGAAGTACCAGGCGAACGATCAGAACGGGCCCGCTAAACGAAGAACTTTTTCCTTTGTTCCCTGTGTTACATTTCCCTTTTTCTCAGAATAAACACTCCTGGCGGCTGAACAAATGCTCCCGCAGCTGAACATACTTTCCCACAGCCGCAATTTTTTTCCAAGGCCCGAAAACCCTTTTTCCTGGCGGCTGAACAAACGCTCCCGCAGCTGAACAAACTTTCCCACAGCCGCCACCTTTTTCCAAAGGCCCGAACACTCTTTTTCCTGGCGGCTGAACAAACGATCCCGCAGCTGAACAAACTTTCCCACAGCCGCTATCTTTTTCTAAAGGCCCGAAAACTCTTTTTCCCAGCGGCTGAACAAACGCTCCCGCAGCTGAACAAACTTTCCCACAGCAGCCACCTTTTTCCACAGGCCCGAAAATTCTTTTTCCCGGCGGCTGAACAAACGCTCCCACAGCTAAACAAACTTTCCCACAGCCGCTACCTTTTTCCACAGGCCCGAAAATTCTTTTTCCCGGCGGCTGAATAAACGCTCCCGCAGCTGAACAAACTTTCTCACAGCCGCCACCTTTTTCCACAGGCCCGAAAATTCTTTTTCCCGGCGGCTGAACAACGCTCCCGCAGCTGAACAAACTTTCCCACAGCCGCCACCTTTTTCCACAGGCCCGAAAATTCTTTTTCCCGGTGGATGAACATAAGTTTTCCGGCAGCCGAACATACACTCCTGATGGCCGACCCACATGTTCCCACGGCCGCAACATCCTTTCCTAGCCCTTGTGAATTTTGACAGCCGTGATTTTTCCCGACACCGTGATCTTCCTTGACGGCTGTAACATCTTTTCATGGGCCGCGATATCAGGATGGGTAACCGCACTCCTGCTTTATTTGGTGGAACTTTTAGCATTACAGCCTGTTCTTTCGTTCTTTGCAGTAGTAACTCCTGTGTTAATCAAAGCAAATTGCTTCCGCTATTTCTTATGGCTCTGATTTATTCCGCTCGTGCCGGCCAATTTGGCATAATTCCGACCCCGGTGACGCGATGTTTTCTCCATTTTCACTGGAGATGGCATTATGGCATTAATTGCTATTATTATGATCAACTTAATGCCTGCGCACGCGCTCAGCCTTCCAGCGTCAGCAACACATGGATCATCATTCCCCGCCGGTCATTCAACGCACAGTCGCACGAGGTATGGCTTTGATTTTTACATGATTAAGTGTTAATTTGGGTTTAATGATATCAGTCGTGCCTTAATACGTATTACCATTATGACTTGATTAATCCCTCCCCTGTGCGACGTAAAATCTCATAACCACCACCTTCCCCAATTTGGAATAAAAATCTTGAACCTCCCTCTGCACTGCACTTTCCAAATTTGTTATCTCCCTACTCACATCTCCACTCCGCAATCTGTGCATTCCCCGCTCTGCAACCTCCACTCTCGGACTCCAGAACTCTGCTACCAGAACTATGGGGCTTCCAGCCCGTCATGAACCTTTAAACACGAAGGAACTCCGACAAAATCCTGAGGTTTTCGCCATCTTTCAAGCTGCTGGCTGGATTGAATTCTTCGAGCGACTAGACGGATTTAATAGAGAAGCAGCTTTGCAATTCGCTTTACACCTCAAGGACACTCACTCTGAAGTATGGGGGCTGCGGATAGAATTCTCTGAGGCTATTATATCTGAATTTACTACTCTTCCAATGGTGGGAAAGGCATGGTTTGAACGACTAATCCCCACGATGGTTGCACGGGAGGAATTTCTACAAGAAGGGGAGCACGTTCAATCATCAAAGAGAGGAATTGCACTGCACTCACTGCCGCGACCATGGGATCAGGTTGCTGTCTTCCTGAAGAAATACATCACTTGCGAAGGTAGGTACCAAGTTGTTTATAAAGCTGAACTGCCTTTGCTTTCCCATCTTCGCCATGGCATTTTGTTAAATATTCCCTACTATCTGTTCCATACCTTACGCCATATGGCGGTGTTTGTCCAAACGGCTAAACATCCCCATGTTTCCTTGACCCACCATGGCCTTATAAAATTAATCATTTTAAGAACCCCGGTCCAGCACAATATCATTTGGGATCAATTCATAGCCCGAAATCAGGAACCTGCTCTTGTCCTGGGTCTTCCAGCCGAACAGGCACAGCTTCAACATCATGTGGAGGATCGGCGTCCCTCCAATATAGTTGGGGGGGGAGATGATATTGTACCAGAACAAGCA
>LPNX010152499.1:0-85466 GCA_001517045.1 Pseudotsuga menziesii | reverse complement strand
TATATATATATATATATATATGCTTTTTAAATAAAATACCAACGTTTTTTTTAAATCGATACTTTTCTCCAGAGGTTTGAGTTATAATGTATTGTTTCCATTGAAATGATATCAACATTCCAAACACTGTAAATTTACATTTTCTAGGCAATTTATACTCAAATCCATACGAATACCCATCATTTAAGGGACTAAGATAACTATTGTTCATCTAAGGTGAAGTAAAATTTTATAGTCTTAGTAGACACTAACGAGTTCACAAGCTGTTGTAGGTTAAAATAAAACTTGAAAGTTGAAAGTCTCTCAAATTCATATAAATGACAGTACAAGAAATCAATTTAAGCTCATCCCAAAAACAAACAAATTTGGCCAAAAGGAAAACTTAGAAGTCCACATTTTATGACACCCTGTTCAAAATGTCCTTCGAAGTATAAATAAATCTCATAGTAGAAAATCTAGTTATTAAACATCCAAGGTCTTGTCCTATCTCCATCCTTCCATAAGGCACTAGTAATTTTGTCTCATGATTAACAAACATATATCATATTGCATCACATCTCTTAAATATGGGAAATAGATTTATCTGCACAAAAAAGACAATATGCAGTTCAAATTATATTCACCCCTTGGGTCATGGCAAGTTGTTATCTTTACCCGACCATGCTATAAAAAGATTTTATATCTCTAGCTAGACGCTATAATTATTAGTTTATTCAACGTCCTATATTAATTAAGAGCTCCCTAAAAATATCAAGACTCTATACTATACATTAATGAAAATCCCAAGTGCCTATCTATTCAAAAGGAAGAAAAAACAACTTTATTTGTAGGCCAAAGATAATATGCATGCTAAGAGCTCTAAAAATGTAGAGCTTAGAGATGTCAACGTGAAATTCCAGCCGCAAGTAGGGTTATATATCCCACACAGCTATCTAATTATATATTTCTTTTTGCGTCAAATATCAGTAATAAATGTTTTTAAAATGTATAAGATACATACTCTATTTTAGCTTCCATTCAAAAAACTGAGAAACCTTGAAAAGGGACAACTAAGGTCCTACTTATCAAAATCTCACTAAAATGTCTTCCTTTCAAATAACCATTTCATGAGAGTTCACTCCTTTGTATAAGGAATCAATCCAAAATGATATGTTTGAACTTTTCGCTCTGTCTTGGGAACATTATATATTGTTTTGATCAAATCTTGTATTTTGCACAACATGAGCATTTGGGATTGTTCAAGCTATAAACATGAATGTTCCTGAAGTTGAATTTTTTCAAATAGATATCTTCCTTTTGCTTCAGCCTCATTTAATTGTAATTTAAGGTATCTACTAGAATATTCCTTCTCTACTTTTACTATCATATTCCTCCTTACTAGCATATTCCTCCTCTACTTTTTCATACTTTACGAGGGCAATATGTTGCAGCCTGTCAGCCTCTCATCTAGCTTCATCATCCTTGAGTTGGGACATATCTGCCTCAGCCTGTTTCAAGCAAATAGTAGCTTCCAGTTCCTTTATCTGTTACTTTTTACGTTGCCTCTCATATTGTAACTCAATAACCTCTTTGATTTTGTCTTCAAGTTCCCTATCACACATATCTAATGTAAGACATGATTTTTTGAAAACATGATATTTATCCTTTGCAACAGCTTCCATGTTCCTTACAACTTCCTGCAAAATGAGTGTAAACTTCTTGAATGGTGTTGAGGCCTGGAAAATCGTAGGCAACAACAGCAAGGAATTCTCCCCAGTCAACATTCCCAACTAGCCCATGACTATTTGGTATGGGGAATCCGTCCAGTTTACGGTCTGGCTACCATAGGTCAAGTAACAAAAATTAGAAGGTTTTACTGGTTGCGTCCTGGTCCACCGTATATAGTTTTGTGTTTTTAACTTTAAGTATGATATGGAAGTTCCTATCTAAAATGCAGATTGATAAAGAATACGAGCAGTGGTCACAATGTGATTCCCAGGTTCTTACCTCTTGTCTTCGACTCTCTCACATCTGAACCACACACAGCAGGAAATAAAACTAACTAAGTTGTCCCTAGGGAGTGAGATTATCATTTAATGAGTAATGTATTATTGTTCATGCATTAAGAAAAATCACAGGTTGTTGTTCTTTGATTCAAAACACATAAGCATGAATAGATGAATGAGCAACAAGATAGCTCATTGTCTGTAAAAACATTCATTACTCATAGTGGAAATTATCATAAAATAAACCAGAGAACATTCATAAAAGAACATAGGTTCAACAAGTTAGAATGATCTCATGGTTAATGAATAAAGGCTGAAAACGAAATAGTTCCCCTTCAACAACATCCATTGAACAACATTTGAACATTCCACCAAAGCTTTCTCTAACAGGAAAAACTGTAATAGTATATTGCAAAATGAAATAGTTCCTTTTACAATGTGTTCTCACCAGTCTCACTGGGAAAAATTCCCCTCCTCTATCTAACTCTCCTATACTTATACAAAAGGAAAAACTTTTGGGCTGCCCCGAATGACCCCTAGGCTTCCCCAACGTTTCATTTAACAAAATTGTCTTATATTGAGTGCTCATACAATTTACAATCTATTACGTTAAAACAAAATAATAAAGCACTTTAAGTAGAGGGCCCCGCTTGATTATTTAGGAACTTTTTCCATGCTTGGGATTCTGATGCTATACTCTCAAATTCAGAAGGCTCAAGAAAACGAATGTTTATTTCAAACTTTGTAGCCTGATTTTTAATCACTTCAATCCTTGTTGAGCTTAGGCATAGTTGATCCTCAAGCAACTGTACACTGACTGCTAAATGAGCCACTTCATCTTTCAAGATATGTGCATCCAGTACCTTGATTTATTGGATCCTTTGCTCATTCTCTTGATATCTATTTCGTAACATTTCTATGAACGACTGATGTTCTGGAAATGCATCTAATCTCTACTCAGCAGTCACCTGGCATCGGTTGTAAGTGATCAACAACCTTCTGCAATACTCGGTGCAAACTCCTCTCATTTTCTTTACAGCCTTCTTGAACACTACTGTTGTGTTTATTGCACATTCCAACAAGTCATAATCCTGCGTTAAGCCTTGCTGATACTTTGCTGGTAAGTTTGCCAGAATCTCTTCATTGGCCTCCATCCTTCCTATCCTTCCCATCAGGACTTCCAAAATGTCCTGAGACCTATCTACAAAATATGAGGTGGTTTCCAAAATTTCTTCCAATCTATTATCCACCTGCAAAACTCTGCATCTTTCTTATTCTATGGATACCTACAGCTGGTGCATTTTGATTCTTTGTGTTAGCGAATGCTCTTTGAAAGGTTGAATACTGGTTTGGTGTTCTTTAGCCACTTTACAAGATGTTGCTAGTGAAGCAATTTGTCCCTTAAACTCTGCTGCTTGTACGTGAAACTATTTTTCTTTCTCCTCTATGGTAGCCCTTTGTGTTTCCAGTTTCCCAACTTTGCTTTGCGGTTGGTCTCTTTCTATCTTAAGGTTTTCACATCTTGTTTTCAGTCCATCCATTTTTATATTTAGCTCCTCATAATCCTGCTGCACTTTTGCTAGGCTATCCTGAGCATCTCTCCCTGTCTTTTCAATGGTAACTTCCAAAGACATCTTGTCTACTTGGAGGGATTGAAGCTCTGCTTTTGAATATTTCAATTCATTACACATGTCTTCAAACATTCTCTTCAATTTGTTGCTTTCATCCCTCTCCTTCCTCAGAGTGACCTTTAATTGGGCTGCTTTTTTCCTTGATTTCTCAAGGTCTGTCATTATTTGATCTACATTATCTTCATAGGAGTAGATTAATGCTGCTCCAGATCAGATTGTCAGACTTGGGTCCTTGTCTATCCCATGTACCAAGGTTTTATCAGTGACCATCATCCTCGATTGTCCACCAGTCTCCACCTTTTTCATAGTTCTTTTCACAATTCTCTTCTTTTCTCTGTCACAAAGAATGGTGCTGAAATATGAGACTTCTTCCCCTTTCTTCTATTCAAAAGGTATTATCCTTAATCCAGAAACAACAACCTGCCCTATATTGCTGCCAGTAGTTACAGCAGGCTCTTGAGGGTCAGGACAATCCTGATCTTGCACTTATTGACTGTCTGCAGGATCATAAGTTTGTTGATCTGTTGTGGACCCTATCAGTTTCAGACTTTCAGCCTCCTTCTTTTCTAGCTCTTTATCCTCTTTCCTTTTTCTTTCTTCTTCTTCCTTCTTGGAAGCTTCTTCTGCATTCTTTGCTTCTTCTTGTTCATGTTTCTTCCTTTCCTCTTCTTCACTCTTAAGCCAACTCTCGACCTCTTGTTCTAGTCTCCTAGCATCTTCTTCTCTTTTCTTGGGCATTAGAGGAATTTTGGGGTCTAAAATGGGCCTCCTAAGGAAAATAATAAAATAATAGTTAAAATAATAAAATAATAGTTAAAATAATAAAATAATATTGATTAATTTTGGAGGAAGAAAGCAAAAAACTACTTTTTGTGTTCGTATTTTTGACATATCTCCCTGTGTTTTTACTCAAATTTCGATCGGGAGAGCTCGTTGGATGCAGAATTTGATTCTGCACCCAACGAGTACCCACACTGCATACTTTTGACAGACCCTGCTACCCCAAAAACAAGAAATACCTGAAAAAAATGTGATGATGATGTCATCATCACATTTTCAGGTATTTATTATTTTTGGGGTAGCGGGGTCCATCAAAAGTATGTAGTGTGGGTAATCGTTGGGTGCGGAATCAAAATCTACATCCAACGAGATCTCCCGATCAAAATTTGAGTAAAAACACAATGAGATATATCAAAAATACAAACAAAAAAAGTAGTTTTTTTTAATGACAAATATGTCAATTCAACCATTATGGTTGACTTATTTTATTGAAATTCTATTGGTTCTTGAATTCCAACTCACAAAAACTTATTTTGGCACGTTTTCTTATAAGGCCCATTTTAGACCCCAAATTTCCTCTAATGCCTCCTCTTCATCAACTTTCTTCTGCTTAGCTTGTCGCTTACCACCTTTACTGGTGATCTTCTTTTTAAATCTTCTTTTTAATGCAGTCACATTTTCTACATTTCTGAAAGTCTCTTCATCCTTATCCCAATGATTTGTATATTCAAAATGCACATTGGCTTCCTTGCAATGTTTTGCAACTTTGTTTTGAGAATCATTTCGATGGAAGTTCGTTTCCCCAAAGTGGAAATACTCCAACTCCTTTACAAACTCATCAAATTTTTTAACTTTTGAAAACTTATAGCTTCCTAGTCTAAAAGGTATGGGAGGATAAGTTTCCTTCTTGTGCTCGAACAGAAACTCCCTATACCATCCAGGAAAACCTGCCTAAATGCTTCTTTATGCACCACAAAATCAGTGGCATACTTGGGGAGCAATGCAGGTTCCCTAGAGAAACCATACATTCTAATGTACATCCCCTCATCAGTCAAATAATAATTAGCATACTCCTCAATGAATTTCAATGCCTCTTCAGGAATATAATTGCATTCTTTCAAGAAAATCAACGTATACAAGGGCATAATAAATTGGTCACAAATTTCTTTATAATGACTGTAATTTTTGTGTGCCCACAAAAACTTGTAGGCTGTGTACATAGGGGTTTTGTCCCTATCCCATATGTACCTTAGGCTTGGAAATGGCTGGGTGCATAGTATACAATCGATTAATATGGAGATCATGTAGAAATCAGATTTTTTCAGAGACACCCCTCCCAGAGATGAAGAAATGCAAGCTGAGAGAATATTGGACACAATGTTCGCCCAGTTGAATACAATCCCTTGGGTATCTACACAAAATATAATAGAACCCATCCTAACTTGAAACTTTTGCCGTGGGCTCTCCCAAAAATTTTGTTCAGCATTAACACAATAAACCTATGAGGGGTTCTTAAAGTAGTTGTGTCATATTCCCCTGATGGCCTAGTTTGAAAATTCTTTTCAGGTATCATCGTTCTTTTTACTGTTTCAACCAGGTCTAGGTTGGTTTCCTTCAACCAATCTTCAGCTAGGTAAACATGGGCTTCTCGTAAGTGATAAGCTAATGATACATAGCCAGAAATGTAAGAAGCATAGCCCTACTTGGTACTATTGGCCAGAATCATAGTACTCATGTCTGCCCTAGGAAGAATCCATCCAATCACTTCTAAGCATGGGAAAAGATCAGGCCTGGTAGCTATCTTCATCAAGGCATATTTTTCAATATTAGCATATATTGTTAACTCTTCAAACCCGGTATCAGGCACCTCTTGGTTTGAAATCAGTCTGTAAATATTGCCCCACTTGTATTCAGGTTCGACATTGGTGGTGGCTCTAGTATCCTCATAAATGTACTGAACGTTTGTAATAATTTCCACCTCAAGATCCCCTTCAGCAATGGGAGCTTTCTTTTTCTGTCTTTTCGACATCTCGTCTTTGGAAAAGTTGCCCTGTCACAAAACAAAATGCCTTTAGAATTTTTTTTTTGAGTTGTTAACCAGTATTCAAAGAACGAAGAAAAACTGTATAAGCATTTACCTCAGCCATGTTTTCCATAGCTAAATCTATGTAGATACAAAACTAGGGCTAACTAGAAAATACTTCTACAAAAAGATAGGTCCTGAAAAATCCTAAGTCATGCTCGTGATTAAAATCAAACACTATCGAGAAAATGCATCATAACCTTGCTAACATTGTAAACCTCTACCGACGATCCTGAGAATGACACTATGTGAAGTAAAACTAGTCTGATCAAACTAAAACCCTCAGCATCTTCAATGAAAATAATCCTAAAAGAAAATGCGTCAACCTCAGTAGAATGTGTTCTAACTTCTTGCTCAAAAATAAATCCCCTCAATGAGGCTTATTCTTGAAAACATGACCCTATATAGAACACGCGGGAAACCAACAATTGAAAATCAAACCATCCAACGTCCTAAACAAAACCAGGGTAAATGCCTACAGACTGCAAAAGAAAAGAAAAAACTTCCCCCATATGGCCATACGCAACCCCAGAAAAACCGGTGCAGATAGCGTAATGCTCGTTTGCACCAGTTTCCTAAACAGTCAGATAAGGTTTCAAAACTCATAATGGGTCTACAATAATCACCCAGAAAAAATGAGAAAAAACCCCTCCAACCGCTAACTGTCAAATTGGACCACCATCTATGCTGATAAACCCATACACATACGCCCATCAACAACGGGAGGACAAACCTAACCAAAGGATGAGACCCTAGTTTGAAAAGCTCAACAGAAAGGGAAAAATAATGGTTGGCCTACCTAGTAACGAGTTGAGCAGTCGACAAGGAGAATCTGAAAGCCTCCACGGCGATGCCACCCATGAACGAGCTCTCAACAGCTGGTAGGAAAGCACAGTTCAGATCAACAAGGATAGTGCAGGCACGAAATCATAGGGATAATAATAAAATAATGCCCCATCCTGCGTATATATATATATATCCTGGTAAAAAACACACGACGGGAAAACATCGCAAATAGGGCGGCAGGACAACTATGGAATTGGTGATGATCCTACTACAGAGCCACAACAGCGGGCGATGGAGATACTATGAGTTCTGCAGTACAATGAAAACCATCAGCGAAACACACACTAAACCTCAACATCGGAGCCCAAATGACTATAGCCTCGGACTATTAGCATGTTAGAATTCCACAATGGTGGAAGCCACAAAGACAAGAGGTTCCGCAGACCAGTCAAAGTTGAAAGAAAATAGAACTAACGTTAAGCAAATCGTCAGCAAAATAGATCATGAACATTGGCGAAAGAAAATTTATAAGCCAGAAGTTTAGTCTACTCTAGAGATGCAATGGCGGAACGCTAATAGACTAAGGCTTTTGCAAAAACGAGACTGACGACGATCGGTCAAACATAAGCTTAACCTCAATTCAAATGTCCGAAACGATGCTGACAGTGACAAGAACAAAAGTACAAAAGCAAACCGCAGGATCAGGAAAGGTCAAAACTTTTGTCGTTAGGATTTTCAAATTGCCATAAGAAATGGCTGCAATACAAGGTACTAGCGCTCCAATGGTGACAAAACAAAAATGTCGAAAATAAAACAAAGCGCATCGGCTAAGACACGGTTTTGGATCGGGTTTCTGCTATTTAGCCTCCGCAATGGTGGCTGCATAGGTGACTATGGCCCCGATTCACAGTTCAAACAATTTTCGACATCGAAATAAGAAATCACCCGTAAGTCAAAACCTCAAGTCAAAATATCAAGTCAAATGTCAGCACTAGCATAGAAATATATTCAATCAATCCCAACAAACTAAGTGAGACAATATTTAAACGGAGGGTCCCAATTTTTTAGAAATTTGGGAAATAGTTGTAGCTGTAACAATTGGTGACTAACTGGTGACCCCACATCTCTGAATCAACTCTTCCATAGGTAACAGACTGTTTTAGCAATAAAAACAACATGTTTAATTCTTTTAGATGTCTAGATTTCCCCAATGGCAAATATAAGTACTTTTAAACATTGATGATAGTCCAAATTTAGGAAAATGGAAACCCAAAATCTCAAAGTCAAGATAACTCTTTTGAGGCCAAGTAGATGAGCTTCATTTTACCTCTGTCTTTGGGTATCTTCCAGCTTGGACACCACAGGAATGTCACATATTGTAAACAGAGATATTCATTTGTTCCTCATTCCCATGCCATTTTGCACTTTTGTGTGCTTGTGAAATTTTTGTCCTTTTGAGTCCTCCTCATGCCTTTCTTTCTGAATTTTTATTCAGGCTCCTCTATCCATAGTGTCCTTTTTTGTGAGAGATGTATTTAATTTTCAGCTCATGGATGGAGAAGAACTTTTGGCAATTTTGTGGTTAGATGATTCAATACTTTGCTTTAATAGATGTTGCTGCTTTTAGGAGTTTTGACTCTTATTAGCCTTTAGGCTTTCAATTCTTGGCATGGGATCATTTATGTACAATATATTATTTACCTTGCTTCCTTTCCATGGGTTTTTTGCTGTCACCCCCTAGGACATTTTAGATGTGAAGTCGATGGGGCCTCGAAATAGTATTCCATACCTCTTGATCCTAATTATCTTTCAGGGATTAATCGGGACTTCAATGTGTTCATATCCATTTAGGAAAACTACTTACTAGAAGAAATTCCATCAGATTCAAAAAATAGGACATAGTCTTATACCCAAAGATCTCCATTAATCCAAAACTCTGATGCTTTCCATGCAACCAAAAGTTTGCCTCTTTTATTGAAATCAAAAATAAATTTTAGCTAAAAACAAGCAGCAATCAACCAAAACAATCTATTTGTGTACAAATTCATTAAGAAATAAAAACCAAAAAAAGAAAATGAGAACCAATCCACTAACTGGTCAGTTCTCTGCCCACCCCTAAAGAGCTAGCAACTTGTATGTTAAGGGGCTAGGCTTGACTTCAAAAAATGAAAAATACCTAACCATTATCTAATTCTACTGTTCTTGAAAAAAAAACTACATCTATTGATTTACAATCAATCTTATCAGCCCGTGAATATTGAAGGAGATCAAGCTGGGTGTCCAATAGGTTGCTGGCTTCTTCTGATGTAGAGTGCCCCAGTTCAAGTTCAATCAGATAATTTCCCAATACATAATTTACTTCTTCATTTCTTTCTTCCAATTTCGTGATAGTGTGTTTCATGTAGGGATCTCTTAATATTTTGATTTGATTTGGGCTTCCTTTATGAGGCAACCACAAATGTGACCAATCCGAAGCAAAATACCCCTTCAATATTGCTGACCAGTCTCAATTCAAAATAATTCCATAACCATTAGGTATGTCTACTACCACAATATCAATATATTGACATATATTTTCATTTACAGATAAATGAATCAGAATATCCTCCATCTCCCCGACTACTTTCACATTAGTCCTATCTAATTAAGTAACCTCCCAGGAAGTAGGTTTAGGCTGTCCATTAATCTTTCTACAAACTACAAGTGGCATAACATTAACTGATGACCCAAAATCTACCAAACAATTGTGCACCTTATGATTCAAAATTTCCAAATTCAACAGGAAAGGTGGGGTTTTAAACCTAGTCTTTCCTCCCACACTTTCTTCAACAATTTCTTCTATAGGTTGGTTTTCTGTGGGTATCTTTTCCCCTAGTTCTTCAGGTGTTTTGAGATTTTCTTCTTCAATAGGATTAGTAGACATGTTGACCTATTTCATATCTTAACTGGTAATTTTAGGTGTCTCATCATCTATGTTGTTCTTCGGTTGTTTCTTTACATTTTCTTGCAATTTCTTGATCTTTGAGAGTATTGAATTGTCGTTTTTCACCAAATCGAGGATTCTTGCTGACATATTTGTTTCTGATATCTCTTCATGTTTCAAAGTATTTTCTTCTGTATCAAAAAGTGAAACACAGTGCCATAAAACCATGGCATCATTTTCTAGTTTTTCTATGGCTTTACCACCCTTTTCTTCTTCATCATTGTCCTCTGTTAATTTGGAATCCAACAGCTAATTCATAACTAATGTCACTGAGTTTATCCATTGAGGACAATGTTTTTCGGAATGAGGTTTTTGGTGAAAAGTGCAAAAATTATCCATACCAACCTCAGTTAAGTTCATTGATGCAGGACTATGTGGAGGAGGTTTGGATTGATTGTTATCCTCTCTTCTCTTGTAGTAAGGCTTATAGGCTCTCTGAGCTTCCTTTTCTTTTTCCAAATATATTATTCTATTGGAAATATTCTGCATCATTTTTAACATTCCCTCAAAATCATGTGATTGCTCCTCCTTAGGTTTAGTTAGTAATAAGGATTTCTTCCCAAAAAAAATTTCTCCAAATTTCTTAGGATAATCTTCTATGCTTTCTTTTTTAGCCTCTACTCTTTTAGCTTCTTCATAAGTCTCCGATAATGTAGGTTTAACTTGGGATTTTGCAATCATAGCCAAGTCAGGTCCTAAAGATGAGGTATAATATTCAATCAGAACCTTATCAAAGGGCTTCTCAGCTGCGAAGAAATTCTTAAGATAAACATAAAACCTTTAAGTAAAATTATGCACCTTTTCTTTTCTTACTTTCTTCAAAGCACCTAAACCTTTCATTAGTGCTGCATTGGTCTTTTGGGCTGCATACTTGCTTCTGAAAATCCTTTCAAAAGTGTCCCAATATGGAATTGAATTTGCAGGCAGACCAAAATACCATGAGGCTGCTGCTCCTTTCAAGGTATGTGGAAAAATTCTACAGACTACATCTTCATGTTCTCCAGCCCTTAATCCTTCTATGGCTAAGTAGAAACTTTGCAAATGGTCATCTACTAAAATATTCTCACTTGGGTCAAACCTGGGTAGCATCTTCTCAAAATCCTGAGGTAATTCATGCAAAGGAGGTGTTAGGTTTAGAGGGGATCTGGCTTTCCAAGCAGGTGGTGTATTTGGTGGGTTAGGTGGTTGATTTGAATTTACACCTACCATGAGTCTGGGCAGAGAGTGAGGTGGAAAATGAACAGGAGTATGGATAGGTGAACCATTAGGTGTATCAGGGCCTACTTGATTGAAAGGCTGAACAACTTCTTGTAAAGTTGTTTCTACAAGTTCTTCCCAATCTCCAACTAACACGGCGTCTTCCAAAATAGGATGGTATTTATTCTTGTATTCCCTTGTAGGTAATTCAGGGATAATCAATAATCCTCCAATATTCTTCACATAAGCCCTAGTGTGTATTCTCATATCATTAACAACTTCGATGTTCACATTATACAAATGTTCTCTATTCTCTTTGGGAAACGGATTAGGAAATGAATTGCTTTCAAAACTATCACTGGTGGAGTAATTTCAAGGAAATGGATTTCCTCGGCCAGCCATGCACTGGTGGCCCTCCTTCTAGTGCCAGAAATTGTTGAGGCTTGGAAAATCATAGGCAACAATAGCAAGGGATTCTCCCCAGTCAACATTCCCAAATAGCCCATGACTATTTGGTATGGGGAATCCGTTCGATTTACGGTCCGGCTACCGTAGGTCAAGTAACAAAAATTAAAAGGTTTTACTGGTTGCGGCCCGGTCCACCGTATATATTTTTGTGTTTTTAACTTTAAGTACGATATGCAAGTTCCTATCTAAAATGCAGATTGATAAAGAATAAAAGGAGCGGTCACAATGTGATGCGCAGGTTCTTACCTCTCGTCTTACATTCTCTCAAATCTATACCACACACAACAGGAAATAAAACTAATTAAGCTATCCCTAGGGAGTGAGATTATCATTTAATGAGTAATGTATTATTGTTCATGCATTAAGAAAAATCACAGGTAGTTGTTCTTTGATTCAAAACACATAAACATATATAGATGGATGAACAACAAGATAGCTCATTGTTTCTGAAAACATTCATTACTCATAGTGGAAATTATCATAAAATAAACTAGAGAACATTCATAAAAGAACATAGATTCAACAAGTTAGAACGATCTCATGGTTAATGAATAAAGGTTGAAAATGAAATAGTTCCCTTCAACAACATCCATTGAAAAACATTTGAACATTCCACCAAAGCTTGCTCCAATAGGCAAAACTGTAATAGTATATTGCAAAAATAAATAGTTCCTCTTGCAATGTGTTCTCACCAGTCTCACTTGGAAAAAGTCCCCTCCTCTTTCTAACTCTCGTATAATTATACAAAAGGAAAAAATTTTTGGCTGCCCCAAATGACCCCTAGGCTTCCCCAATGTTTCATTTCCCAAAATTGTCTTATATTGAGTGCTCATACAATTTACAATATATTACATCAAAACAAAATAATAAAGCACTTTAAGTAGAGTGCCCCACTTGATTATTTAGGAACTTTTTCCATGCTTGGGCTTCTGATGCTATACTCTCAAATTCAGAAGGCTCAAGAAAACGAATGTTGATTTCAAACTTTGTAGCCTGAATTTTAATCACTTCAATCCTTGCTAAGCTTAGGCGTAGTTTATCGTCAAGCAACTGTACACTGACAGTTGAGTGAACCACTTCATCTTTATAGATCTGTGCATCCAGGACCTTGACTTGTTGGAACCTTTGCTCATCTTCTTGATATCTATTCTGTAACATTTCTATGAATGACTGATGTTCTGGAAATGCATCTAATCTATGCTCAGAAGTCACCTGGAATTGATTGTAAGTGATCCGCATCCTTCTACAATACTCGATGCAAACTCCTCTCATTTTTTTTACAACCTTCTTGAACTCTTCTGCTGTGTTAGTATTGCAAATTCCAACAAGTCATAATATTGCTTTAAGCCTTACTAATCCTTTGCTGGTAAGTCTGCCGAAATCTCTTCATTGGCCTCCATCCTTCCTATCCTTCCCATCAGGACTTCCAAAATGTCCTAAGACCTATCTAAAAAATATGAGGTGGTTTCCAAAATTTCTTCCAATTTGTTATCCACTTGCAAAACTTTGCATCTTTCTTCTTCTATATATACCTACAGCTGGTGCATTTTGCTTCTTTGTTTTAGGGTATGCTCTTTGACAGGCTAAATACTGGTTTGTTGTTCTTTAGCCTGTTTCAAAGATGCTGCTAGTGAAGCAATTTCTCCCTTAAACTCTGCTTCTTGTACATGAAATTGTTTTTCTGTCTCCTCCATGGTATCCCTTTGTGTTTCCATTTCCCCAACTTTGCTTTGCAATTGGTATATTTCTGTCTTAAGGTTTTCACATGCTGTTTTCAGTCCATCCCTTTCTATCTTTAGCTCTTGATAATCCTGATGTGCTTTTGGTAGGATATCTTGAGCATCTCTCCCTGTATTTTCAATGGTAACTTCCAAAGACATCTTGTTTGCTTGGAGGGATTGAAGCTCTACTTTTGAATATTTCACTTCATTACGCATGTCTTCAAATGTTCTCTTCAGTCTGTTGCTTTGATCCCTCTCCTTCCTCAGAGTGTCCTTTAATTGGGTAGCATTTTTTCTTGATTGCTCAAGGTCTATCATTATTCGCTCTACATTATATTCAGAGCCGTGGATTAATGTTTCTCTAGCTCGGATTGTTAGGCTTGGGTCCTTGTCTGTCCCATGTACCAAGGTTTTATCAGTGACCATCATCCCCGATTATGCCCTGGTCTCCACCTTTTTCTCAGTTCTTTTCACAATTCTCTTCTTTTTTCTATCATAAAAAATGCTACTAAAATTTGGGACTTCTTCCCATTTCTTCTGTTCAAAAGGTATTAGCCTTAATCCAGAAACAACAACCTGCCCTATATTACTGCCAGTAGTTGCAGTAGGCTCTTGAGGGTCAGGACAATCCTAATCTTGCACTTCTTGAGTGTCTGTAGGATCATAAGTTTGTTGATATGTTGTGGACCCTGTCAGTTTCAGACTTTCAGCCTCCTTCTTTTTTATCTCTTCATCCTCTTTCTTTTTTCTTTCTTCTTCTTCCTTCTTGGCAGTTTCTTTTGCATTCTTTGCTGCTTCTTGTTCATCTTTCTTCCTTTCCTCTTATTCACTCTTAAGCCAAATATCGACCTCTTGTACTAGTATCCTAGCATCTTCTTCTCTTTTCCTGGCCTCCTCTTCATCAGCTTTCTTCTGGTCAGCTTGGCCCTTACCACCTTTAGTGGTGATCTTCTTTTTAAATCTTCTTTTTAATGTAGTCATATTCTCTGCATTTCTGAAAGTCTCTTCATCCTTATCCCAATGGTTTGTATATTCAAAACGCACATTGGATTCCTTGTAATGTTTTGCAACTTTGTTCTGCGAATCATTTCTACGGAATTTCATTTCCCTAAGGTGGAAATACTCCAACTCCTATACAAACTCATCGGCTTTTTTAACTTTTGAAAACTTATAGCTTCCCAGTTTAAAAGGTATGGGAGGATAAGTTGTCTTCTTGTGCTTGAACATAAAACTCCCTATACCATCCAGGAAAAATTGCATGACTGCTTCTTTATGCACCACAAAATTAGTGGCATACTTGGGGAGCAACGCAGGTTCCCTAGAGAAACCATACATTCTAATATACATGCCCTTATCAGTCCAATAAAAATTAGCATACTCCTCAATGAATTTCAATGCCTCTTCAGACATACAATTGCATTCTTTCAAGAAAATCAATGTATACAAGGGCATAATAAATTGCTCAGAAATTTCTTTATAATGACTATTATATTTGTGTGCCCATAACAACTTGTAGGCTGTGTACACAGGGGCTTTGTCCCTATCCCATATGCACCTTAGGCTTGGAAATGGTTGGGTGCATAGTATACAATCGATTAATATGGAGCTCATGTAGAACTCAAATTTTTTTTGAGACACGCCTCTGAGAGTTGAAGCAATGCAAGTTGAGAGACTGTTGGACACAATGTTCACCCAGTTGAATACAGTCCCTTGGGTGGCTACACAGAAGATAATGTTCACCCAGTTGAATACAGTCCCTTGGGTGGCTCCGATGGTGACAAAAAAAAAATGTTGAGAATAAAACAAAGTGCATCGGCTGAAGACACGGTTTGGATCGGGTCATTTTCTATTTAGCCTTTACAACAGCTACTACATAGGTGAATACGGCCCCAATTCATAGTTCAAACAATTTCCGACATTGAAATAAGAAATCACCCGTAAGTCAAAACCTCAAGTCAAATGTCAGCACCAACATAGAAAGATATTCAATCAATACCAACAAACTAAGCAAGACAATATTTAAAAGGAGGGTCGCAATTTTATTAGAAATTTGGGAAATAGTTGCAGCTGCAACAAGGTGCTATCATCCTTCTCTCTTCACCCTCAACATTTTTGACAACCTCTGTCTCTAACACTGCTTCCAAAACACAAACCAATGTTAAATATCAGATCGGTTGGTCTCACCAATAACCATACCTACCAATGGAAAATATGCAATTGATAAAATTTTTGTATTAACTTCCCAGAATGCATTTTTTTACCAAAAATAGCCAAAATTACACACTTTTGAAGAAAATAAAAGAAAGTATCACTTCTTCCAATGCCAAACACCAATTTATAAGAATCAACACCTTAAGGCAGTGCATCTTTTAAGCTGCATGAAGCAAGATAGCAAGATAACGCGTAGATACATTAGTTAGGGATTCAAATCATATCGACCAACATTACAGGGTTTTTCATCTTTTCTTCACTCCAACCCAGTACTAGAAAATCATAAATACAATAGGATAAACGAAGTGAGCTTAAAATCATATCGACCAACATTACAAAGTTGACCTTTGATTCACTCCAACCCAGTACAGGAAAATCTTAAATACAATAGGATTAATGGAGCCAACAAGGATGCTATAACATTTGGAGACTTCATACCACCATCAAGTATAGAAGGAACCTATCACATGAGTATGATACCCAATGTTGTGCTCATGGAATCCATGTATTAGGAAAATAGGATACTCACAAATACAACTTAAATAGCATAGGTTCCAAGCAAGAATCACTTTCTTGAAAGTTGTTTCATTGAAACAGGAAAACTTAAGTTGATTTTAATCCTATCTTTTTCCAAAATTCATCATTATGCATTATGTCCTACACAGTCTATGTGCTGAAGTTTTAAAACTCCAAACTAAAAATAATTTCATGTTGATTGGCAGATGGGCCAATTTCACTAATTGATATGCATTTATCTGAACAAAAGTCAAATGACAGTTCATAAGTAATATACTATAGCATGACATGAAAGGAAAGAACTGAGGTAAGCACTTGGAAAGAAACATCTCAGACATGGTGAAAAGTGCCCTTTCAATCATATAAAATTTTCTTCCTCAAATTCTAAACTATCTTGCTACAGTAAATGTGAATTCAATTTATCATAGGCAATGCTTCTACTAATGGAGGCACTAAGTTGGCCTAATCCTCAATATGTAGGTTTCACTTCTTGGTTAGCTGAGGTTGTCTCCTGTTAAAATTCAGAATGAATTTCTAGAATCTTACTGATATCACCTACAATTGGAGGTCGTGGAAAAATGGTAGAGGATGCTACATAATTGTAGAGAAGAAGATTCACCAAATATATCATAAATGTGAATACCCTATAAGTAGTACAATCAAATTGCTCTATCTTGGTGTCATGATACTCATCATACTAGATGTCCACTTGGGCATTGATTTGATTACAAAAGTGATACAGATTTAAGATAGTTAGTCTGTCCTGACCTGGCCTAATAAAATTGTTATTACTTAATTATATGCCCGAGGAAATGATTGTCGCACCTTAGTTATTCTTCACTTCCAACTAGTGTTAAGTTTGTTCTGTATACTATTAGTCTAGTAAAGAACTGAAAATATTTTTTTATGGCCTTTGTACTTGTGGTAACCATTTATGTAATTCACTCCTTCCGAGCTAGTCATCTTCTAGCATAAAGAGTATACAAAGTAAGAAAACATTAAAATTGTGTGATCATTTAACATAAGGTATCCCCACAGATTTAAACTTTTGCATTGTCACTGCAAGCATGAAGTCTTCGTTTCCTGTCAAGGTCCCTTGAGACTTTTTTTTAAAATCTTTGATAATGGTTTACTAGTAGATTGAGATCAAATACCTTATGCACACACTTCAGATATAATATAGATCAGTTGGAACTCTGTTTCTTATTCTTGTTCTACAGAGAAGGTACTAGTTCTTCCAGAATATTCCTTAAGTTTGTTAACTGCTTGTCTAGTTGGCTACCTGTTGTAGATGGGCCATCTTCAACTTGAAAATTGGACAGTTATGATATGGATTGGTTGGTTTTCTACTTGTTTGTTTGACTCTCCTTTGGTTTTTAAATTTCTATTATAGGATAATGAAATCCTTGAATACATTATTAGTAATTACATTTTTCTTTGGGTCATTGTAGTTCCTATGAATTACTTGAAATACTGGGATAAGCACACTACTTGGGATTATCTTGAATTACTAACTAGTAATAACTATGGAGTTTCCATATATATCTATGCTTTTAATGATTAGGAAAATTTCTTTGAGTTGTTTGTGAGTTTCTGAAGTTGAAATTTACTTCAAATATGCCAATCAAACTTTGTATGCCAAAACTCCCTTTGTGAGATCTGAATTTAGTATAAAATTTCAGTTAGATTGTCATGGTAATTTCCTCCATTTCTTGGAGGGATCTCTTACAGATGGGACTGTTTTTGACTCAAGCTTTGAGAGGGGTGACCCAATAGAATTTGAAATTCACAGTAGTCACGTAATCAAAGGTTATCTCTTGGGGTTTATAGTTTATAATTTTATACCTGTAATTACTAATAATTATTGGGTTTCCACACACACACACACACACACACACACACACATATATTCTTTTAATGATTAGGAAAATTTCTTTGAGTTGATTGTGAGTTTCTGAAGTTGACATTTACTTGAAATATGCCAATAAAACTTTGTATGCCAAAACTCCCTTTGTGAGATCTGAATTTAGTATAAAATTTCAGCTAGATTGTCATGGTTTCCTCCATTTATTGCAGGGATCTCTTATATATGGGACATTTTTTGAATCAAGATTTGAGAGGGGTGATCCAATAGAATTTTAAATTGGCAGTGGCCAAGTAATCAAAGGTTAGCTCTTGGGGTTTATAGTTTATAATTTTATACCTATAATTACTAATAACTATTGGGTTTCCATATATATATATATATATGCTTTCAATGATTAGGAAAATTTCTTTGGCTTGTTTGCGAGTTTATGAATATGACATTTACTTGAAATATGCCAATAAAACTTTGTATGCCAAAAGTCCATTTGTGAGATATGAATTTAGTATAAAATTTCAATTAGACTGTCACGGTTTCCTCCATTTATTGTAGTGATCTCTTACAGATAGGATAGTTTTCGACTCAAACTTTGAGAGCGGTGATCTAATAGAATTTGAAATTAGCAATGGTCAAGTAATCAAAGGTTAGCTCTTGAGGTTTATACTTCATAATTTTATGCTTGTAATTACTAATAACTATTGGGTTTCCACATATATATATATATGCTTTTAATGATTAGGAAAAGTTCTTTGAGTTGTTTGTGAGTTTCTGAAGTTGAAATTTACTTGAAATATGCCAATAAAACTTTGTATGCCAAAAATCCCTTTGTGAGATCTGAATTTAGAATTTCTCAAGGGACATAAGAATTCAAGATTGTATCACTGTTTGAAATTCATAATTGATGTCAAATTTTGAGTTATTATTACATCTTTATTTTAGATACAATCAAAACATATCCTTTTAAAAATGAAAACATGGATTTGTTTTGCACATTGCAATTACACTTGGTGGTTTGTGTTAAATTCATTGGTATGCTCATTTGACCACTATATTTGAATACTTCTTAGTAAATTCATGTAATTATTAATTGATAATGTCTTTGTGCCTTGAAGGTGAGCTGGTTTCCCATATAAAATTTACAGTCGTATTGATGCCAAATTGATCAGACAAAATCACAAGGCGTCCATTGCAAGAATTGAATCCAACCAAGGCTATTGATGATCCTGAGATAAAAGCATGGATAGCTTTGGGTCGGACGAAGTCCAAAAATAATGGAGGTGGAAAGAAAAGAAAGGTCATCTCATCTCTTTGTACCGTATATTTACCAATCTATTGCCATAATTCATTTGTTGGTGTCTCAAGCTATAATAGAACATAAATTATTAAATTAAATTTTATTTGTTACATGCAAAAAAGATTCTCAAGATAATTCAATAGATGACGGCTTAAAGCCTGAAAGAATACAAGTCATTATTAACATAGGTGGTCTGTGTAGGCTGAAAGTTGTGATGTGGCTGAAGCGTTCCATCTACTTGAAGTTTCCCTTCAACAATCTGCAACTGATCATGCTACTGGTAAATCATGCAACTTTCTTGATAAAGGTGGTCAATTTATAGGGAATCATAAATTGGTAGTGTATGTAAGGGAGTAAGAGAAGAGAACACACACACGCACAAGTTATCAAATGTACATATATTGTATACTCTTCATATTCCATGAACAGACAATTAATTCTACATTGAATTGTATATATTTGACAGGGCACTTCAAAATAATCTATTGTTTGTAATCAAGGAGTTAAACTTCTGCATAAATACCTAATATAGATTCATAGTTGTTATGTGCTTAAATGCTGGAGAAAGTTTAATTTTATTTACAACCATGATTGTATACATGAAATTGTTGTGGAAGGCATCGTTGTTGGTGGCGGGTGTAGTCTATTAAGGCTTGCTTCAAAGGTTGATGCTATCAAACATACACCTGAAAAGAATGAGCAAAAGGTGTGATATTTTTCTCTATCGTTCAATATCAAGTTCAATGGGGGTGGAAAAGATTCCAGAGCCATGTTTTATAGTCAAATAACACATTATTTGTTGAATGTAGCAATATTATGTGTACACACAAAATTCCATTTTTTTAATCTTTTGCAACTTGTTATTACATGGGATTTAAACTGTGTTGTCCTTTTTGGTGCTCACATATTGGTGTAGGCATTGTTAAACAGACTTTAAGCTACCAATTGAAATTAATTGCAAAGAATGCTGGAGTGAATGGAAGTGTTGTGGCTGAAAAGGTCAGGACAAAACCTACCATGAGTTTCAATTACTTTTCATGCTTATTGGAGTGTTTTTCCTTTCAATGCAGGAAAACTTATGTATGTTGAGAGTTAGCCTAATTGCAGATGGTGTTATTTCTCTATTCGATACGCTTTTTAATATATATTAGATTTAAATTACATTCTTCATTTTTCTTAGGTACTGATTAGTGTAGATTTATCCTTTAAAGTTTAATTAACCAATTCTTAAATTGAATATGTTAGATTAGATTTTCTTAATTTGCACATGATATTGGTTACTATTGTTAACTGTTGAACACTATAAATAATTTGCTTCATTGTTTTTCTACTTACAAGTGAGATTTTTTTATTGGGTTTTGTAGGGGTGATGTTAACTAAGTGGTGCATTGAGTATGACGAGCCTGTTGCTAAGGGTTTCAAGTTGTTAAGTATGGTTTTGAAGCTGCCATGAGATCTAAGTATGGTTTAGTAGCCAAGTACAAGTGGGATGGTTTAGCCATTGTAATATTTTGAAAAGCCATCGATGTACTAGATGATTTTCATGTAAAGTTATATGGAGATAGATTTTGAGAAAACTCATATTTATTGTAATACTTGACATTTCATATAATATAATTTGTGCAGTTTAAATCTTATATGGTTGAACTTTATATTATTTATAAGTGTTGTAATTAACTAATTAACGTGACATTGCATAATTCACACGTGTATTAGACAATGAAAAACAATGTATGATTCTTTTTTTTTTAATTTAAACATAATATCATATTAAAAATTTACATTGATTAATAATGGACACCATTAAACCTACTAAAATATAATAACCACACATAAAACGACTAAAAAAAACTAAATTAGTGACAAATAAATGAGATTAATGACCAAAATTCGCATATAAAATGACTAAAAATTGAGAGATACATGATCAAACAATGAGATACAAATGACCAAAAAAACAACCAAAATTCGCATATCAATGACCAAAAACCAGTTTTGGTGGCTAATTTACGGTCTTTTATTACGCGACCAAATTTGGTCATATTTTGGTTTGTCATGTGGTCATTAATTTGGTCATAAATGTGGTCATATATTTGTTCATTGATTCAAATATATGACAAAATTAATGACCAACAAACAAGCTATAAATGACCAATTTTGGTCGCATAATAAAAGACCGTAAATTAGCCACCATCGGATCTCCAAACCAAAAGTGGTCATTGATATGCAAATTTTGGTCATTTTTTTCGTCACTAATCTCTCATTTTTCACTAGTGATGACTCATTTTTAGCATGTGTTGACTTCTAGGAAATGTAGAAGGAAACTAGCATAGAGTGGAATCTAGGAAACTCGGTAATAAGAGAAAAATGATTAAATTAATGTCTAAGGTAGGTAACTATGGGTTGATTATTCTAACATGATGTGACCAAAGTACTGTATCTATGGTTTGTAAAAATCACATTTACTAAACATGGCATAGAGATGGTGCTCCCATAACACCTGTAACACTATGCAAAGGTGTTCTTCGTGATCCTGTTTACTCTTAGACTAAACTAGGATGTCGTCTATCATATACCAGCACAAATTTATCCATATATTTGCTAAATATATTGTTCATCATACACATAAAGTACCTTGGTGCATTGGTCAACCCGAATGGAATTACTACAAATTCGTAGTGACCATACCTTGTAAGAAAGGTTGTTTTGTGAATACATGGGGACTTCACTTAGTGAACCTCTCACATAGCACGTGCGATCATGGGATATTAAAGATTACCCTTAATTTTGAGAGATATTGACCCAAACTCTTTTTGTTGAAACCCCCTCCCAATCCTTAAAATCTCCTCCCCATCCCTTTTTATACCTCAATCCCTATAAACCACCCTACCCACCCCCACGTTAAACCCCCCATCCCCCCAATACCTGCAATATATTGGTTGTATTTTTTATAATTTTAAAACCCACAATATGAACTAATGTGATAGGATATTGGTCAACAAGTGAAGTCCCCATGTGTGAATATCCTCATCGTGAATCCTTACCTGATGGTACCCAGATCGTAGGTTAATATTTCAAAAGATATTGGCTCCTCCTACTTGATCAAACAAGTCATTGATCCTAAGGAGTGGGTATTGGTTCTTGATAGTCATCTTTTTAAGCTGATGGTAATTAATGCACATCCACATTGTACCATCATTTTTCTTTAAGAAAAGTATCGGTGCTCCCCAAGGGGACACACTTGGTCATATATATCCTTTTTCAATCAACTCCTGCAACTGCAGTTTAAGTTCCACCAATTCTGGTGCACTCATACAGTAAGGGGCTTTTGAATCCAAATTTGATCCTAGTATCGGTTATATGGAAAAGTCTAGGTCTGGTTTCGGAGGCAATCTTGGGATTTCCTCAGGAAATACGTCCTTGAATTCTACAAGAACTAGAAATTACTCTATGTCTTGTTCCTTATCAGCCTCTATGTCTTTGATGTTTACTGTAAACAATTTGCAGCCTTTCCTGATACACTTTTTTGCTTGTAGGGAATATATCTGTCTTACAAAAACTTTCTTCGGTATGACTTGAATCTTCACTTGATTCCCTTGGCTATGTGTACACAATATTGACTTGTGTAAGCAATCGAGCATGACATGGTGTTGTTCCAACCAGTCCATGCCAATAAATATATCATATGATCCTAATGGTAGGATGTTCAAGTTTACTTTAGTAGAAAAACCATTCAATTTTACCTCACAGTATTTAACTATATCTGAAGCTTTCCATTTCGTACCTATGGCTAATTGCACCAGCCAAAGTTTATCATGTTTAACTTTATCCAATTTACATACATCAACCATTTTAGGTGATACATAGCTCCTGCAAGCACCGGGGTCAGTCAGTATTGAAAAATAAGTGTTCAAGATCTTACCTTTTATCTCAACCATGGTATCCTGAGGGTCTACCTGTCGACGATCCAAGGCTGCATAAATTCATGGTCTTCCAGCTATTTCCTCTACCATTGCTTCTTCCTGCAAGTTGTGTAAGACCCCGTTAATCTTATTCTTACAATCCCGGGAATAATGAGGCCCTTAGCACTTCCATCATTTAATTTGCAGTGGGGAATCATTGGCTGCCCCATTTTCTGTTGGTTTTTTAGCATTTGGAGATGTGATTTGTTGAAGTTCTTGTTGGATGAAAAACTATTGTTTTGTTTTCTGTACGGTGGTAGGTTAAACCCTGGTTTGTGGTTGTTAGAGTAGTTCTTAGACCTATCTGTGTTTCTATTGAGGTTCTCTTGCCTCATATTGACACGTGCATAGAAAATCCCGTCTTTGTGTAAGGTGGTGTCAAAGGTTTTAGGCATGTCATATTTAATCCTCTCCCGAAAGTTGGGAGGAAGACATCGTCAAAACTGTTGTATTTTTACTTTCTCATCCTTGAAGTAGGGTACATAATGCAACATATCCAAAAATATGTTAATAAAAGCATCCATAGTCATGGATCCCATACGTAACTCATGAAACTCTTTCAGTTTTATGTCAAAGAATATTTCCGACATGTATTTCTCTTGAAAAATCTTGCAAAACTTAGTCCACCGTATTTCAGTTAACGCATATTTTTTGGTATGCTTCAAGTCTGTCCACCATCTAGATGATTTGTTGTTTAAATTATATATGGCTAGATGAGATTTCATCTCGCTAGAATAATTATGAAATCAGAAATATTTTCTCATACCCAACTACCACTCTTCATATTTTTCCCATGTATTCATCTCCCCTTTTATAGGTTGGGGATTTTTCAGTTTATATTTGCATGGGGAAAGAGAATCATCACTATAAATACTATGATAATCTCCTTCTAGAGGTTTAGGGGTATTCCCTTATTTTCCTTTTTCTCTCGAGCTGCTGTCCTGTTTATGGTAAAATTATTTCTTGTACCTATTTTTGGAATGAGTAGGTTTTCCCTATGGGCTTCCTCCTGTCATGTTTCACGGCACTGCTTCATTAATTGCTTGTTGTTCCTTTCTTTCATTTAGATTATCATTAGATTAGAATTCAGTTCCACCACCAGTTTTGCATCCTGGGTGGGGGTATTTAACTTCCCTTGCCTACTGTTATCTTCTTTAGTGTTCATGATCTACACTTATTCCTTTAAAATCTTGCAATTGCAAATTTTTGATAACAGGAAAAATTTATGTTAGTTAACAAAATTTAAATCATACTTTATTTTCCTTGCAATGAGTGTTGGGTATGCCCATTTTCTCTCTTACTGTTGAAACTGGGCTCTAAAACCACTTGTAATGTCCCCAAAATTTGAAAAAAAAATAAATTAATGCGCTAATCATATACTACCTAAGCTGGACATTATTTAACTCTGCAGAATGTGTCATACTTTGTTTACAGTGTTGTAATGTCATAAGTTGTTCTTACGTCCTACTTTAATATTTCTAGATGTGCTTATTAGTGTAATACGTATGTTTTTGTGATGGTGATTACTATATCGATCTATTGTTACACATTTATATGTATTTGACTTATTTGATTACGTACTCATTGGTTATAAAGTTCGATTACTATCGTATACACAATTCTGACTTAACTTGTCATTTGAAAAGAGGGTGGAGTGGTGGGACTTGTTTTCATTGTAAACACCTGAGAGGTAATTGTTTTCTACTTTTCACTTCATGGCTTACTTAGTTATTTCAAACCAATGCATTTCTTCCCTTCTTGCGTGGAGGTGCATTTGATGACAAAAAATGCTTAGAGAAGTTGAACAAGTCATATTTTCAGCTCCTCACTAATGTTCATCTTGGGAAACGAGGGACTTACAGTCTTATCCTAGTAGTTACTATAACTGCTATTAGTTGATATTTACACCATGATGGGTGTTTCACTAGCCTATGTTGTCTAGGTTACAATTATTATTTTTATAGATTTTTTGACGGGGTTGTAATTACTACTGCAAATAATACTTACATGGTTCATGTTTTATATGGTATTTAACACTTAGAAAACTTGGTTTATGTCTTAACATTCTTTTCGTGTAATATTTTAAACCTTATAATATCCTTTCCATGGCATATTTTATATTCCATGGACTATGGATAAGTGCTATGTATTTGATACACATTTTACATGGCATGCATTGGACTCGGGTCTGTGTTAAAGGGTGATATAAACTATACAATGTGGGTATTGAAATATATTAATGGATGACAAGGTGGCAACATAAGTACGCCTTGGAAATTGTGGCATTCAAGCTTAGGGATTGGGTGTTGCATTGGTTTGGTCATTTGCAACATAGCTGCATGAGCTCTCCCTCTATGTTGTGTGGTGGAGTGGAGCTTGGGAGGATAGCTGTGATGGAAGGTACATATCCATTCTGGTTTAACCATGTTGTTTTTTTGTTCAATTTGGTTTCAATGCGTACTCCTCATCCTTACATCTATTTTGTTTTGCAGGTTGCAGGGTATGAAGAAAAGTGTGGATCATGGGTCACCCTGAGTCAACATGATATCCATTCAGGTAATCCCTTCTTTGTAATGTTTAAATCTTGTCCCTCTCTCATGTGGTTGTTTGTGACAGAGTTTAACAAAATCATCGTGGGTTTGGAAATATGATTTTAAAGGTTGTGGAAATGAAAGGGGTTGTTTGTAATATTAATGAGTATAGCATCAAAGATGCATTAATACTTGGGGTTTTTCTTGTTGGGATTTAGTGCCTTCGGGCTGAAATTTTAAATGCATTCTGGTTTTGTTTTATGGACTCTATGTAGAGAATGTAGCCTTTGTGAACATTCCCAGGATCTAAAAATTGTAATTTATGTTTAAACTTGGATATGGCGTTAGTGCCATTGCTTGAAATGGTGCAAGGATGGGGTTAGATGACTGTGTAAAATCTTATTTCATTTTAAGAGAGGAAACGTATAGTATTTAAACTATGTGTGGGTTTTTTAGTTTTTCTTATGCAGAGTATGTGCATACTGCTCGATTTGGTAGATATAATTCTTATTCCTGGCATTAGTTTATTCTGCGTGTATTTGAAAACCTTGTTTAAGTTCTATATGGAATTGCTGACAACGTTGGTTGGCTTTTGGATCCATGCCATAGTGGCATTGGTGTTTCCCGCCATTAAAGCTGCAACTGTGTATTGGGTAAATGAATTATCATTTTTATGGTTGAAACCTGTTTCTGGTTAATCCTTTGTATTAGGTTGTAAGAGCCATGACATGGGTGTAACCCTTTGATAGGTGTCATTTTTATTCGCATAGCGTAGACAAGGTTGCATTAATGTTTAAATGCTTTGTTATGATTTGGTATGAGGGCCATAGTTACAGTGTGTATTTTTAATTCAGTCTTTGAACCATTGTGTAGAGATTATATGTATTTGATTTATGGTATCTATATTTATAATAGCATGGCTTAAGTTGAAACGCTACAGGATGTGGTAGAAAATAATAACGAATCCTACAGGATTCGATATGGTGACCTTTAAAATAAAAATGACTCAACAGGAATTGATCCTGGATTGTTATGTTTGTTAAATATTATTATTGTAAGGGTTGATTTGGGAATTTAATCATTGACAGGAATTGATCCTGCAACCTCTATGTATTTATGCTATGTTTTTAATGAGTGTTGTACATAGCATTTGGTGGATTTATTTGTTGGGAATTTCGTTATGACATACGATTCGTGTATATGTAGTTTGTAAGTTACTTAAATAGTTTGGTTTATTATACATGCAATGGATTCATGTGGATTATTGTTTATATCTTAAGGCCATTAGATGGTCTCAATATTTGAATTGTAGATTTGATTTAAGGATTTCATTAATGTATGAGGAATGATTTTGTTTATGAATAGGTTGTTAATAAATAAATATAGACCCTAAGGGGTCTTCGATGGTTTTAACCTAGCTTATTAATTCGGTTTAAAGATTATTCTTAAATATAGAATAATGTGTTTATAGTATTGTTTATTTATAAAATAGCATCAGACCTATTAGAGGTCTTGATGCCTTGACCGTCTGGAATTTTAATTTGTTATTTGATTATAATACCGTTTAACTTAATTAATGGTAATGATTTGTTTCTTAGGTTATCTTTATTTAGTACTTTGTCTCCTAAATAAAGGCCTGCTGGCAAATGAAATCTGCCAGCAGAATCTATAGGTAATATAAGCATATAGACTCTGTTTAGATTAATCTCTAGGTTCCTTTTTAGGAAACAAAGTATAAGCTATGAAATATAATGCAGAATTATGTTGGAAGTAAATAAGCCCTAAATAATTCTTAACCGGAAAATAAAAGCAAACATAGGGTTAGAAATATAACATAAATTTTTAACTATTTTAACGGGATACAATTACATACATAGGGTTATAAATAGACCATAACCCCTTAACTATTCTAACAAGAATTATACTAGATAATGGAATAGAGAATTCAAGAACCTCATACCTACAAAGTGAAGCTATTACAATGGTTGAAACCTACACACTCAATTACCCCGCATTAACAATTCACAAACAAATCTAAACTCTATATAGATGAAATAATCACTTCAGAACTACCACGTTCCACCCAACCATGACCCGTAACTATTCCTCGTCTTAATCCAAATTGCCCCAAGATGGTTCCAACATGAAAGTAGCTCAGATATCCTAAGTCAAGGCTTCCCTAACTGGGATATCAAGTTTGAATCAGTTCTCGTTTTTCCTCTTAGGAAATTGTTCTCCAAGAACTCTCTTGAGAATAATCAGGCATAATAATGATTCCAAAAAATGGAAGAGATCCCCAATCCTCTCTTTGTCTTGGGTCTTTCTAGACATAATTTTCAGTCAAAGGGGTAGCTAAATCAATAATCATTTTATTTCTTGATTTAATCCTTTCATTTAATTTAGGTACTTTTAATATTTAACTTAGGAACTTTTAACTAGTTCCTATTTGGAATTTTGTAGGTATTATAGTATTTAATTATTTTTAAGTAATAATAATAAATAGAGCCTTCCCTTTTTCCTACATTATTAATATTATTACTATGCTTACTCTTTATACATACCATGTATAAAATATATAATATATATATATATTATTTGTTAACATTTGTCTTTAGGTATCATATATTATGATCCATAAACTTATGACACTTTCTTTATTAAGGCCATCAGGTAGGTGGTTAAGCCTACTAGGCTAGGAAACTTTAAACATCCTTGCATGTTGTATTTCCTCATATAACATGGTAGTTCTTTAGTATTTGATGAGATTCAGAAATTCAAGATTTCATTTAATCACTTGTAAATAAGTCAAATGAGATCAATATTTTAATTGATTCATTTTCAGTCAAAATCATTAATTCTTTTCAGTAAGTCTTAGCGCTTATCCAAATCCGATAATCAACACTAAAAGTAGGGAGTTACAAACTTAGTGCAATTCTAGAGCTCCTTTCTCAACACTAAGGCTAGGATTTACTTGTACGATACGCCTAGGGATACAATGGCCAAGGATCTAATGTTTCAGAGCTTATGCTCAACATTGACTTGGAGGGCTCCAGGGCTTATTCCCAACACTTCCAATTTATCTTTTCATGTTCTTCAGAGCTTCCTGCTCAACAGAAAGGTTTTCATATCTCATGTCTTTTAGAGCTTATCGCTCAACACAACATAAAAACTCATGTGCTCCAGATATTCTCGCTCAACACAAAACATATTAAATACTCATGTCCTCTAGAGCTCCTTGCTCAACACAAAACATCTCATCAATCATGTGCTTCAGGGTCCATGCCCAACACATAAAATCATACGTAAACCATATGTAACTGGATTACACCCAATATATAAAACAAATCATCATGTTCATATGCATTGGGGTCTTTGACCCAGTATACAAAAATAAAACATCAAGGTAACATCATAATTAATGGGGCTCATGCCCATAAGTGTTAGGTCCAAAATTCAGGATATTATAGAGTTGATTTCTTTAAATCCAAGTGATTTTTCATGCATTCAATAGTATTTATCTAAGTACAAAACACTTAGACTCTTATGTGAAGAATGAAAGATTAAGAGCCTACAAGACAAGCAATGGATTTATCATATTTTTTCCAAACTTGGAATTGTGTCTACATTTTACTCCATGGAAGAATCCTTAAATCCAACTAGCTATATAGAGCTTAGTCTTGAATCCTTTTGTGATTCCTTGATTAGAGACATATATAATATCATACATATTGAAATTATTAGAAATCCAGATACATCTGGGAAAGCCTTATTGGCCCAACAGAAAGAAAAGTCCAAGCCTCCCATGAAACAAAAATTTCGCAATAATAAGCCGAACAAGGCTCCCAAACCATCTTAGTCAGCTCATTCTTTCAAAAATGACAAAGGAGCCAATCCAAAATGGACATAATACTGAGTGTCACTGAAACTATTGTGGGAAATATAATGTTGATGAATCTAAGTGTTTCAAGAAGATGGCATCCTTGGAAGTAGCAATAAAGAAGTACCACATCATCCTTGATTTGACATTAGAATCTATCTCCGATGTCCATGCACTTTGTGATTTTGGTTATTTGTATACTACATCTTCTTCTTCTACTTCAAGTGAGCGGCTCATTTATTCTAGAGCATCTTATCATATGGCTAAGGATCAAGCCATATTTTTTACTATGCATGAATGTAACACCAAACAAATATTTATTGGTGATGATAGATCTCTAAGTGTTGTAGGATCTGGAATAGTTCCATTATATAATGGTCGGTTTCATGATGTACTATGTGTTCCAAAAATTTCCTGCAATTTGTTGTCAGTTTATCAAATCACTCATTTGGGTGAAGGTAAAACTGTAACGTTTACACCTCACCAAGTTGTAATCAAGGATTTTAAAGATCCTCAACATGTCTTAGCTACTGGAATTGTTGATGATATTACCAGGTTGTAAAAAGTTTAATGAATTTGGGTCATCACCTTTTCCTTCGATTTTTGTTTCTCATTGTGATAACTTGAGCAAACTTTGGCATGAGCAATTTGGAAACTTAAATTATCGCACACTGCAACAACTATGTAAATACAATATGCTGACAGGTCTTCTAATGATATCTTGCAGGGATGTGGTTTGTTCCAGATGTGTACTCGAAAAATATCATTGGGACAATTTTGAGCAAAGTATTTAACATGTTCTTGGCCTACAAGGCCCTTGTTGAAAAACAATCTGGTCATCAAGTTCTTAAGTTACGATCTGATAATGGAGGAGACCTAACCTACAACAATAACCTCTTCTACGCCCTTTCTCTGATGCCATGTCAATGTTTGAGTAATAATGAAAGATGCTTGAACTTTAATAATGAAAACAAAAACTAGTGCATGTAGATCTCATAAAAAAATAAAACACACAAATCATTCAATCCATAAGACACATGATGTACCCTGGGAAAACCCTCCAAAATCCAGAGGATGAAAAACCCAACAAACAATCCTTTAAGTATGATAGATAATTACAGAGAATAATTTTACAGCACTTGCATATTTCTTGATAAGAGATATCTAAGCATCACTAGAGAATAAGGATCACTCAAAATATTGTCATAGCCTTTCCAAGAGCATAACACTCTAATAAAAATCTTATTCATTCATACAATGATAGGTAGAAAATGGTTGAATTCCTTTTGGGAACTGTGAACACTATGTGCATTGTGTTCAATCTCCACACATTACCTATTGTTCCTTCCTTTAATTGGTTCCAAGTTGTCACCTCCAAATTATCGCCCATGCAAAAGATATGTGCCCTCTAGTAATTCACCGGTGTTAACTACCTCTAACTGAATTTTACTTGACTAAACTGAACTAAACTGGACATAATTGAACAGAACTAAACTAAATTGAACTGAATGTGAATTGATTAACTAATTGCATGGACATTAGTTAGCAGTTTAAATGAATGTATTTAGTTCTTCAAAATCAGTGCTAGCCTCGCCAAACACTTTGCATAAATAAAAGATTATATTTCTTGATTAACTAAAAATTGTTTTCCACAACTTAGACTTAACTTGTGTCTTTGCATTTCGAGTTCACTAGTTGTATGACATGAGTAATTCAAATCCGTACTCTATCTCTATTCTCATCTCATTTATCATTAATTAATTATGCACGGTGCATGAGTGATTAATTAATTAATAATCTTTATCATGTCATACTCATAATAGTTGTTCTGAACCTATGAGCATATGTATTACCCCAGGTCATATAGTCATATGCTAAAGTAAATCACTCTAGCGGTAGATAATCCCTAAAGGATACTTATAGCACCTAGATACCATGAATAGCCATACATCACATAGTATATCCTCATGACATAATACATCACAAGTAATATGGTCTTGATACAACATAAGTTCTAGACTTGATACAACACAAATCTTTGACCTTAATAGAACATAAAATCCCAGTACATGCATCTCTCATGAATATAACTTAATAGAACATAAGTTCATGTACTTAATACAACATAAGTTTGGGACTTGATACATCACAAGTCTCCTAACTTACCACAGCATACGTTACTCATGACTTGATACAATAGAAGTATCATGGAGAATTTTATGAACTTGATCCAACTTAAGCATGCACGCACAAATATGGTTCCACTTTTTAGTGTCATTCTATAAATCCAAAACACAAGTCCAAAAATGAAATCTATAAATCATATGCATTATACATGGTTTGGTTCGAGAAAACCCGAGCTTGAAATGTCAAAAATCAAACATAACCCAAACCCAAATGCAAATCCAAACACCAAACACATGGAGGAGGAATACGATAGGAATTCAGAAATTCCTACTCATTTTGGTGCATCGAGACACCTTAGTTCATTTTTTAGAGGAGGTGACAACATAAGACAGCCATTGGGAGAGGCACTAGATAACATGATTAATACAATTTCCAATTCCCATGGAGCACTATAGAACATTATCTCCTACAGGAATTCCCAGAGGAAATGCTATTCCACTTGGATGAGCTACAAATATGTAAAGAAATTAAAGATAAGAAAAGACCAACTTTTTCACTATTCCGGGACCCTAGCACTGGATTAGTTCCTCCCACAAGTTGACCACACATTTCTATATACTGGTGCATAGAACCTAATATTATATCCAAATGGATGGATCGTTGGTACATGGTATTCAATGAGAAACCTCATGGGAATAGAGACATCACATTATATTTCCTTAGGAAATTGTATGCCGAGTTTATCTTGGGTAAACACGTAAATTAATTTAATATTTTCGTGTTCCATGGGGTAGGACATGGGTTTCCCTAATATAGGAAAGGGGCGAGGACTAATCCAAACCATGTGTGACTACCTCCACACACTCCAAACCCCCCTCGGTTATATCCTCTAGCAGGTCCCGTGATTGATGACACATAAGATGCATTATTCCATTTGGCAGATACATTGCTTCGACATGGGACTGTTGTGGAGGGAAATGTAGGACAGGGGGTTGGAACATCTGGGGATGGACCATAACACACAGAGGATCAACTTAGGTCTCTAGACCCTACCAATTCTAGATATCACACTGGACATGCAGAGGGTTTGGAGCATCACGCCATGCCAGAGCATTGCACAACTTGTGTCATTATGTCACAACCTTGCACAACTTGTCAAAACATATTATATGGGCCTTCTTCAAAATTTCACGGCGATGGGTCACTCCAATATGGAAGTCAAACTCGTTCTTCACATAGATTATTTATTTTTATATCACAGTGTTCAATTGTTTCATAAATTATTTCTATTTTAGGTATCTGATAATTTAAGTGAACATATTTACAGTCGGTTTCCAATGACACCACGAAATCCCATACTCCGCCTGTTGATGCTAATGATATGGATGCATTGGTCAATGTTGTATATGATTTTTCTTCTTTGCCATTACTTGTAATAACATTAATTTTTATTTATCATCATGATTTACATATTTATATTAGGGATTGGAACATTTAATACATCTTAATATTGATAGAATATATTCTATGTAGGGTCAGCACGATGAGTATGTTGCATCTGAGACAAGTCTATCACAGGTAGAGAAAGATTCACAACTACAGGTATGCTTTTATTAGGATTTTAACTATGATTTTAATTATTCTTTTAATGATTCAATATGTATGCTTTTAATTACTTGAAATTGCCTAATTGTATCTTTATGTTTTTTTATGTAGGAACATATGTTCGATAGAGTTGTCAACCGAGAAACCTTGCTATTTGATGCATATTCCCATCCTTTTAGGTTGTTTTCAATTTTTTCACCCACTGGTGACCCACCTCTTCACATACCCTAGGAATATGTATATATCACTTATCTTGTATCTCTGTGTCCCCAATTGTCCCTCCCTGTAGTAGAGTTTCCTTTGTACATGCAAATATATTTTTGGTGCACCCATTGATTTTCTGACATTGACATATATTATTTTATGAATATTTCTAGTGAGTGAGTGGTGCTTGAAGAGCACCCAATCTGGGCCACCGGTCACCCACCTCCCCCCCCAGGTACATGTATGTATCGCTTTCTTTGAAAAGTGATTGTCCCTCCATGTAGTATAGTTTTATTTGTACATGCAAGTATATTTTTGGTGCACCCATTGATTTGATGACATTGAAATATATTATTTTATGCATCCTTCTAGTGAGTGAGTGGTGTTTGAAGAACACCCAATTAGTGCTTCTTCTCACCCACCTCTCTCCCCTAGGTACATGTATGTCTCTCTTTCTTTGTAAAAGTCATTGTCCCTCCATGTAGTATAGTTTTCTTTGTACATGCAAGTATCATTTTGGTGCACGCATTGATTTTCTAACATTGACATATATTATTTGATGCATCCTTCTAGTGACCGAGTAGTGCTTGAAAAGCACCCAATCAAGGTCTCTTCTCACGCACCTCCCCCTCCTAGGTACGTGTGTGTCTTGCTTTCTTTGAAAAAGTCATTGTCCCTCCATGTAGTATAGTTTTCTTTGTACATGCAAGTATCTTCTTGGTGCACACATTGATTTGTTCAAATTAACATATATTATTTTATGTAGCCTTCTAGTGAGCGAGTGGTGCTTGAAGAGAACCCAATCGGGGTCATTTCTCACCCACCTCTCCCCCCTCACTTACATGTATGTCTCGCTTTCTTTGAAAAAGTCAATGTAGGATGTAGATACATTTTCAAATACTTATATAATTTCCCGTATTATACAGGGTTGTACATGTATCTAATTGTTTGCACCATTTATTTTTTGCAGGATGTTAGTGAGGCACTGATGTACATGCAGTTACACCATAGACTACCATCAGTTACAGACGGACACTAAGTAAAAATGTTATATTGTATTGGAAATTGAATGAATGTACATAGAACTTTGTATTTATTTTTATAGGTTGGTAAACTAACTTACAAATTTTGGTTTGTGTGCAGTCTCCAAAAATGAGATCTGATCCTCTTGTTTAGCGCTGGGGAACACCATTGAGCAACGGAAAAAGAAATATAGACTTCTCAAAATCCACTGACAGTGGTAGTGAAAGGAGGGATAAATAGAATTCATCTATAGGAGGGATAAGTAGAATTCATGTATAGTGGGGATACATACATGTATCGTTTTGTTTATATACACACAGATGTACAGTATGATCCACTATTTTGTATTATGGCCATTACATGCCATTTTTGAAAACATTATATGTACATATAATATAAAGCAAGGTTCAGATTTATATATATGGTTGACTGGATATGGGAACATGATATTTATTATATGCCTTTCAAATATGATTAACCATGTCTTTAATTAAGTATGTGTTTAATTAAAATGATACTTAATGTGTGGTTCACCATTGTATCTTTCATCTCATATTTATCAAGGTTTATCTTAGATCCTTGGTGTTGTCATTACACTTGACTTCCACTTGATTTTTCCATGAAATGCACTCCATTCCCACTACATGGTTTACTTTGTTTATGGTCTAGAATGATTATTTAGCATTTAATTTAATTAAAAAATAGGGATCATAATTCTCTTGATCATGATGAAACAAGAATATTAAAGGAACTTGACCACTTAAATGAAAAAATTCCCTTGCACTTGCTCCTAATAAAAAAAAATGAATATCCCTTTATGATATTATAGACCTAATCATTATATATACTACTAACTATTTGAAGATATCCAATACTCCAAGGAAGAATGTATGACTCATGCAAGCATCCAACTAATATCAAGTAACCATTAAGTAAGCCACCTCTAATATGTATATATGTCACATACCATCCAAGGGGTAATCATATACCGTGTACCCCAAGTCTCATTAAGCACCCCTAAAAACGGTGTAAACAATTTTGTAGTAACTGTGAAAGCTAATAATCCCTCTTATAAGGAAAGTGTTTTCAACAATACCAGTTATATCCCACTACAAATCCAATATACCTACCATCTAGTTAGATCACAACATCTCAAACCTCCAAGAATGTTGACCACCTCTGAATATGAAGGAACATAACTCTATATCATCAACAACTTTCCAAAATCCATTGTCCCTCAAGTCAACACCATGGGAGAAAATATCTATACACCACATCATATGTTGTTTAGGAAATCCTACAAATATAATCATATGTCCATACAATATCAAGACAAATGAATTGTATCTATGAAAATCACAAAGATAGAAAACTTCAAAAATTCATCCTTAATGAAATACCAAGATCATGCTACAATCAACAATCCATGTAGATATATCATCAAATTTTTGACATCATAACCTTTCTCACACACCTTAAAACATTTGACAATTGACACACTAAGCTCAGCTAGGTCAATCCTTTGTGTCTAAGATAATTTTCAAGAAAGAGTATCATCAAGGTCAATTCCGTCTACCTAAGAAATTACAACAACCCTATACCTATAGTAAAAAACACTCTCATCATTTTCAAGCCTAGAATCAATCTAGATTCCACAATGCCTCGATAGGTTCTAAACCTATATTGATGGAATCTCACAATGCATTCTCTACATATTCCTCCACAAAAAATAGATGGCCCATCTTTCCTCTCAATGGTATGTACAAGTGCCACTTGATCAACAACAAACCTGTAAATATCACCATCTATCAACAAAATAAAATCATTGATGGTGCGCTATTTTCCTTCAAATCCAGCTTTATACTATACATATATCATATAAATAATTCTCTAAAAACATTCTTATGCAAACTACGAACAAATAGAACATCACTCAAATCAAGAGCAACACCTAAGGAATTTGGAAGGAAATGGAGGAATTCATCACACGTGATAAGTAGCATCATCACCAAGATCAACACTTGTACCTCCCTCTTACTCTTGAAACATGTTGAATAATGACCTATCATATGTCACACGTATTAAAGATACAATGTGAACATACCATCCACATATAGACACAAACTTAAAACATAAGCAAGACACCATAGCCATATCTGTTACGGAGAGAAATTCCTATGGCTTGGGGTACCACAACAGATAGCTTGACTCCATAAATAAATCCTTTCCAATATGCAATAGAAAGTAAATGTATAACACTAAAGGATCAGACCTCATACCTTATTCCGGACGGCTGAAGTAGATCCCCGTTGAGCTTTCCAAGTTCAGCTTGAATTGATAAATTACTTCCTCAACAACAAGTAAACAATACAAGCATTCTATATATCATGGTGTTAGATCTATTCTAGCATATATAATCAATAATGTATAAGCATTTGACATAATCCCATGGATAAAATCTTCATTCAAACACACATGATTGGACAGGAAAAGATATTTCTATTAATATAAATCAGAGATTACAATAGATACAACCTCTGACGGCACGTCTGTGAACCGGAGAAACTAAATCTCCCACTTGGGCCTCCACCACCTCAATCCTCCATCTCTCGATAGCAAGCTCACAAGAAAAAGGAAATATTGGGAAGAACAAACTAGTTCTCCAAGGGACAAATGGATGCAGACTCAAGCATAAGTTACAACAATAATGGACTATAGTTTCTTCTCTCTCAATTCTCTCATATTCCTTCAATGTACCATAGAGTTCCCTATATAGCTCTTCAAAGATGTAATGAAAGGTCGAATCTGAGTGATCTCAAGGAATAGGGAAGGCCAAGAGTCAAGTGAGTCAGATCCATGTCAAGGAAAAATCCAAAACGATTTGGATTTTGTACACATCCTGATGTACGCAGTTTTAGTGGTCAAACCCACGTATATACGCATTTAAGGGATTAAAAGTCGTGTATAGAATTTTTCACATGTTTATAGGGATGATCAATGAAACATCAAAGGACAAAAAATGGTCCATGGGGTCTAAGGAGTCTGCATCGAGACAGGGGAAGGCCATACAAAGTGTGATTCACATGGAGTGGTAAAATCAGCTATAACAGATTCCCCCTAATGTGTGAGGTCAGAGGGGTCATACAATGGCTGCAATACATTATAAGTCCATCCCAGAAGTGGAGTGATGATAGATCCCAAATGAAAGACCAGCCACCCAATCAGCATATTACAATAATACAACTCTTCATATAACTACAAATACATACAACATTCCCGAATACATAAGATTACAATGGCCATGAATAAGCATGATACAAGATATCACATATGTGGTCATCGTCACATACAATATACATAAATTAGAATCTCCATGATGAACATATACAAAGGACCATGATCTCCATAATGGCTAAAGATATATAACAGATCAAGATCTTCATAATGGCTGGAAATGTTTGACATATACTAGAATCAAGTCATGAGAGCTGAAATCTCATGAACAATGGTACGATCAAGGAAGTAGCATATAAAAGATGCCACCAATCTGGAAAGTATTCTACACACACCGCTATGAGTACATGTCCTACTATGTGAATAGAGGTGTTGAGGTCAAACATAGTAGTCCATCATCTGATTACCGGTCATTGATGTATACCGTTAACAGATGCGAGATCACCCACCGATAATGAAAATGGGAATCAAGGTACTAGAGTGCAAACTAACAAGTGTGAATAAATGTGTTGAGGTCGAACACTTGAGAGGATCCATCGATTAGGGGACATTGATGTATTCCCAAAGACTGTTGATGGTGAGAGAACCTGCCACTGATGACTGCAAGTCTCAAGGCACTCAAAATTACTCTAGAGTCCAATCCCAGAATAAATGATCTGAAGTCGATGGGATGAAATCCACTGGAAGGAGGGCATTAAGGCATCCCCCATAATCCAACATGAGGTACTCAACAAAGCTATATAATGTGAAAGGACTTGATCATAAGGTGGGCAAACCAGTAACTGTACCGGGAATGGCCAACATGCAAAGTCAAGATAACTGAGGAATGGCTTACTCATGCTTCAACTTCCTTCGAACAAGAGAATAACGGTGTATGGTGACTAAATGAAGGCAGCATAGACTCGATATAGAAACTAGGACATCTCTACGACACAAGAGGCATCTATAGAGGCTCCATAGGGACTGGAAGCTTGACTAGTCAGTGGAGATAAACTCAGATAAATGAGTACAGCTCCTAAAGTCGAACTATAACCCAACCAATGGATGTGATATATAGTGCTCTGTTTGAAGGAAAAACGACTTGACAGCTGCCAAAGATAACATCTTTCCTTGTCTGGCTTTTTGGTTTTTTGATTTTTTTGGACTTTTTCAGTTATTTAAAAAGCTTGAAAAAGAATAAAATGGCTTTATACTTATATACTAGGAGGGGACGAGTGTCATAAGGGAAAACAAACTAGTTCCAAGCAATGGAACATACCTATGCTCAATGCAAGGATACATGTGTAGGATATCGACACTCGGGGGGAAATCCCCTCCGAGTAAAAGGGAAACAAGCTACAAAGGATATAAAAGATGGCTCTGCATGGCTAGACATGAGACAAGCTTGGTCTATATAGCTAAAATTCAATGTCAAGGGAGCCAACATAGATCTCAATAAGGCAGGAGAATCTCATGATAATGCATTCACAACTTGACATGAGGGAGTCCTGAGGGAAATATGCCAGCAAAAGATCAAGAGGAGTATGAGGCTCTTGCGAAATGTCATGGTAGTACTATACAACAAACTCCTAGACCCTAAAGGAGAAAATGTCAGCATGGGTACCAAATGCAAATAAGGCACTAACTAGGGTACCCATGTAAGGTGAAGCTCTACCACTCATATCATGCCACTTCTAAAGCAACAAGAAGGTTTTGTGACATAATAGAGTGGGTTCGTACCTAAGGTCATGATGAGATGGTCAGAAGGTCATGAAAAATGCAAATAGTGATGAAACCTAACCTATATGCCAGTTTAGACATGATACCTGAGATCGACACGAATAGGTCAATCCAGCGACTGAAACGGCACTGAAAAAGGTCCTCTACATCATGAATTATGTCAAAAACGGTCCAAAATGGTTAGAAAATGTCGAAACTATAGGAAAGAGGGTAAAAATTTTGAAATATTTGAAAATTTTCTATAAATAGTAAACAATTCAAAATATTATAAAACATTTGAAACTTTTAACCATTTGAGCTCAGATTTTCCACAGCAAATTCCAAGAGATCCAACCGGCGGAATCCACTACCATTTCTTCTAGGTATTTGCCCATGCTCTTCTCTTTCATTTTGATGCAATTTTTTTGAAATTCCATGGTCAATTAAGATTTCCAGGCCAAACTAAAATGGGCGTTGCGGCCCACGTGGAAATCAAGGTTTTTTTCGTGTATAGGGCTGGATATACGTGGAAAATACCCCCAAAACTGCGTACATACGCGGTTGTTTTGAAAACAGTCATGTATGAGGCTGTGCATAAGGTTTTATCAATATGCAAAGGGGACCTTGGTGGATCAATCTCTTTGCTTGAGCTAGGTTGTGATGAACCATAATATTTCTCACGGGTCACAACTTTCACGGCACGTACCATGTTAATGCAACCACGACCACTACCCTTTGGCAGATCTTGATCACCACTAGACTAGTCATGGGACCTCGAGTTCATATTTTGATTGTGTGATAAAGGGTTAGTAAGCACAGCTGGGCCCTGTGCCAAGAATCTCGAGGATTGCTCAATATGAGGGCACAAGTAAGTGAGGTGATTGTCCTTACATAACTTGCAAGGGAACTTAGCCTTACATTTAGCTTGCTTTTCCTCCCCAGCAAAGTCGCCAATTCTATTATGGAGAGAAATTCCTATGGCTTGGGGTACCACAGTAGACATCTTGACTCTAGAAATCAATCCTTTCCAATATTCAATAGAAAGTAAATGTCTAACACTAAAGGATCAAACCTCATACCTTATTCCGAACGCTTGAAGTAGATCCCCGTTGAGCTTTCCAACTTTAGCTTGAATTGATAAATTAATTCCTCAACAACAAGTAAACAATACAAGAATTCTATATATCATGGTGTTATATCTATTCTAGCATATATAATTGATAATGTATAATCATTTGACATAATCCCATGGATAAAATATTCATTCAAACACACATTATTGGACAGGAAAAGATATTTCTATTAATATAAATCAGAGATTACAATAGATACAACCTCTGATGGCACCTCTGCAAACTGGAGAAACTGAACCCCCCACTTGGGCCTCCACTTCCTCAATCCTCCATCTCTCGATAGCAAGCTCACAAGCAAAAGGCAATCTTGGGAAGAACACACTTGTGCTCCAAGGGACAAATGGATGCAGACTCAAGCATAATTTCTGACAATAATGGACTATAGTTTCTTTGCTCTCAATTCTCTCATATGCCTTCAATGTACCATAAAGTTCCTTATATATGTTTTCAAAGGGGTAATGAAAGGTCAAATATGAGTGATCTCAAGGCACAGGGAAGGCCAGGAGTCAAGTGAGTCAAATCCATGTCAAGGAAAACTCCAAAAGGATTTGGATTTTGTACACATCCCGATGTATGCATTTTTAGTGGTCAAACCCGTGTATATTCATGATTAAGGGATTAAATGTCACGTATATAATTTTTCACATGTTTATAGGGATGATCAATGAAACACCAAAGGACAAAAAATGGTCCATGGGGTCTAAAGAGTCTGCAGAGGGACAGGGGAAGGCCATACAAAGTGTGATTCAACTGGAGTGGTAAAATCAGCTATAACAATATCCATGTTAAAAAATAAACAATATGAAGAAGACAAAACATTTTTTAGGGTCCAAGATCTTCTCCCAAGAAACGTAGGGTATCACACCCAACAATATCAACAAATTCAAGAACCTCACCTAAGTGCATTGGAATACAAAATCCCTCTTTCACTTATAGAGTGATCCCAACCAAAAAAAATATTATGCCGTCCATAAATGTTTTGAACTAGAGAAAATTAATGAGACTTCACAAATTTCACCTCTTTCATAGAGGTTTTCATGATCTTAACAAAGAAATCAAAGAGATAATATAATTTATGTGTGTCACCAATGCAAGAGTTGCATTCAAGGAAACCAAGAAAAACCTTGGTTTATGAAATCAATGCATAATTTAGTCAAAAGGCCACGAAAACATGGTGGAGAGGCCCCCCTAGATGTAGTTGCAATTCAGGAGACCAACGGAGTTGATGGTTCATCGATCCGACCTTCGGTTTCTGATTTATGTCTAATTGAAAGTCGCCTCAAAATGTGTTTTAGGGACACTTGGTGACTTTTGGTCCTAGAGAGAAAAACCAAATGGAGTAGCATAATTGCATGGTGTTGGCTCCTGCAAGTTGCAAGTGTGTATGACCCAAGTTCAATATGGGAACACTACCAATAGTTTCATAGTGGAGATTTTTTGTAGATTTGACCCACCAATGCAAGTGTTGCATTCAAGGAAATTGGGAAAAACCCTAGTTTATGAAATCAATGGAAAATGTAGTTAGAAGGCCATGAAAACATGGTGTAGAGGGGCCCCTAGATGTAGTTGCATTCCATGAGACCAATGGAGTTGATGGTTCATCGATCCTACCTTCAGTTGAATATTTATGTCGAGTTGAAAGTTTCCTCAAAATGTTGTCTAGGGACACTTGGTGACTGTCGGTCCTGGAGTGAAAATTCAAATGGAGCAACATAATTGCATGTAATTGGCTCATGTAAGTGTGTATGGGTAAGGGTGATATGAGAACAATACCAATAGTCACACAGTGGAGTTTTTATGCAGATATTTCCCAACAATGCAAGAGTTGCATTCAAGCAAATTAACAAAAACCCTATTTCATGAAATCAATGCACAATGTAGTCACCAAGCCATGAAAACATGATGGAGAGGTCCCCCCAGATGTATTCATAGGCCAAGAGACAAATGGATTCAAATATTCTTAGATCCGACCTCCAGTTTCTTATTTATGTTGAGTTGAAAGTTGCCTCAAAATGTGGTTCAGGGCCACTTGCTCACTTTTGGTCCTAAAGAGAAAAACCAAACAGAGCAGCATTGTAGCATGTCATTGGCTCTTGCAAGTATGTATGGGAAAATACGATATGGGAACACTACCAATAGTTACACGGTAGAGTTTTTTGTAGATTTGACCCACTAATGCAAGAGTTGCATTCAAGGAAACTGAGCAAAAACATATTTTATTAAATCAATTCAAAATGTAGTTATTGGGCCATGCAAAAATGGTGGAAATACCCCCATAGATGTAATCACATGCTAGGATCCCAACGGAGTTGACAGTTCATCAATATGACCTTCGGTTTTCGTTTTATGTCGAGTTGAAAGTCACCTCAAAATGTGTTTTAGGGACACTTGTGGCTGTCGGGCCTCAAGTAAAAAACCAAATGGAGCAACATAATTGCATGTCATTGGATCCTTGAAGTGTGTATGGGAAAGGGCTATATGGAAACACTACCAATAGTCATATGGTGGAGTTTTTTGTAGAGTTGACCCACCAATGAAAGAGTTTCATTCAAGGAAATTGAGCAAAACCATAGTTTATGAAATAAATGCACAATGTAGTCATCATGCCATGAAAACATGGTAGAGAGGGCCCCCTAGATGTAGTCTCACGATAGGAGACCAATGGATTTGATGATTCATCTATCTATCCTACGGTTGTCGATTTATATCAAGTTGAAAGTCACCTCAAAATGTGGTTCAGGGAAGGCTTCGTGACTTTTGGTCCTGGAGTGAGAAACCAAACAGAGCAGCATAATTGCATGTGGTTAGCTCCTACAAGTGTGTATGGGAAAGACCGATATGGGAACACTACCAATAGTTGCAATGTGGAGTTTTTTGCATATTTTACCCACCAATGCGAGAGTTGCAAGAGTTGACCCACCAATGTAATTAAATGTGCATTAATATAAAAGAATCATTAAAAGTAAATTCCAACAACTCAAGAGCATGTTATTTTTCGAATTCTATTCGGTGGTGTATAAACACATTGGTACTTCTTGGTGCCTCCAATGTGCCATAGATTTTTTTTGTATCCTAGGGACACGAAAGGATAAACATTAGTACTTTCATCATAAAATAAAGAGAACCCAGTGAAATTGTGCAAACATCATTTATAGATAACTCACATGAGGGTGTAGGATTGTGTCTATATTGTCCAGTATCCTGTGAATAGTAGGATTTTTGGGAATGGTATTCATCAATCATAGGTTAGTACATTGGGATTAAACTAAATACTAACTCATTCAAATTGTGCTTCAGCACGCACTCTAAATTTTAAATAACACACTTGACAATATATCCACACTAGACAATCTAGTAAAACCTCACAATTCACTCACTCTAGTAGGCCATCTGGATCATCATTTTTGCAAATGTTGTGCACCAATATCTCAAGCTCTAAATGAGGTAGCAAGTATCATACATGTGACCTATTTTTGTTTGAAAGTGTGCACAGCTTGATGTTTATACCAACTACCAGGTTGATGAAGTAATATACAATAGATCATGGTCTATAATCGTGATATGCATACCCAACCTTCCTTTTCTATTGTGTTTCTAGTGTTACGTACTCCCCTTTTATAACCATGGATCTAGTTGAGAATTCAAGATTTTTGTAATCCTTAACAGGTTCAAGAATGGTTTGTTTTCCCTCTAAGCAACGCGCCAACCAATAGTCAGAACCCCATTCATTATTTTTTGGGGAAACCGCTTCATATCTCTTACCTATGAAAGGAAATAGGTCGATTTAACAATACATTTAGTAAAAAAGGTATTGCATGTAACATAAATAAAATTTCTTTAAATGTAAAGGCTTGTAGCGATTTAGGTACTACAAATTTACTTTTGTTGTACCTGCTTGTATGAGATCTGATATGTGATCATATTCTATCAAAATATATGTCTGATCATCTTCCCAATGGTCTATTTCTTTAACCCCCTTCAAATTGGAGGAAAGTGTCACTCAATCCCATGTATCAACCGTATTTGTATACTCACAATCATCCCATTCATCAATGCTACTAGAACCACAAAATAAGTCCTTCAATATTGTCCAAATTTGTAGGGCCAAGTTGTCTGAGCTTATAATTGAATGCGACTGTCGAGTTCCATGCACTGTGTTCAGCCGATGTGTGTTGGATTGGTCCACATTTGTGACCTCGCAAAATATTCTCCACACTAGAAGTTTCCTTGTTTCTTGTCCTCCCATCATAGATGCACACCATTTCACTATATATGCAACGTCTCGAAGGAGAGAACATGTAAACTTCATCTCTTCCCTTCTAATGGAATTTTCTACGCATGCACCAGCACCATCATGCTCTCCTTTTCCATGAAAGGTTTCAAAGTAGTTCCATATATGTTGCACCTTGTATTTTATGTGCAACGAACACAAACATTGAAATACACATGCATTCTTGAACTGTCCAGCAAATCCATCTGACCAACTCAAATGATGAGAAAATGGTATATCCATAGCTATCAGATGATCATAGAATAATTTAAAGCAGTGTTTCACATCATGGATGTCATGGGCCCGACCGTTGCTTATGTAGAAGTGACTTTCTTTCAATATCACATGTTTCTCTTCATTACCATCTGGCCCATGTTGATAAGTGATATGGAACATTATTCTCACCTGCTATAAGTGATAGTACTGAATTTGTATTTCATTTTGTGGTTCTAGGGTGTAATTTTCCGCAAATTCAACCACTGATAGTATTTTTCCGAGAGGGAAGGTGTCTCGGCATATTCTGAGTTGCTCATCTTGCCACCGTGCCATATCGACATGTTGAATGTACTGTTATATCTTTCCACGGAACTCTGAAATAAATTCACATACTTGCACATTGTGGGAAAGAAAATAAACAATGTTATAAAACAACATAAAAATATTTACATGAATACTACTTTATGTTAATAAACAATGTTATAAAACAACATAAAAAATATAGTCATTTAAATGAATATTGTCTGTGTACATTGTCACCTATGAAGTCACAAATTTAATCTTCATGCTTTCTTTCCCATCAAGTAGTTGATATGTCTAATACTAATAGTTCTTCTTCTCAACAATTGTATTCCCGAATGGTTGATATTCACTCTGATGGATTCAGTCAAACCATATTGCTATCCCACCATGTTTGTTGCAAGAACCCTCTACACATTGTTTTAAGTAATATGTCTTCCCATATTTTGTCAGACACATTATGCTATGGAAGAAATCTCTAGATGACATTGGTGGTACTATACTTGAGCATTCCTGCACACCGTTAGGATGCAAAAAACGATGTATATGTGCAAATGTATGATAATGTATATCAAAATCTATGTGGTACCTACAACAACAATAGTTCTAGATGGTATTGATTCTAACATACCAAGGCTTGCATTTTTCAAAAAATATTTTTCGAGACTTAGCTCTACATGGGAAATTTTAAACATCTCAAAAATTTGATTTTGTTTCATGTGAAGATAATGTTTAACATGCGGTTATTTATTCATAGAACACCTACAATGTTTTAACACATCCTTTGTGTTAGAAGAAGGCATAGTTATATCATGCCAAAATGTGTGCACTAGTCTCTTCACTAATTTGACTAACTTCATGTATTTATGGGGAAACCTACCGTTAAATGCCCATAATCTTTCCATTTGTCCCTCTACATTAAGGTTGGCTCTTCTTACTGAATATTTTTTAAGTGTCTTGGGATGTAAATTCACAAATTGTGACGTGCATTTAAGTAAATGACGTTGTCTTGTGGATCTACTTACAATTGATTCAGCCAAGATGTGGCGAGCCACATTATAATCCTGTGAACGCATTTTTTTACCTATCGATGTGAATGCAAAAGCAAGAGATTTAACAATGTGATTACTTGATTCAATATTCTTCAATGTTATGATGCCTAAATTTCTTCTAACAGTTGCCATACTCCTAGAAAAAATTAAAACTAAAAACAATTGGCATTTATTAGCTTCATCGTTTTATCAAAATATTGTTTCATTATTTGAGAACAATGATGAAGGATAGTGTGTTTAGGAACCTTACCTTCCAGGGAATTCAATTCGCTCTTGTCCACTTGTATGCATTTAGGAGTTCTCTTTTGCGTTGATGCAAGATTTTTTGTCATTTGAAATGTTGGAGTGACGTTTACATCCACTATAGGCTGACAACTTCGATTAGGAGATTGAACCACCTAGCATGGTTGTTGCAAAAGAACATTTGCATCGTTAGGAACATAATGATTGAACTGTTCACAAAAATGCCCGCTTAATAATGCACCAATATGTTAATCTTCTCCATAACCAACTTCCATGAAGGTTGCATTATCCTCCTCAAACTCTACGTTAGGTATATGTGCTTTTCTCTGAGATGTTGAGGAGCAAGTATTTGATACAAAGTGGGGTGTTCCATCCAATGAAATCGATACTTAATGTGGGCCGTTGGAGAATGTATGGTATTTTACACTATCAAATTCCTTTGCTTTGACTCTTGCTCTGGGGTATTCAAAATTGTATTTTCTATTGAATTTTTCTGGTTCACCTATTGAGTGGGAATGCGAAGTATTTTTTCATCGATTGAATTCCGACGATTACTTGATTCTTCCCTGTTTTTTTCTAGCTTCTTCCGGTGTAAACACCTTCCTCGTTGATTTTTGACCTTTGTTACATACATTCCCCATTGAAATCCACCAAAACTTGTACAATGCCTATGGATTTATGTAATAAATGATGAAATGGCAAGTTGAACATTTCTTTGTGTGCAAGTTCAGAGGAATTTTTTCTTTTGCTATAGTAAAATTGGCCCACGACCCACAACCCAACATTTTCTTATAAAACAGATATCACATATGTGATATAACGCATGTCCATTTTAACGCATATGGGTTATATCACACATGTATTATGTATACAATGGCTTACTCCTAACGGCCTCTATGTAAAATGTGATTATCATATCGCATATGTGATATAACACATGTTTTTTTAACGCATGTGTGTTATATCGCACATGTGTTATGTATACAATTGTTTACACCTAATGGTTGCTATGTAAAACATGATTATCATATCACATATCCGATATAACACATATGCAATATATCGTATATGTGATGCAGTGCATATGACATAGTAGAAATTAACATTGCATTGATTAAGCTAAAAGAGGGGGGGGATTAAAGGAGGGAGATAAAAGTGTATAGGGAATCATGGGAGGGAGGGATGGGTATGGGAGAGATATGAGGGGGATGAAGAGAGGATAAATATAATGGGAAGGGAGGGATGGGTAGGGGAGAGATATGAAAGGGGGAATGAAGGGAGGAGAAATATAAGTGGGAGGGGAATAAATATAAGTGGGTGACAGGGTGGCAGGGTATAAGATATATAGGGGGGATGGGAAAGGGATATTGATCCAGGAGGATATTAGTGGCCACCCACCTATTTATCTTGGACCCCCACCACTTTTTCTTTTATTTTTCCAGTTTCCTTAATTGTAGCACAATTTACTATTTTTGGCAGTTTTCGGGTCCTAAACTTCTGGATCCGTTGAGGCCCTAAACGACGTTTTTTTGGCATCGAATGGTTCAACAAATATGATTCTAATCTATACTCAATATTTAATATCTATGGATGTAGTCCTTAAATAGATATTTCTAACAATGTATCATGCGCGTCAAACAGAGGTAGTATGCTAAAGTTATGACCCTGAGAAATTGATGTACCAAGTTACCCAATGGGGCCCACATTAAGGTGTTTCACCTCCTAGGGTTAGGTTTTTGGATGTGTAGGGTTTCAATTGTTTCTCAATAATATATAGGCCTTTGAGCCTCATTGTAACACAGAGTTCAGAGGCATGTATCCACCACATCTCTTCTCAGAGATAAGCTACCATCACTCTAGCTAGTTTATTTCTATTCTGTATGTAAATAAGTTTCAGTTATTGATTAAGGAAATGAAGTGTTATTTACACTACATATTTGCTTCTATGGTTATTTTTGTATTCTGTTGCGTTCCTGCATAAATCGATATCAATGGTATCAGGCCAATCTGCTATTTCTCGTTCCTTCTTTGCATGTCCCCAACAAGGGTGGGGTATAAAGAGTTAGGGCTCGATCTAGTTGAACCTTTGCAATATCAGCCTTGCAAATATTAATAGCCACCCATGGGGGATGAAAATAAAGATGAGGGCATAGAAGATCCTATCAAAATGTTTCTCAAGGAGGCCCTTGAAAAACAAAGGAACATGATCATGGATAACTTCACCCAGATCCTTCAACGACTTCCCACTAGTGGTGCATCTACATCTAGCAGCCACTTTGGAGGTGCAACCCCTTTTAAGGTACAAGTAAACTTTGAAATTCCCATATTTGATGGTCGAATAGATGCAGATTCCATAGATAAATGGTTGAATCTATTAAAAGGATATTTCTCGTTTCGTGACTTTTCTGACCAGGAAAAGATTACTTTTTCTCTACTCAAATCCACCCCCCATGTCAAGGACTGGTGAGAAACCTACTGTGAGAGAAAGGATGAGGAGGAACCCTCTCTATTCTCAACCATACCCACTTGGAATTATTTTCAAGATGACATAAATGGACAATGTTATCCGGTGTAGAGATATGAGTACAAGTACATCTAATGGACTATGCTACGGTGGCAAAGAGATCAAGATGTGCATGAGCTAACGAATCTATTCCATACCCTGTGCACCAAGTTGGGTATCAAATATTCAGAGAAACATTTGGTACTGAAGTACCGTAGTTTTCTGCACAGACACATTCAGGAAGAAATGGATTTCCTCGACATCTCCTCGCTTGGTACATCATATCGACATGCTGCCAAAATTGAGCAAAAATTCAAATAGAAAAATAAAGACTTTGGATCTGCAAATCAGAAGTAAGGGAAAAGGTGCCCCCAAACCATAGAACCAAGGACACGGCCAAGGCATGGAGACTCAATAAAAATTTCCAAATCCACAATCAAAGAGCAACACTGCAAAGCTGAAGAAGGAAGCAGGAAAGTGGTGCAAGTTCCATAAAAGCCCCACTCACAACATAAGTGAGTGTTGGGCTAAGCAGTCACTAGTGGCTGAGATAAAGGCTTCCGAATCAGATGCATACGCTGACACTAAATATGAAACCAAGAAGGGGAATGATAGAGGGAATAATATTATCGATGCAGAGCCCAATGCCACCATTGTCACCATGAAGATCCAAAAGGAAGAACCAGAAGATTCAGAGGAGGAGGAGCATCTTTTCCACTCCCGGATGTGGGTAAAAAGTTCCCCTCTACAGTTCATCATCGACAGTGGGAGCTAAAAGAACCTGATTTCAGTAGAGGTCATGAAGTGGTTGGGTTTGTAGACCACAACACACTCACAACCATACACCATCGAGTGGTTTCACCAAGGATGAGATCTTCTTTTCAGCCAGCAGTGCCGCCTTCCCTATAGCATCAAGCCCTTCACCGATGAGGTATTATGTGATATTGCTCCTCTTGATGTTTGTGATGTATTATTAGGTCAACCATACTTATGGAAGTGACATCCTATGTATGAGTCCCATCCTCATGCTGTTATTATTACGTTGAGAAATAATTTGTACAAGATACCAGAGGTACCACCCCCTACCGCTATCTCTTTGGTTATTGCAAAACAATGCAGTAAGCTCATTTCCAAAACCAGGAAGTTTGTTTTCTTGATGATCCGCCCTCAGGGCAAGAAGAATATCATGGCCACAACCTCCTGATAGGGCCCCTACGCATGAAAACAAAAAATGGACAAGGTCGTGGAGGAATACTGGGACATATTCACCTCACCCACCGGGGTGCCTCTCCACTGTCAGGTCAAGCACCCCATCGATCTGATCCCAAGTGCGCTGCTGCCCAATGGAATGATCTATCGCCGCTCTGTTCTAGAGAATGATGAAATCAAGAGGAAAATTTAGGAGTTGTTGCAGAAGGGTCACATCTAGCCAAGTTCATTGCCCTATGGGAGCTTGATCGTGTTGGTACAGAAAAAGGATGGGACTTGACGACTCTATATTGACTATCGGGTACTGAACAAGATCACTATCCAGAATAGGTACCTAATCCCATGGATTGATGACCTCCTGGACCAGATTAAAGGGGAAAAATATTTTAGAAAGATCGACTTAAAGTCTGGGTATCACCAGGTACCGATCGAGTCGACCGATGTGTGGAAGACTTCCCTCAAAGCCAAGGAGGGCCTTTTCAAATGGTTGGTCATGCTTTTCAGGCTAACGAATGCTCCTGCAACCTTCATGAGACTGATGGATGACATCTTGCAGCCATTCACCAACTAATTTGTAGTAGTGTACTTGGATGATATCCTGATCTTCAGCCAGACTTGGGAAGAGCACCTCCACCACATCCGACAGGTCCTCCAAACATTGCGGCAGCACAAGTTGTTTTCCAATTCAGACAAGTGCACTTTTGGCATGGCCCAAGTTCAGTATCTGGGATACATTATTGATGACTGTGGGGTACATGTGGATCCAACCAAGATCCAAGTAATTTGATATTGGCCAGCCCCAACTACTCTAACAGAGCTTCACAGCTTTTTGGGCCTTGCTAATTTCTACCGTAGGTTCATGTTGGGATTCTCTCATATCACATGGATCTTGAGTCAAGTCACTAAGGGAGGAGTGAAAGCAAAATTATTTTGGTCAGAAACTCGGCAGAAGTATTTTGTAGAATTGAAACATCACCTATATTGTGCCCCAGTGCTCACATTACCAGACTTGCAACAACCATTTGAGATTGAGACAGATGCCTATGACTATGCTATTGGGGTAGTCCTTACTGAACAAGGGAATCCAGTGGCATATCATAGTGAGACACCATTAGAAACAGTCCACAAATATCCCACTTATGACAAAGAGATGTATTCCATTGTACAGGCTTGCTGGCAATGGAAGCATTACATTTTGGGGAAGGAAACGATCATCCACATAGACCAATGACCCCTACAGTTCATGCAGACACAAGGGAAGTTACAGAACGATTTCCATCAGAAGTCATCCACGTATCTACCACAATTTCATTTGAACATCAAGTATAAGAAGGGAAGAACCAATAATGTTGCAGACTGCCTCAGTGGACCACCAATCATGGCGATAATGACTATGCTCAACTCTTGTGGGAAGGAGACTTTTGATTGGCCACTTCTCTAAAAGAACGATATAGAATTCAGCCACACATACCAGACGCTCTTGGAGGGAAACCAAGTTCCAAAATTTCACCTCCAGGATGTACTAATGTGTCACATGGAACACCTTTGTGTTCCTTCAAGCAAGCGTGCCAAGATGATTTGGGAAGCACACTACAGTTGGGTCGTTGGGAATTTTGGGGTCGAGAAAATAGTGGCAGTTTTACAGAAGTATTTCTATTGGCTGAACCTTCAATAGGACATCAGGAAGTACATCCAATCCTACACTTCCTGTGCCATTGGAAAACCATCCATCAAGAAGCAAGGCCTCTATACTCCATTGCCTACCCCTAGTTGACCTTTGGAATCCATCTCTATGGATTACATGTCAGGCATTCCTTATACTAAGCATGGAAATGAATGTGTGTTTGTGGTCATTGATAGATTCTCAAAGATGGCCATAATGGCAGCCTGCAATAAGAATATCACAGCAGAAGCCACTGCTAAACTCTTCTTTGAATGAGTGTGGGTACACTTTGGTATCCCACAGTCTATAATCTCAGACTGGGATAGCAAGTTCCTTAGTACATTTTGGTGTAGCCTATGGTCAATTCTAGACACCAAGCTCACAACTTCCACGACTTTCCATCCCCAGACTGATGGCCAGACAAAGATCATCAACAGGATGATCGTACACATTTTGCACATGTACAACTCAAAGCATCCACGCACATGGGATGACAGCCTCCCATATGTACAACTTAGCTATAACTAGGCCCTCCATAGCTTAACCAACCACATCCCCTTTTAGGTGGGCTTGGGATTCTAGCCACTATGTCCCATTGACATAGCCATGCCATTTGCAGCTACTCAAGCTAATTCAGGTCATATCTAGTCTGAAGTTTCCAAGGGAAACAGCTCCATTGAGCACATTTAGCACATTCACCAACATGTTGATGACATATTGGATAGATCCAATTCTAAGTACAAGCAGTGACATGATCAACATCGGGTGCAACACAACTTCCAGGTGGGAGACAAAGTGTGGCTACATTTACAGAAGGAGCGCCTCCCTGGACCCCACTGCAAGCTTCACCCACTCCAATATGGGCCATACACCATCACCAAGGATGTTGGGAACAATGCATTTGAGCTTAGTATTCCACCATTCCTTGTTCTGCACATAGTGTTCCATGTGGACCGCCTTTGGCCCTACTTTCCACCTCCACTAGACACATCAGACGTGGCAGAACAACTCACACCAACAGAGTTAAACCCCAGTTGCATGGAACAAGCCACAATTGATCGAATTATGGACACATAGATAAAGAACACCCACCACCAGAAGATCCAACTATATTGATTTGTCAAAGTAGGCCAACTCCTTCACCAGGGAAAGTGGCTCACTAGGGACCAAGTTCAACAGAAGTTTCCTCATCTCATGGAGGAACTCAACACAATGGGGACCATTGCTTCCTAAGGGGGGAGGAATGATGCAGGAGGATATTGGTGGCCACCCACCTATTCCTCTTGGACCCACACCACTATTTCTTTTAGTTTTCCAGTTTCCTTAATTGTAGCACAATTTACTATTTTTGGCAGTTTTCGGGTCCTAAACTTTTGGAGTCGTTTTGAGGCCCTAAACGACGTTTCTTTGGCATCGAATGGTATGGCAAATATTAGTCCAATTCAGACTAAATGTTTGTCATTTATGAATTTAGTCCTTAAATAGATCTTTCTAACGATATATCATACGTGTCAAACAAAGGTAGTATGCTAAAGTTACGACCTCGGGAATTTGATGTACCAAGTTACCCAACAGGGCCCACATTAAGGCGTTTTACCCCCTAGGGTTAGGTTTTTGGATGTGTAAGGTTTCCATTGTTTCTCAATAATATATAGTACTTAGAGCCTCATTGTAACATAGAGTTTAGAGGCAGGTAGCCACCACATCTCTTCTCAGAGATAAGCTGCCAGCACTCTAGCTAGTTTATTTCCATTCTGTATGTAAACAAGTTTCAGTCATTGGTTAATGAAATGAAGTGTTATTTCCACTGCATATTTTCTTCTATGGTTATTTGTGTATTCTGTTGCAATCTTGTATAAATCTAGATCAGATATATATAGGAGGGAGGGATGATTGGGTGCGGAAAATATATAGGATAATGGATGGAGGAAAGATATAGCATAATTGATGGAGGGACAAATGGGGGGGTTGGTTGAAGAGTGGGAAGGAGGAGAGGGATGGATGGAGTGGAAGTATAGAGATAGGTATAGAATGAGTGAGTAATAGAGGAAAATGGCGGGGTGGTTAAAGAGTGAGAGGGGCAGAGTCAAAGAGAGAGAGAGAGAGAGAGAGAGAGAGAGAGATGGAGGGATGGTTAGAGGGTGATAGAGTTCGATAATAACAGTGAGAGAGGAGGGAATTAGGTAAATGAAGGATGTTCAAGGATGGTTACACCAAGGGATAGAGATGATGGATTCACTACTACATATGGCTCAATTGTCCCATGAAATATTTCCACAAAAAGTTAAAAAAGTTGTTTTTTGTGGAAAAATAATTTAAATTTTTGGAAAAAATTGAAAATGCCCCCGACATTCGTCGCTATAGCAACGTTCTTGAACTTTCATTGCTATTTCGAGGAAATTTTGTTGCTATTGGCCCAAAACCTTGCTACTTGGATTTATTTATGCCAAAATTCCATATTCCATTTGGGGTTAGTTTGACTCTGCCATTTCATCCGCCAATGTGATTTCTAGTACGAAAGGAGTCTTGGCGTTTTATAATTGATTTTTCCCCACAACATATAGATATGGATTAGATTCTCTAAAATACAATCATTGGAACTTGTTTATCGATGATAGGAAATATAGTCTGGGTATCCTTCAATACCTCAAAATAAATGAACACCCATTTGATAATACTCAATACCCTTTATATGGTTTGGATTTTGGGATCTAGTTTTAACCATTGAACTATTTTTTGATGTGGGTCTGAGCCTGAGAGAAGAAGTCCCTGATATCTTATTAGATCTCCATTATTGGGTATTTTCAAGATTACAATCTATGAATTGGATGGACAATTATGGCCCTAAAATCTGTATGTTTGACTCATGTAAGGTATGACACATGTGACAAACTAGGTCATTTACTTGCGTGGATTTACCTTATTCTTGTTTTCATTAGTCTAGGAGGGTTTTTGAAACATTTCATATTTAGAAGATAGCTTCAATCCATATTTTTCTCTTTGGGTATTCTTATATTAGATTTTATAAACGAACTCATAAACAAATCTATTCAACAAGCTCGCCCTGATACTTGTGCAGTATTAGAGATGCGTGATTCCCATGGTTGGCCCTCAAGCCACTCATAGTACATGGCCTTTTTCATTGTGTATCTCTCCCTACTTTTCTCTAAAGGGATTGGAATTTCAAAAAAATGGAGTAAAATCGTCACTGCTGCCCTTCCTTGGCTTTTCACAGTGCTCACCATGTATTCTAGAGTGTATTGGGGTACCACATTGTGGTGCAGGTGTATGCAAGAGGGCGTTTAGGGATATTTTTGGGTGCTCTATGGTTTTGTTTTGTGAAATCTCTGCTTTTTCATACATTCCCTTTGCTTGAAAGCACTCCAATACATGAATACCTCTACATCAAGGATAGTTCATATATTCTTGATAAGTTGCATTTTGAGTACCAGATTCCATAGCACCTTGAAAGGCGACAATGGATGCAAAACGTGGGAAACATGCAAGAGTATATTGAATCAGGCTCTAAAGTGGGGAAGAGCCACTCTTGATATGCTTAAATCTACATTTTTTTCTTATGATTACTATTATTGTTTTTTTCCTTTATTAAATGGGAGTTGCATCACATTTATTAAGTCAAAAGCCAAACTTGTTAGGAAATAAATATACTGGGAGGGGTGGATGTATTATGAGAATTATTACAATTACTATTACTATCACTACCCATATTATTTGGAGGAAACTAATGCTTATTACTCGAAGAAAAAAATTTGTCTTCCCTTCATATAGAGCTTCTTCTTATTTGTGTATTGCCAAAAGATATTTTGAAAATTGGCTACATGAATCAAATTAATTAGGTTTACTTCCTATAACAATGTGGTCGAGTGTCTCTGCACTAAAAATGTTTAAGCATATAATGCCCAGCTCCTCTTTACAATTGCATTCCATTACACTTGATCTTATTGTTCACATCTTCAACACAAGGAGAGTTTTCTATATAGTAATACATTCTATAAAAGGATTTTTTGTGAACAATCTTGTAGACAGTATGAAATTTTGGAATCCCAGGTTGCTTCGATCCCTCCCTGTAAAGGTATACAATGTCCCAAAGAGAAATAAGACATTAGAAGCATCCATTAGTGACAAGGAAAACTGATTTGACCAAGCTTGATGAATCTTATAATTAAAACAGAACTTTAGTGTGGGGAGAGTGATGTTTGTCAGTACCATTTTTTCCTATCTTTAGCCTATGCCTTACAATTTGGACACTTGGTATAAGATATATAGATTAACTTACTAACTTAACTCTATACGACAAGGATGCCTTCAGATTTCAATACAGGCAGTTGTATTGGTAACTCAAATAATGGGTCACATTTGAACTGCAACTTGGTTAAGTATACAATCAATAAATGACTTTTTGTGAATCTAGCATCTTAGCAACCAAAACCCAGTTTTGTAGTTCTTGATTCTATATGTTGTATAAATGAGATATAATGATATTTAATGTCTTTTGCTAAGCATAGAAATGATTATGCAGTAAAACTTTTTAGAGGAGGACAAACACTAGTATTTTTTATAGAACAGAGACACTAGTATTTTCATGAAAAAGAATGCCTAATAATATCTTGTTTTGTTTTCATTATAACTACCTCTTTTCTTTGCAATACTGATGCAGTATCTAACTCTTATGTTTTGATTGAATTATCTATCCAATGCCTTCTTATATTTACAGTCTAATAATTTTTGACATCATTAACAGTCCTATACTGTGAGTTTATTTTCATTTCTTCTATATAGATATGACTATTTGATAATAAGTGCTAGTTTCCTTCGTTTTTTCTATCTGGATTTGGCCATCATGTACATCATTTTATATGCAATCTGGTTCCTAGTTTTATTTTTCAATATATGCATTGCTTTGAGTTTGACACACAAAGGTGAGTTTTATATTTAGAAAAATACTGATTAAAGTTATTGCTTCGATACTATTTTCAATAAAACTTATTTTGAACACATTAAGTTGTCATATGTGTATCATTAATTATACAGTTCAGTAACATAACAACTATTATATTGTATTTTTTCAAGTTGGAGCACACTTCATTATACGAAAAGACTACTTAGACTATGTCATAACCATATTGGGGCATCCACCTCCAATCCAAACTTGAGATATCTAAGAATGATAAGGATTGGGAATGTAAGAAAAAATAATACACAACTCAGAAAACATTAAAAATAATTCCTACATACCAAACAAGTTAGCAAAGCTAGCATAACCAGGGTAAGAGCATCATTTTGTTTTGTTCAATACTTGTCGTGAAAGCATACATGTATGGGATTGAGGGAAAAATGGAATCAATCCTAAGTATATTGGGAGCAGTGGCTATATTATGAGCATTGTTACAATTACTATTACTATCACTATCCTTATTATTTGGAGGAAACTGATAATTATTATTGGAAGAAAAACAACTGTCTTCCCTTCATAGAGAACCTCTTCTAATTTTTTTATTGCCAAAAGATATTTTGAAAATTGGCTACATGAATCAAATTAATTAGGCTTACTCCCTAGAACAATGCGTTTCAGTCTCTCTGCATTGAAAATGTTTAAGCATATAATTCCCAACTCCTCTTTACAAGTGCATTCAATTACACTTGATCTTATTGCTTACATATTCAACATAGGGAGAGTTTTCTATATAGTAATACAATCTATAAAAAGGATTTTCTATGAACAATATTGCAGAGAGTATGAAATTTGGGAAGCCTAGGTTGCTTAGCTCCCTCCCTGTAAAGGTAAAAAACGTCGCAGAGAGAAATAAGACATTAGAAGAAGCCATTACTAACAAGGAAAACTGATTTGACCAAGCTTGATGAAGCCTACAATTAAAATAGAACTTCATTGTGGGGATATTCATGTTTGTCAGCACCATTTTTTCCTATCTTTAGCCTATGCCTTATAGTTTGGACTCTTGGAATAAGATATGGCCTTTGCCTTACAGTTTGGACACTTGGAATAAGATATATAGATTAACTTACTAGCTTAACTCTATAAGACAAGGCCTCCTTCAGCTTTCAATATAGGAATTTGTATTAGTAACTCAAATAATGGGTCACATTTGAATTGCAACTTGGTTAAGTATACCATCAATAAATGGCCTTTTTTGAATATGGCATCTTAGCAGCCAAAACCCAGTTTTGTAGTAGATGATTCTATATGTTATATAAATGAGATATAATGATATTTAATGTCTTTTGCTAAGCATAGAAATGATTTTACAGTAAACCTTTTGAGAGGTGGACAGACACTAGTATTTTTTATAGGACAAAGATGCTAGTATTTTCATGAAAAATAATGCTTAATAATATCTTGTTTTGTTTTCATTATCACTACCTCTTTTCTTTGCAATATTGATACAGTACCTGACTCTTATGTTCTGATTGAATTATCTATCTAATGCCTTCTTATATTTACAGTCTAATAATTTTTGACATCATTATCAGCCCCATACCATGAGTCTATTTTCTTTTCTTCTATATAGATCTGAATATTTGATAACTAGTGTAAGTTTCCTTCATTTTTTCTGTCTAGCTTTGGCCATCATGCACATCATTTTATATGCAATCTGGTTCCTAGTTTTATTTTTGAATATATTCATTGCTTTGAGTTTGACACACAAAGGTGACTTCTATATTCAGAAAAATACAAATTAAAGTTACTGCTTCAATACTATTTTCAATAAAACTTATTTTGAACACATTAAGTTGTCATATGTGTATCATTAATTTTACAGTTTAGTAACATAATAACTATTCTATTTTATTTTTTCAAGTTCGAGCACACTTCATTATACAAAAAGACTACTTAGACTATGTCATAACCATATTGAGGCATCCACCTGCAACCCAACCCTAAGAGATCTAAGAATGATAACGATTGGGCATGTAAGAGAAAATAATACACAACTTAGAAAATAATAATAATAATAATTCCTACATACCAAGTAAGTTAGCAAAGCTAGCATAACCGGGGTAAGAGCATCAAAAAATTTTGTTCAATAATTGTCGTGAAAACATACAGGTATGGGATGGATGGAAAAATGGAATCATGCCTAAGTATACTAGGAGTGGTGGTTGTATTATGAGCATTATTACAATTACTATTACTATCACTATCGTTATTATTTGGAGGAAACTCATACCTATTACTAGAAAAAAACCAATTGTATTCCCTTCATAGAGAACTATTAATCTTGTATATTGATCTAGGAACAAATCATCAATCTCATCAAATATTAATCAACAAATAACTCATGAAATGGTGTAATCGATCTACAGGAATAGTATCCGCTCTGTATTCACATAAATAATGAATGATTACAATTACAATGTCATGCTACAAGCATGAATGAAGAGACAATTTGAATTCCTTAGGAGGTCATTCGAATTGAATGAGTGATTCTAGCTTAACTGACTATAAGCCATGGTTCACACTCAATTAACCATTGATCAAAACCCTAATTGACTCACCTAAATGCTAACTGAAGTCGAAGTGCAATAAATGACTGAGTCTCAACTGAAAGAGATCAGACACATGTCATAGCAAGCCAACCATCAAGTGCTAGTGCTTCAATGACTTCAATGAACCCCGATGAGGTTAACTGAAGCTAAACTGAACATCATAAGTTGGTGGAGGTGCCCTTTTTGACTCCAGTTCATTAATTAATCATTAAATAATCAATTTAATGAATGGAGGCTCCTTCACTGAGCTGTTTAACTGATTGTAACCACCAATTAGCAATTACGTCCATTAATATGACTTAGATCACCCCTAGAGTGCTTTAGTTAGCCTCCCCAAATGTAGGAGAAGGCTAAGTTAGCCTCCTTGACTAAAGGTAGGTGTGGGTGTGACTGGATGATGTCAATTAATGCTCCACTAATGTCAATTAATGTCAATTATACTTAGGATAGTGGTTTAACTAGGCCAATTTGACCAAAAAGAGTGTGTATGGTGGTAAATGTCTCCAAAGCCCCCCCTTAAGCTATACTCAGGAAGAGTTAGAAAACATAAATGCATAAAAATGCTAGGGCTGAAGAAACTAAGGCCATAGGTCACCCTATAAAATGATGAAACTGAAACAATGCTCAAAACAAACTAAGTGAGGAAAAGAGGGAAAACCCAGTGGGAAAAACCCCCCTCAAGCTGAACACTGAAAGTAGTCTGAATCACCCTGATGAAATCACCCCCAATAGTGAATGAAGGTAACTGAACTTATTTTCTAAAAATATCTTGGTGAAGATGTCTGCAATCCGCTCATCAGTCGGATAGTATTGCAGAATGATGGTCCTATCATGCACTAGCTCCCTAATATAGTGCATGCCGATCTCTACATGCTTGGTCCTCTGCCTGGTAACTGGATCTGTGGAAATATTAATAGAACTTTGATTTTCACAAAATAGGATAGTGAACAAAGTAGTACCAAGATCAAACTGTGAAAGAATGCCTTGCAACCAAACTGCTTGGATGCAAGCATTCACTGCTCCTCGATACTCGGCCTCTACTGAAGATAGTGCTATGGCAGCCTGCTTTTTGCTTAAACAGCAAATGGGAACACCACCAAACATGAATACATATCTAGAATTAGACTTCTGATCAATAGAATCACTTGCCCAATCGGAACCTGTGTGTCCAACCGGCTCTAGCTCGGATTCTGCATGATAGTGAATGTCGTAGGTTCTGGTTCCTTGAATATACTGGACGATCCTCTTGGCTTCCTTCCAATGAAGATCATGATGCTATTGCATGTATCTTGATACAACATTCATGGCATAACAAATATCGGTCCAAGAATGTGTCAAGTACAACAAGCTACCAATCAGTTGTCGATAGATAGTGCAATCCACGGGAGGTGTGCTTTTTCCTTCTTCAAGGCTGATCCCTGAAAGGAAAGGGAATGGTGCAGGCCTACATTCAGCCATGTTAAAATTTAATAATAGGTATGAAATGTATTAGGACTGAGTGACCATAATCCCATCATAATTTTTCTCAATTTTGAGCCCCAAAAATTGTTTTAGAAGCCCTAAATCACTCATTTCAAAGGCATTGTGAAGAGCAGTTTTGATGGCTGAAATGCAGGAAACTGTGCTTCCTGTGATCAGTAAGTCATAAACATATAAAAAAATTATAATTATATGAACATCATACTACTGTAAATACACATTTGTATCTGATCTACATCTCTGAAAGTTTTGCGAGAGAAGGAAGGCATCCATCTTCGAATACCACTCTCTTGGGGCTTGTTTTAACCCATATAATGACTTCTTTAGCTTGCAAACAAAAGATGGATAAGTGATGTAGCCCTTAGAATGATTCATGTATATATCCTCATGAATATATCCATGCAAAAAGGCTGAATTAACATCCATGTGATGCACTTCCCAGTGCTTGGATGCTGAAATTGCCAAAACAAGGCAGATGGAGTCCATTTTTGCAACCGGTGCAAAGGTCTCATTGTACTCCACTCCTTGGAGCTAAAAGAAAACTTTTACCACCATAATTGCCTTATAGTTTTAGGTGCTTCCATCAGCAAAAACATTGGTCCAAAACACCCACTTTCATTGAACCAATTTCCTTCCCGGAGGAAGAGAAACTAGCTCCCAAGTAGTGTTTTTCTGAAGAGAATTCATCTCTTCATCCATGGCAAATTTCCATCTCGGATCCTTCCAAGCATGATAGTAGGATTTTGGATCTGAACTAATCATCAAAGAGCATTTTTCATACAGCAAATTATCAATACAAGAGAGTGCAATACCTACTCTTTGGAAATCAGACCGGGTTCTCCTTGGATCATCCGGATTTTCAATGTTGTCTCCTGCGGAGGAGAGTGTCTATCGAGCCCATGTAGGAAGATGATTTTGCACTTAAGGTTTTGATTCAGCATCTGATGATTGTTTTACACTGATATCATAAATAAAAGGATCCAAATTATGGTCATCACCCCAATTTCATCATCCAAATATTCAGTAGAATAGGAAGGAAATTCAACAGTTTTCTCCTTCCCTAGTTCCACCTTTTGAAGAGGATCATCAAACTTGACACTTCTCTCAATGATGATATGTTTGGTATTGATATCCAGCAGCTTGAAATATTTGTTTTCATAAGGATACCCAATAAACAAGAATTCTATTCTTTGTAGTTGCAAATCCCTTCTTTTATCAAGTGGAATCAGGGCCCATGCAGTGGACCCAAACACCCGTAGGTTCGACACATCGGGCTTGTGTACAAAGTATGCCTTGAAAGGGGTATTCCCTTTTGCAGATGAGTGTGGCACCCTGTTTTGAATGTATTCTTCAACATTCATGGCCTCATCCCACAAATTTGCAGCAAGTTTCTTGGATTCCAACATACAGGTGGTCTTGTCCTTGAGAGACCGATTCTTCCTTTCCGCTACTCCATTCTGCTGGGGAGTGTAGGGAATTGAATGTTGGACCTGAATACCACTTTGGGAGAATATTTGTAGTAAATAATTACTAACATACTCCCCTCCATTAGCATATATCAATATCTTTATCTTAATACCAGAGGCATTTTCGATCAAGGCCTTCAATTCAGAAAATTTTTCACATACTTCTGACTTCTTTTTGAGAAAGAAAATTCATGTATACCTTGAAAAATCATCAATAAAAGTAAGAAGATACCTTGATCCACTCATAGATGTGATAGGCATCAGACCATTGATATCATAATGTATCATCCCCAATATGCATGTAGCTCGTTTTGCCTTCCCCTGATCGAACTTGTGCTCAGGGTGTTTTCCAATCACACATCCCTTGCAAATTCCTGTGGTTGCGTTGATGACTGGGATGCCTTAAACAATGGATTTTTTATGTAATTTATGGAAATATTTGAAATTAAGATGGCCAAACCTCTCATATCATAGCCTACTAACCTCATTTCTATGAGTTAGCAGAGCGGTGGGCTTTCCATCTGTAACAAAGTGAGAGAACTCATAGGCTTTTGCATGATGGTTTGCAATGCCTTTATCAATGAGTTTCCCGGATGAAATTTATGTTATATCAACATAATTTGGGATGAAATAAACTCTATTAGGCACTCTTGTATGTGTCATCTGATAGACACTAAGGATATTTGATGCCAGAGATGGTACATCCAAAAAATTTGAAAAAAATCCATTTTCAAGATCAACAGTACTTTGTCCTTCTGAAATGATGGTGGAGTCATCTCCCATGTGGATGGGGATGGATTCACCGGTATCCAAGGATGAAAAGGAGTATTTTTCAGCCATCACGTGGTTCAAAGATCCAAAGTCAATCAACAGTGCTTTGGACTTCGAAGTGCTTACCATGAGGGCATGACCTTTTTCATGTTGTGGTTCCCGATCTTCCTGATCTCTCCTTTGAAAGCTTTCCGGAATATTGATGTGATTTCTCTCAAGGAGAGAGGTAGCTTCATCAAGCTTCTTCTTCATGTAGGCATGTTCAAGGCGGAATCCCTTCCTGCAATAAGAACACTTGAGTTTTTCCTTGCCATGGTGCCCTTTTCCTTTGTTCTTCCTTGAGCCAGAAGACTCATCATGCTATCGATTTTCAACTATAGGTTTAGGAGCATCAAATTTATTTTTTGGGTTCTTCTGTTGCTTTCCCTTTCCCTTCATATATTTTGGCCCCAAGACATGAAGGGCTTGATCACGGGAAGATCTGATGATCCCCATCTGGACAAGCTTGTCATGTTCACATGTTAGGGACTCAATGCAGGCATTGAGTGTAGGCATCTTCCATCAAGGGGTTGTGAGATTCCCCGCACAGAATGTAGAAACAAAAACTAAATAATCAGCCCCAAGTTTGGAGAGTATGGTGAGGATGAGCTGATCATCCTCCTTCTCCACTTTGCATTGTTTCAAGAGTAAAACAGTATGCTTGAACTTTGTGAAGAAATCATTCAGAGTCTCAAAGTTGGAGGGTTGGAGAGACATGAGTTCATTTTCAAGATGGTAAACCCTCAAGTCATCATGCTTTACATATAGAGTCTCCAATTTGTCCCATTTTTCTTTCAGAGTCTTCAATCCCGCAAGATGGAAGAGAAGGTCTCGAAAAATAGAGAGGCACAAGAAACCGAAGGCTTCATCCTTCGTGTTCAAGAATCTTGATTTTTCTATGGCGGATCCAGGATCATCTTCAGTGTCGATGGTGACTCTAAAAAGTCCTCTAGAGCACATCTAAATCTTCATATCACCTTTACATGAGTGGAAATTGTATGGATTCAAGAGATCTACTGAGGAGGCCATCTAGATGTGCTGGAGCGAATGCTTCACCTGTAGAAACCTGAAAATCAAAACAAAAAGGGAAATGTAAGGTCGGACAACCTTCACATTGTAGGCTTTCATCACACCCAGCATAGTCAATCAATAAATCTTGATGAACAAGTTCTTTACTTGGGGTATTAAGTGGTAAGCCTTGGCTTCTGGTGTAGTGTTGTATTTTTTAGCTATTGCTCAAATTTCATGCAGAAATCTATCAAAAATCTTGTTTTTGAGAGATAGAGCTTTGTCCCATTGTAAGCTCTGATACCATATTAATCTTGTATATTGATCTAGGATGAAATCATCAATCTCATCAAATATTAATCAACAAATAACTCATGAAATGGTGTAATCGATCTATAGGAATAGTAGCCACTCTGTATTCACATAAAGAATGAATGATTACAATTACAATGTCATGCTATAAGCATGAATGAAGAGACAATTTGAATTCCTTAGGAGGTCATTCGAATTGAATGAGTGAGTCTAGATTAACTGACTGTAATCCATGGTTCACACTCAGTTAAGCACTGATCAAAACCCTAATTGACTCACCTAAACCCTACCTGAAGCTGGAGTGTAGTAAATGACTGAGTCTCAACTGAAAGAGATCAAACACATGTCATAGAAATCCAACCATCAAGTGCTAGCACTTCAATGACTTCAATGAACCCCGATGAGGTTAACTGAAGCTGAACTGAACATCATAAGTTGGTGGAGGCACCCCTGTTGACTCTAGCTCATTAATTAATCATTAAATAATCAATTAAATGAATGGAGGCACCTTGAATAACATATTTAACTGATTGTAACCACCGGTTAGTAATTAGGTGCATCATTATCACTCAGATCACCCCTGGAGTGCTCCAGTTAGCCTCCCTGAATGTAGGAGAAGGCTAAGTTAGCCTCCTTGACTGAAGGTAGGCATGGGTGTGACTGGATGATGACAATTAATGCTTCACGGATGTCAATTAATGTCAATTATACTTATGATAGTGGTTTAACTAGGCCAATTTGACCAAAAAGAGTGTGTATGGTGCTAAATGTCTCCAACAAGAACCTCTTCTAATTTTTTTATTGCCAAAAGAAATTTTCAAAATTGGCTACATGAATCAAATTAATTAGGTTTACTCCCTAGAACAATGTGTTTCAGTCTCTCTGCACTGAAAATGTTTACGCATATGATTCCTAGCTCATATTTACAATTACATTCCATTACACTTGATCTTATTGCTCAGATATTCAACAAAGGGAGATTTTTCTATACAGTAATACTGTCTATAAAAGGATTTTCTACGAACAATCTTGTAGAGAGTGTGAAATTTGGGAAGCCCAGGTTGCTTGGCTCCCTCCCCGTAAAGGTAAAAAATGCCTCAAAGAGGAATAAGACATTAGAAGTAGCCATTAATTACTCAGTTCAATATTATGACATTTATATAGTCAAAGCTGTCTTTTAAAAAACAATTTACTCTATTTTTATCGGAATATGATTAAATTATACTTAAAAGGATACTACCTTAGTCTCAGTGCCAACCCTATTCTCAACCTTCATAGTTTATTGGGATGTAGTTAATATGTTAGCTAAATATATAAGCTAAAAGTGTTGTTCATGGAAGGATTGGTAGAAATATTGCATTCTGTTATCCAGAAACATTCTCAGGGGATTGATTATAATGAATTTGCTTCATCTATAGGTGTTCTCTGATTGAAAGGGAAAAAAATTTCTTTTCTAGTATGAATGTGTCATCCCTGTCATTAGTTTTATTATAGACCTTCACCGAATTTTATTTCAAGAAATAATGCTTCCATATTTCTATGATAACACTATCATTGCAAGGTAATATGTGTTCACTGGTCATGCATATGGTAGCAGGGGATTCTCTAATGATTAAAAATTCAAATCTGACTAGAATTGATTTTTTCTATTCAAAATTTGGAAAGATATGAGGATTAGTATTTAAACTTTACAAAATGCATTAGATGAATTCATCTCAAGTATTTTCATCCAAACATTATGAAATGAATTTGTGAATGCATTCTTGTCTTTAAATCAACTCATTCTTAGCCTCAGGTTGGATATCCGTCTTTCTTTTCTTTATCCTTGTCTCTGACATTATGAACAAGTTAGTGTGTGCAAAAACATATTTACTTGCAAATTATAGTCTAAAGGAAACTTGGCCAAGCATTTTAGAGAGCAAAATGAAGTTTAGACAAAGTGATGGATGCAATGATGTGGAAAATTCATGAATGCATCCTTGATCTTTTAGGATCGATTTATACTTCCCTACTACTAGGGTAGTATGCATTAGAAGATTCGAATTAAATGTAGAAAATTGTTATTGTGATGAATTTGCACTATATTCTACTGAAAATGACACCCCATTCGAGTGGACATGCATCTGGAAGTCCTAGATTAACTTACTATGGTGGAAAAGGTCAATCCATACATTAAATTGAGCACAATAGATTCTCATGCCAATAGTGGAGCTTGATGAAAATTACAAAAGATTTGACAAGACAAGAACATATATGAAACTACTCACTTTTACATGACACATTACATCTATGAAATTGTTCTCGTTGTCTCTTTTTTTTCATATAACCATGCCTATAAATGCTCATACTTCACTGCTATCCACATGTGTTAACCAGGGTAAGCTAATGGTACCTAATATCCAAGTATCTAACCTTGACGTAATCAAGAAATTCGAACTAGTGACCTTCTAACTTGGAGGAAATATCTCACATTTGCCTCATGACCACTTGAGCTAACCCTTAGGACTGGTTGTTACCCATGTTCATAGAAACACTTATTGGAATCCATGTATTAACCATAATAGATTATGTAAAATGACTTGTGAACAGTAAATATGATCTTGTAGGGGATTGGGAAGTGAATGTTGTAGCTTGAAAAATGTGCACCATAAATGGGTTGAAATATCTGTAAAAATGACGAGGATAAAATATCCTATTAAAGCGCACTTGGGACCAGACATGTGTTAAGTTCCCTTGATAATGGTGGCAATGATAGTTTTTGATACCTTGGAAATTGTTTCCAAGTCCTGGTTGCACATGTCGTAGAAAAAGGTGCAAACAAAGGTCTATACTATAGGAGACGGTATGACAGTTATTGCAAGTCTATTCACATGTGGTAGTCTCAACAGAGTCATAAAACACTATCTTCTATGTAGGATGATGGTCTATGCATGAGGGTGCCATGGTAGGGTAGATTAGGAAGGAGAATGCATGATCTCATCATTGATAGGGGAGGCATTGTTGTGCATGTTTCCATATTCATTTTACCTACTCTTCTTTTTAATTTATAAAAGAGAAAGCAGAAGTATAGATTTATTCATTTAATATACAATTCAATTTTTAATGGTTTGTTGTTTTTCTTGGTAGCAGATTTTAGTTGGTGTCAAATCCTGCAGTTTCCATTCTTCTCTAGTGATCAAGAGTATGTCATTGGTCATCGAATTTGGGAGTCTGGAAATACATACTTCTGTGTGACAAAGGTATGGATCTTAACTATTTGATAATTGATTTACTTTTAATTTGTTGTAGTTGGCCTTTCGGTGTAAATATACTGTATGCGATGATTCATAGAGTGGTCGAAGAGGTACATCAAATTTGGAGTTCTAGTTGAGAATATTTTAAAGAGATATGTGCCATTTGATCTGATCCCAATTAGTTGTATTTAGTAACAAGGATAGCATTTTTGTTTTCTTTTCCTCATGTTCTAGGGTGTCTGGTCAAGGATTAAAAACTTCATTTTTCCTCAGTTCCTTGGTGCTTGAACAAATACAAGAGAGATTTGTGAAAATATTTCTATTTTTTCCTTGTTGTAGTTGCAAACTGAACCAATTCCTATTCATCATTATGTATATCCTCCTCTCTAGTTTTCGACATCCCTTAGTGATCTTGAGTCTTAACTTGGATGTCTATAATGTAAGCTAATTATCAACCCTTGTTAAATGTTGGGTTCAAGGTATTCATGCACAACTTTTAGGCTTACTGTAAGGGCGTCCTTCATAGAAGTGCATGTAGCTCACTAATAGAGTAGCTCATCAGTTGTAGCTGAGTGCTAAGTTCTAGGTTTTATCCTTACACTTTCCAGTTTTGGATTTCACCAGGTAGTTTTAAATGCCACTCTCTATTGTGTAAGCTATTTCCCAAGCCATGCTTCACTATTGGAATCTAATAAGCACTTGTTTTGACTTGGGTTTTACCATCTCGAAATGAAAACACTGATGCCAAGAATCAAAATCTATGCCTTATTCCTTGAAAACAATGTTAAATTTTAATTGATCTCAAAGTGGAAAACTGTGATGTATGACCATTTGATATAATTTATATTTACTGAAAGTATTGACATATTTGACTCGTGGATTTTGTTATTCAATACTTTTATTTGTGTGAGATTTCCTACAACTCATATGTGTTTTTCTTCTGCATTTTAAAATTTGTTTTCCTATATTTTTTTAGGACCGTGTTTTTCTATATATACCACATTGGCTTAAAGCTGGTTACTTATTGTAGCACTAAAAAATATACCTTTAGCATGATTAACTTGTATGTCGGTAATGTACAATTGATGCATTTTCCATGGAGTAGTTTGTGACGATCTATATATAAGATACTATTGCAGTCACAACTATTTGTTGATGGATCAAGCATTATTGATAATTAGTTGCGGATGCTTGTGATTGTTAGTAGAATTCTGAATGCTTTCAAGCTAACATTTGCACATTAATTATGGAAGTTTTATTTTCATAGGTAAAAGGGGGTACTTTAAATTTGCATATGCAAAGTAAGTTCATAAAATTGGATGGCCATTATGTGTGCTTGAATGCTCTTACATTATGGTCTTAAGAGAAATTTCATTGAATTTTTAGTCTATCTATTCCCATCTTATTAATTTTTTCTGGTTGTCACAGTAGGTAAGTCATGGTGAAGCATAACAATGTTGTCCTAATGGGAATTTTTAGAAACATTGGAAAAATTATGTGAAGACATGGTTCAACCATCCTGCATGCAAGAAGAGGAGAGGTATTGGTAATGACACATAACATGCTTATTTTACTTTTCTCAAAATGTTGTTGATTATGAAGATTACTGTTTCCTCAACATGGTAATTCTCTCTTCAATACTTGTTTCTTGCCTGCGTTTTTTACCATCTTGTGCAGCCCGTCAAAAAAAGGTCACAAAGATCTTTCCATGCCCCATTGTTGGTCCCCTTTGACCAATTGTACATGGAAAAACCAAAAAATACAAGATGAAAGATCGTGCAGGGAGAGGATTTTCACTTGAAGAGCTTAAGGTGAGATTATAGTTTCAGTATTTGATTGTATTGTAAATAGATTAAAAGTTTTTTTTTTAATATTAACATATTCTTTGTTAAGCTTTCTAGAGGAAGTTGTACTTGTTTGATTAGACACTATATAGTATATTATCTCTTCTATTATTTTACATCATTGATTTCACTTTGCTATTTTTGAAGTGTTTCTCTATTAGTTTTAAGGATATATTTTCATTCATCTTTAACATAATGAGTGGAACGAGTTAGATGGAGACTACTTCTTGAATTAGATTGTATTTTTTTTACAACCTCGGTAAAGTAAGTTATCATAAAATGTATTTTGGAAAAGGTTAGGATATGATGCATCCAACATTGTACCATAATATGACTGCTTTCTTTTTTGGTGATGAACCTTGGTAGAATAAGGTATAAAAGTGTGGTTTGCCGAAAGTTTAGAATGTGATGCATCCAGGATTATGCTATACATGGTTTGGTTTGTTTGGTCCTATTATTGGACAGTTTCCTTTTTATATGGATATTTATTATTGTTTGTTTCTAAAGTGATATGTTAGCATTTTTTAAGTTCTGCAAGTTTATTTTCTATCTTTTACTTTACCCCCTTTTCATTTTTTATTTTTACATTTACGCTATCATATGTTTGCATTGAGGATAGTTTGCTTTGCTCAGTTATGTAAAAGAATCCATTGTAGCAATATTCTTGCATTGTCTTAATTAGGAAGGGCATTGTGAGGGTACTATCATGTGAACATATATTCCTTCTTTAGGACAATGCTGATTTACATGGGAAGTATATCAGGTGAAGGTATTAGGAAGTAACTACTTCACAAATTCTGGTTAAGAAAAATTACAATATCAGAAATAATTTGCTAAGTTTTCTATCATTTTGTTCCCGTTTATTTGCAAAATATAGATTTGGATAAGGTTTTATAAATTGGCCATGGAATGTGCAAATTTGGTTGTTTTCTTAGAGGATATAATAAATATACACCAGCAACTATCTTTTTTTTGTCTTTTTGAAGGGAGCTTTATGGAATTTAAAACTTGTATAATCTCATTATGTGATGTGAAGTATAGTTGATTCTGCAAATCTGTTTTCAAGTGTATTCCCAAGAAATATACACCCCTTGTGGCTAAATATGGTTATTTGTAAGCAAGGTAGAGCCTTCTATTCTATTAGTATACAATAAAAGTACAAAACTAAGCTCTCAGGTCCTCCTCCCGAAGGAAAACTGAGTGATCCATAGGTTTTATTATTATTACTATTATTATTGGATCATCATTTTATTACGAATGGTTTCTGTAACTATCATATTCCAGTGTTAACACACTGGACATGTTTTATAGGCAGCAAGCATTCCCAAGAAATTGTCACTGACAATAGGTATTGTTGTCGATCATTGTCACTGACAATAGCTAATGTTCATAGACTGAAAACATACAAAGCGAAGTTGGTTGTCTTCCCAAGAACTTCTCGCAAGTTAAAGGTAGGCTTCTTGCTCTGACTTATGGATGTATTCTAGAGCATCAAGAAACCTTATTGAGAAAAATTGCAAAACCAAAACATATAGCAACAACACTCTTGTAGTCAAAGAATGATCATAGGAAACAGATGATGCCCATTTTGCAGCTATGCACATTTTGCAATTAATTTTTGAACAAGCATTAGAGTGGAGAAAGGGAAATTCATTGAAGGTTAATTTCTTTGTTAAAAAATGAAAACAATTTGATTTTGGAGTCCACCTTCTACAATTGAGACTTTTATTACTTTCTGTGATGTTCTATGTTTGCAATGATGGCCTTAGTGGTAGTTGTTGTTGTCGCTTTATGAATAATTTTGTGCTATTACTAAAACTTAGGAAGTATAACTTTTGACCCCACTATTCACTTCCTTGATTTAGTTTTCTATTTATTGGGACTACCAATATGGAAAATCATTGCATATGACAAATACAAGATATTAAATAATAAAGATACATGAAGTGTGGAAAATCCACAAAACTTGTTTCAGGCATCAAATGCTATTGTAATGATGAGTACTTCCTTAAGGACTAGAATACTTGTCTTTTGTTGCCAATAACTAGCAATCGCCAATTTTTTAGCATGCTTAAAAATTCACAATAAATACATTAAGTGGATTTTGGCAACTTAAAGATTGTAGTAGAAAATAATGTCACTGATAACAGAGAACTGGACTACTGGTGACAAGGTTTCTATATTAGCGATGAACAACTTCGTCGCTAGTATAGCAAGTTTGTCAGATTTTTTTTTAAATTTCCTTCCATCGCTATAGTGACGAAAGTCGGTTTTTTATTTTATTTTTAAATTTCCTTCTATCGCTATAGCGACAAACAATTTGTTGCTATACCAATAAAGTTTCATCACAATTTTTTATTTTTTTTTTAAATTTTCTTGTCTTTGCTATAACGACGAAGTGTTCGTCGCTACACCAACGAAGTTTCCTTGCACAAACTTTGTTTTAAAAAAATAAATCAATTTGCTTATTGTCACTATAGAGACGGCCAATCAAGCCTTTGTCAGTAAATTATCATTGCAATTGAGACGAAACTCCATCGTAGTAGTAGCCATCCTTTTGTTGCAATTGCAACGAATGGAAGGTGTTGCAGTTGCGACAAAATGTGTAAAGTGTTGCTGCAATGAAAAAAGTTTTGCAACGAAAGGAAGGCGCCATTTTTGTCACTATAGAAATGCACAAGTGTTGCAATAGCAACGAAAGTCTGTGGGAAAAATGTCCACATGTACTAGTAATTATGTGTGAGAGAGAGAGAGAGAAAAAGAGCAAGAGCGAGAGATATATAGATGGATATTAAGGAATGGAGAGAAATATGGAGAGATGAAGGCTTGATCCACTTAATTGATTTAACACAAGAGAGAGAGGGACGCATGGTTAGAGAGGGAAGGGGGGGGGGAGAGAGAGAGAGAGGGTTGTTGGATCGTTTTAGAGGAAAATACATGATGAAGGAGAGAAATCTCGATGGTTAGATAGAGAGAGGAAGAGAGGGAAGGAATTCATGGGGAGAGGGAAGGGGATGGATAAAGGTGGCAGGGGGAGAAACTGAGGGAGGGAGTGAGTGAGAGGATGGAACACATGGATGTAGAAGGAGAGGGAGGGAGAAAGGGGGGAAGAGAGAAATGGTTTTAGCAGGAGGAAAGGGTAACAAAGGAATGGTTTTAGAGGGAGGGAAGGGAGAGAAAGAGAGGGTTGATGGATGGATCTAGAGGTAGATTCATGGTGAAGGAGAGAAATATTGATGGTTAGATGGAGAGGGATGGAGAGAGGTTGTGTGGATGTGTTTTATAGAGACAAAGGGGGAAGCTTGGTTTTAGAGGGAGAGGGGGTGTGGTGTTTTAATACCAAGAGGTGTGTACGTTTGTTTGAGGGGGGAGTGGTGAGATAACGAAGGAGGGGGGATCTAGGCACACATGGGGAGAGAGTAAGAGAGGGAGGGAAAGCGGTGAGAGAGAGGGTTGAGGAATGGTTTTATATGCAGAGGGATAATGAAGGAGAGAAATAGGAATGGCTATATAGAGAGGGATGGAGAGAGGGTTTGTGGATGTGTGTGAGAGAGACAAAGGGGGGAGGGTTCATTATAGAGGGAGAGAGGGTGTGTTTTTTCAAGACCAATAGGTGTGTAAGTTTGTTCGAGGGGGGAGTGGTGAGATAAGGAAGGAGGGCGGATTTAGATAGAGAGGGGGAGGTGGAAGAGAGATAAGGAATTAGAGGGGGGGAGAGAGAAGGGTGTGGAGAGAGGATTTAGGGGGAGAAAGTGAGGTATGGAGTGAGTGAGAGGATGGAACATATGGAGGTAGAAGGAGAGGGAGGGAGGAGAGAAGAGAGAAGGGAGAGAGAGGGAAGGGGGAGAGAGAGAGATGGCTGAGGGATTGTTATAAAGGTAGCTAGATGGTGAAGGAGAGAAATAGTGATGGAGAGAGGGTACGTGGATGTGCATTAGATAGACAAACAGGGGATGGTTGGTTATAGAGGGAGAAAGTGTATGGTGTTCAAAGACCAAAGTATATGAAAATTGTTTTTTAAATTTACGTAGTCAAACGCATATGTGTTATAAGGAATATCTGTTATATTGAATATGTGATATAAAACACATATGCATTATAACACATATGTGTTTTATATCAAATATGTGTTATAACGCATATGCATTTTGTATCGCATATGCGTTTTGTAAAATTTAAAATTTTGGTGGGAATGAGGGTTGGGATCATGTTTGGAAATAGCTTTGGACTACCGAAACTATTGGATATGAAAAATAAACCAGGGGTATTGTGCGTATTTAAGAACTCTATGAATATGCTCGATTTTGATGGAATTTTTTGCTATGACAAACACAATATTTTTTATGAAAATATAGATATTGTAGAATACGATCATACCATTCTGAATATGTGATTTTTTCCTAAATATGTATGTTTTATTTATTTATTATTATTTTTCTAAATGACGCATGTCAGTTTTTTAAAATAGATACATCCATTTTTTTTTATATAACTTTTGATTTCCTTCACCATTTCGCAAGAAAACTATATGGTGCACTAGAGGAGAGCAATCTCTATAATCTTATATATAGAAATCAAGAGTTTCATTAAGTTTTTCCACTAAAGTGTTGCACCCACATAGGACGTTTTCGTTTCAAGGTTTTCAAACTTCAATAATTAATAATAATAAAAATAATTCATTATTTTTTTTGTAAAAACAGTATTGCACTAGTACCATATGTCATTTATATGTCTGCAAGAGTTTATCAAAAAATGACATCATTTATCTCATATAGTCTTGCACCCACACAAACATATATGTTATGATGTTCTGGAAATTTGAAAACCCAATTTAAGGTAACCTAATTTTATAATCATTTGCATTAATTTTATATAGTTAAAAGTTATATATTATGAAAGATTATTCAATTACCTGACTTTTGTCGTTTTACTTCATCTTCAAATCGATTAGGGAAGTACCTGTAATTGACGCGTAAAGCCATAGGTTCCATGTTTTTTCAGTGTTATGTGGCATCTAAAGTGCCTTTAAAGAACTCCATGATTGTGCATCATCCCATAAGTTAGGGATTTGATACAACACAAGTCTCATGGAGAATGATTCATGATTACGTACATTTAACATAAGTAGGTTCATGAAATTGAACTTGAATGAATAGTAACATATTAGTTGAAGACTTTGTATGTGTAGCAGAGCAAGATCATATAGTTGTTGGAGAATCCCACAATGAAGGAACATAAGTGGATGGCATTCATAATGATGAGAATTAAACTACCCATGAAGCAGTATTTGAAGATGGTGAATCCAATAGTGCTCAGTCACATGTGGATGATAATTGCATAACTTCCAATGGAGAAGTTTGTTCTTTGGTGAATACGACAATTTCTATTGTCGATGATAACAATGAAAAAGTTGTCAATGTAGCATATTGTGATGGTGAAGCTACCAATGAAGAAGTCAATGGTTTAGTAAACCCAACAATGTTTCCTGATGATAATGAAAATGAAGATAAAATTTCCAATGTATCGGTATATAATGACGGATTAAATCCATCAAAGATTATTTTCAATGAATATTTCAATGTAAATAGCCTTTTTGAAATAGAGGTTAAATAACTTGAAGTTAAAATTGATGATGACCACCTATCTTATAATGAATATTGACAAATGATACAAGATAAGAAGCTCATTGATGAGTTCTTATTTTGAAGGGTAATCCTACTTGACAATGAAGACTAAGTGGATAATGTCTTGATTGCAATGGAAATACATAAAGATGACTTTACAACAAAAATAGCGTAGGAAGATGAATGGATTGAAGCTAAAGAAAATGTTTTTATAAAAATGGCATTTACTTAGTATTGGCTTGCAAATATCAATGAAGATGAAGATGAAAACCTACATTCTAAAGGAGAGGTTGAACCAAACTTGAGTAAAGATGAGGAGTCTCTCCAAGAAGAGTAAAATGAAAAGAACTAACATGGTTCTAATTATGATATTCTTTGTAATATTGACAAGTTTTTAAGTGTGAAAGTAAGTAGGACAATATAATTGTACCAATGGAATTGAATAAGAAGTAGAAGAAGTAATACACTCAATTAAAGAGCCGAAGAAAGAAATCTACAACACATCTCTTGCAAGTATTAAGGGAAATATTTAAGATATTGTAAATCATTGGTTTTACAACCAAATTTATGGAATTGAAAAAGAGTGGTAAAGTTTTGCACATCCTATGCATGAAAAAATGGTGAAATCCATGAAGTAACAAGAAGAGATATCGAGAGTTTAAATTATGGAGCACCCATAAGAAGAAAAGCATGCAAAGCTACAAATACTAGAGAAAAAAGTACATAAAGAAGCTGCATCAACACAAAAGAACAAAGCATGGGGGCGTCACCTAGGGACCAATATGATATCACGTCCGTTCATATTGGGGGGGTTAAAATTAAAAAATTAAAAGTTAATATATTGATGGTATATTAGGGGTAAAAAGGGTTTCTTTTTAACTATATAAATATCCAATATGTTGAGGGATATTTTATTCCACAATCCTTCCCGCGCCCTTCACCAGTCCTCCAAGCCTGCCTGCACCCCTACGTATGCTGCATAGGTTTTCCTGTGGTTTTCTGCCCGCTCCCTTCACCACAGCTCCAAGCCTGCCTGCACCCCTGCGTATGCTGCATAGGTTATCCTATGGTTTTCTACCCGCTCCCTTCACCAGAGCTCCAAGCCTACGTGCACCATTCACCACAAAAACATCAGACTGAAACCCGCTTCTTATTATGTTTTCATGGATCTCCATGCCCTGTTCTAGAGCCGTCGAGCTGGTACATGCTGGAAGAATGCTAATGAAGGTAAACGGATTGGGCTCTATTCCTGTTCGCTGCATTTGGTAAAAAAACCTTAATGCTTCTACGGCAATTATGTGCTTGGTATATGCTGCAATCATGATGTTCCATGAGAAATTGTCTCGTTCAGGAATTCTGTTGAATACTTCGCGAGCGTCTTCCAGGTTCCCGCACTTGACATACATCATAACGAGTGTGTTTTGTAAGAAGGTGTCTGTGACTCATGCCCTTTCGATGATGTGGGCATGGATAAGTTTGCCTTCTGGTAAGGCATTTTTCTTCGTGCAGGACTGTAGCAGATAAGCATATGTAGAAATCTCTAAGGGGCTACTCGTTAGTTGTAGAGCGTGGACTGCATATTTCAGTTGACCTTGCTCGTATAGGTTTTTGATGGCATGGTTGGAAGTATCGTTGGGCTAGGCCTGCTTATGCTGCATAGGGTTTTCATTGTTGCTAATCAAAACCTGCCTATACTCGTGATGCCAGTGGTGCTGCCTATCTATGGTAGGTAGTAATAGCTAGTGTCTCAGTGTGGTAGTATGTAGTAGACGGCGGGCTTTCGGGCTTTTCTGCTCTGACTATGGTATTATATTATCTAAGATCTGCTACCGAAGCTACCAATGGTGGTATTAAAACATAGCGAAGGGAAGCTATTACTATTACTGGTGCAAAAACTTGTTCTGGTACCGGAGCTTAAACTGGTTCATCGACTGGAGCATAGTAGTTTGGGGCTCTTTGATAGCGTATAGAAGTGCAAGGTGGATAAAGAAGAAAGGGTTGGGGAGGTTTATGAAGGAACCACAGCCACAGGTCATTCTGTATCCACTCAAAGGTTTCTGATTGGGGACAATATTGCTACGCAGACTCGAATTGATGAAATAGGATCGGCCAGCTGAGCTGAAATATACAGGCAAATGATTCGATTTACAGGTAGTTTTGGGATACATGAATATGATTTTTAATTGAATTGTATTGCTGAATATAATCTAGTTTTTTGTTATCTTTCTTGTGTAAGTCTGTGGCTGAATCTGCCTATAATCTTCTTGCTTTTCCTAATGATATTTTTTCATTTTTTTTTCAATATGCCAATGTTTTGGGATCGTTTTCAATTGAATCATAATCATACTGGTAATGAGGTAGATAACGTTGCTGGTTTTTTAATATATTATTGTGGGTATCCTCTGCATTGGCCAGGTTTTGATGGTTTGATTGAATATTGAAGACTGCAGTTGTGAATCAAACTATGTGGTTAAGTATTTATTGTTGAGATATTAGGATTTCTGACTGAGCAGAAAAGATTGCAAAGAGGTTTTATTATACAAGTGTTGAATTGGGGTTTTATAGAATTGGGGTTTGATTCTTTTTTTTTTCTCCCTCGATTCGTTTACAGGACAGACCACATACCAGCAAACATTTTTGCACAGTGTAAAATGGGTTGCACAACAAGAGACAAATCTATAAGAAATAAGAGAAGGCTTCGTTCAATTCCTCCTGCTATGCCTGTTAAAATTGAAGAGAACCTATGCGATGATAGAAGAAATGGTGTAGTTGTAGAAACTTCTTCTGTTGCTTCTAAACCTATAAGATTGCTAGAGGGTGGTGGTGGGTTTGCTTGAGAAAAACCAAAAGAAAGGGAGAAGGATTCTGAGGAACAACCTGAAGAGGTGGATTGGGGTTATTGCATAGAATATCAATTAGAGGACCTTTTATTAAATGATATCGAGTATGTCTACAAGGAAGCAATATGTAAAATCATAACTCTCGGGTACACTGCAGAGGAAGCTCTCAAGGGTATGATGCGAAATGGTCACTGCTATGGGAGTAGTGATGTGCTTTCCAACATTGTTAACAATTGATTGGCCTATTTGAATAGCAGTTGCAGTGAATTATTTGATGAATTTGATATTTCCTTTGGAGAGCTAAAACATCTAGAACAATATGTGTTGACAGGATTGGTGTGCTTGCTTCACCAGGTGCGACCACAATTGAGCAAAGGGGATGCTATTTGGTGCCTCCTTATGAGTGATCTTAATGTTGGTCGGGAAAGCACATTAGAAATACCTGTATTACCACCTGGCGATGAAAAAACAATGATTAAACCCAATGGGAATGGATCATCTCCTTCAACAGTTATTTCTATGCCATCACCAATTAGACCGTCTTGTTCATCTTCCAGTTTTGTGCCTGTAACTGCAACTTCAGAGCCTTGTAGGATGTGTGCTGAAACAAAGAAAACCTCTGGTCTGAATTTGGCACAAGATGGTACAGCTGCTGTTGATACATCATCTTCATCTCAGAAAGGTTTCACTTTTTATGCTGGGACATCACATGCACATTCCACCACCACGACTCACTTTAACCCAAGTTTTGGTCTATCTCCTTCTATGAAATGAGCTCTGTTGAAGAAGAATGCAGCTGCATTGTTCTCTGCCGAGTTTCTGTCTGATAAAAAATCCAAATCAGATTCATGTTCATGATCAGCTGACAACAACAGTGAATGTTTGGTTCCAACAAGTGGAGTGCAAAACATACAAAGTGGATCAGGGAATTTCTTTGAGAAGAATCGGGTTTTAACAGGAGACCTTATTCACATCGAAAATGCAGCTCATACAACTAGTGCAGGCACTGTAGGTATAGAACTGTCTTTGGGGATAGCTTCTACCGTGGACGTAGGAAAAAATCAATATAGAGGAGAGACTGGAAATTGTCAGGATATTGTAGGAGCCATTCTAGGAAGTTTGGAGCACATGGGTATTACAGAGAAGTCTGATGGCATTGATCAATGGAATGAAATGATGCTGAAACTTATGCATCAAATAAGAGATTTAGAAATGCAACTTAAAGAGCGGATTGAATGGGCTCATCAAAAAGGTATGCAAGCAGCTAGAAAATTAAGCAAAGATTTCATTGAGTTGAAAACATTGAGGATGGAGAGAGATGAGACTTTGCACTTGAAAAAGGATAAACAAGCTCGGGAAGACAACACAATGAAAAGGATTTCTAAAATGGAGAATGATTTACGAAAAGCAAGTGGAGATGTTTATCGATCCAATTCAGCTGTAAGAAGGCTTGAAACTGAGAATGCAAAGGTGAGGGCAGAGATGGAAGCATCCAAATTGAGTGCAGCAGAATCTGTTGCAACATGTCAAGAGATTGCAAAGAGGGAGAAAAAGTGTCTAAAGAGGGTTCAGGATTTGGAGAAACAGGATTCCAGGCTCCAGGATGAAATTTGTGAAGAAAAGCAGAAGATTGCTCAACTACAACAAGAATTGTCTCTCATACGGGATTTGCAGAAAGAAATGGAGGTGAGAGCACATCTAAATGTTTCAAATCTCAAGCTTTTTGTTGACCATTCCAACATCTTGAATATGTTTTCATCTTTTGGTTTAACACATCTAGATCATGGTGTGAGAATGTTGAAAACTCTGTTTCATGTGTCCAGCATATCACCAAACTTTGTTAAAGAATTTGAAAAATTTGCAGTGAAATTAATAGTGCATTATATCACATTGAACTATTTAGTGTTTTCTTCTTGTTGAGCACAGCCGATTTTACAACAGTGGCACATATGTTGCATATACTGGTATGAACAGAATGTAACTTGTGGCTTAATGAGTGATGTACAGGAAAAATGGAAGCAGGAAGAGAAAGCTAAAGAAGTGGCAATTGCACAAGCAGAGGAAGAAACAAGAGCAAAGGATGCAGCTGAAGCTTCTGTGAGACGAAGGGAGGAGGCATTGCATAGGAAAACAGAAATGAATTTTCAATGACATAAGGATGATATCGAAAGACTAGAGTAGGAACTTGCTCGTCTCAAGACCATAGCAGAATCTTCCCAGCCAAGTGGCAGGCCAAATGCTCCATATGCAGTAACTGGGAATAGTGTAAAGAGCTTAAAGGAGATGAATGCCCGCTTGCATCATGAACTAAACAAGTATTGTTATCCTTTCTTTCATTGTGTGATGAGGTAAATCTTTTGTCCACAAAGAAGTGATGTATTTGTGGGCATGCACATGCAGTATATTTTTAATTGGACTGATATTTGATTTCATTCTCTTTCAAAAACTTTGATTTCAGTCTCTTTCGAAAACTTTGATTTTAGTCTCTTTCATAAAATTGATTTACAAGGCCAACCAATTATGACAGTTATGTATATTTCACATCCATAGTTCAGGTTTATAATTGTCAGTACCTAAGAATTGTTTCTTGAAGTTTTCTTAAAGTAACTTTGTCTTTTTCATAATCTCTGAAGTATTCCATAAATTCAACGAGTCTTAATAATAAATGTTTGATTTGGGCACTTACTAAAATGATTTATATGAGAGCTTGATTCTAGAGGAAGGAATCAAGATTTTGGTACTGACTTTGTTATTGAAGTTGTTTTAGTAAGTTATGAGAGCTTGAGTCTAGAGTAAGGAATCAAGATTTTGGTGTTGACTTTGTTATTGAAGTTGTTTTAGTGAGCAAAGGGGCATAAATGCAAATACGAAGTCAGCAGTCTTGGATGCAAAATATTGTTGTGGGATAGGAAAATCCTTTATAGACTTTGGTGTTTCCTTTTTTCTCAACATATCTGATTTCTAGAGTTCCATATTTAGAGGACATCGATATTTTTCCAAGAAAAGTCCATTCTTTAATGAGAAATCTTTGTTCGATTTCCCCATTGATCTTCTCTCCTTTGGATTTTTCCTCCTACTGCTTGATTTTCTGTTCCCTTTTATTCTTCAAAGTTGTTGCAGGAAAAAATCACTTCGATACTATCTTTCTTTGCTATTTAAGGATTTTAGAAGCCAATTGCTACTGACATCTAGCAGTGGATGCTCAAGCAAATTACATGCAGACAGGGAATTTCTTCACTGCATAAACGACAGTCATTTGTGGATGTGACATTTCCTTGTTTCAATCCATTAAACAATCCCGGTTGCTTCATTTTTTTGCACGTGGTGTACCTACATTCCTGGTAATCTACAATTTGGTTCATTACAGCCTTCCTATTCTTCAATGAACGACAGTTGAAGTGGGTGCTTCAAGTTGTAATGTCTATATTGTTATGCTCAATGATATTAATTGTTTTGGTAAATCTCTGGTCATTGAGTATGGAGTATTGAACAAGAGAACATAGTGCACATCAAGTAACTACATTTTGGAGAGCATGTTCTAATATATGTCAATCAATCCAATTGTAATTAAAGTATGTGAGACGGCTTGATGGCCTCCTAATGGCAGGCCAAAAGCACAAATAAATTTTTTAATAACTAGTGCAACCACCTTTAGAGGAATTTTTCTCAATGGTGTTATAATATCTCAATTTACTCCAATTCTAAACCTATTATTTAATGGGATGCACTGAAATTTTTACTTGTGATTCATAAAAAGTTAAATGGCCGCTCTTAGGTGGCTAGGAATAGACCTCAATTGTCACTATATGGCTGTTTTTGCTACCATAGTAATAAATTAAAAATAGATCTGCGAATGTGATCAATGCCATTTGCATTTAAACAATGACATTTACATCCACATCCATCTGTATTGGTTTGTCATGATATCACCTAAGCCTTGGATTTTCCAATGCCATTGCCCTTGAGTCCCAATATTTCAACTTTCTCCATGATTATCCAATGCCATTACTTCAGTCCCAATATTTCAACTTCCTCTACGACCTATATTTTTCTTTCTGTAAATCTAATACTGAATTTCTTAATTATCTTGTGTTGGACAGAAGAATTACAAACAATTCATAAGGTTTCTAAGGTTTATGTTAATTCAATTGTTCTCTTGATCATTGAATCTATTTTCGACAATTCGTAATATTGTACCAAGATGAGGTAATGTACAATGCTTCGAGGAATCCTCTTTGAGTTAATGTATTCCATGTGTTGCATTCTCAAGTTGCTTTCAGTGTTATCCTATACCTTGATTTGTAAACTCATTTTGTTATATCTTCTGCCCTCCTTGATAAAACATTATAGCTCTGGCTTCATTGGATCAGACATTATCCTATTAACTGTAGCAAGATCAAGAAAGATTGAATGTTTCCTATCACAACCCTTGTTTCTAGTAGGGATATTCACAGGTTTCATGGGCATTGTAATTCAAGCTCTCATAGGAGGTTTTCCCCTTGAAGAAGCTTATATAGGAGATTCACTATTTTGGAGATATTTAATATAAGGGATATATTTTGTAGGTTTAATCCTTTTTGCTCTTGTATTTTCTTTTCTGCATTTAATTTCTTTGAATTATCGTGCTCTTTGATTTCTGTTGATTACGTACATTACAAGTGATATTAGAGCTCTTTCCTTCGCCAACATGTGTTTGATTTTAGAACTTTTAAAGGCTAGATATGTGTTTTGACATCTTTAAATAACATGAAGATCTGTTATTTGACAAACAAATCTGTATTTGGTTGGTTCCTAAACCATGTGCAAGGCCAACCTACCTTTCTACCATATTTTTTTATAGTACAGTGAGATTAACATTGGGGAGATCACTCTCTATTACTTGGGAATTGGGTAGTATGGTTAAGGGTATAGACTAGCCTTCTTAATGAGTATCTCAAGGGATTGGGTGAAGTATTATAGTGGAAACCTGCACATATATTAGAGATCTATAACACTTGACACTCTTGTCCTTAGACTTTGCAAACCCTAGCCTTTGCAACACATGCCACAAGATTCTTACTTAAAATAAACTATCAATAATTTGGGGGTTCCATTAGTGCAATATTGCTCAACTAGGAGCAGTATTCCTATAGGACTAAAGAGTTTTGGGTCATGGCAATACCCTTGCAAGAGACCTATCTCAAAAGATTCCTTGTGTAGCTCTAATTGCCATGGTACCACTCTCATTAACCATTTTTAAGTGGACCTGACAATACACTTGTTGGTGGCTTGTCTCAAAAGACTTATTGTGAGGCATTGATTGCATTGTTATAACACTCTAGCAGCCCTTTTTCGTGCTCAGGACTACTTGTCTGAAATCAAGGCCCCATGGATGGACATCATAGTTGCCTCCCTAGAAATTTTAGTCAAAGAGATCATTGGCTGGCTACATAACACAACACTCAATCTCAAAAGCTTATGGAGAAGCTCCTTTATTGGGAAGGGGTGTAGGATGCTCAACTTGATCCCTCCCTTGAGGAAACCTTAGTAAAAGGAGAACGTTGTAATCAAACCCCATTTCATGACAACAATATATGAATTTTACTCATGGCATAATTGCTAGAATGTAAGTTGTTTAAAAATACTGTACTTTCTCCAAGAGCATCATTTTTTAAACAATTGAGTTAAAAAGCTCTGACGTCTAAGATGATAGTGAGTCAATAGAATCTATTGCTCATGTGGGGAAGGTTTCGCGACTTCTTGATATTGCCTCAATGTCCATATTCCAATCTTAAAGGTGGTGAAGGGAGGATGGAATCCTCAAGGCCCTTTGTTGATACAGGTATAGATCTATTTTTATTCACTTTTGCCAGCTTTCTGATAAAGTACCATTCCCGTATTTATAAGGGAATATTTCGTAATTCAACTAGAAGAGTAGCAAGGAAGACTTCCTACAAAGGTGAACCCCCTTACACTTATTTATTCACTGTGATGTATTATCTTGTTTTGTATTTTGTTCGAAGTATTGTCTTTAGTGCGTTTACAACCATTAATTGCATGATGTCTCAACATGATTAATTAGAACTTTTGATTACTATTCAGGTAATTGAAAAGTTCCCTCACATTGCACATTACAAGGCTCTCAAGCTTCCAGTTGGCATGGATGCAAAGGATTTCATCAAATCACAACTAGTGATTGCATGCATTGATGGTAAAGAATATGTAACATTATATTTTCGTTCTGATTGAGAAAAATATCTACCCTTACATTTCAAGTAATTGACATTCCATCAATAGATATATCATATTTGCAAGGCACAACCCACGACCTTGAACATGTATTATATGTAATGTAGAGTCCTTACACTACCATTTTGAAGTAGCTTTCTTACTTCTGCCTTTTAACCTATGTTGCATTGAGTTTCTAGGATGGGGTGGTGTGGGGATGAAGGGAAGGGAACATAGATTTGGCCTCCATTTAATTGTAAATCGTTATAGCTCCATCTGTGTCCCTTTATTTGCAAAGTCTATAAATAAGCGAGTGATAAGTTTCCAGCGCTGGTAATAACCCCTTATCTTGCATTTCATAATGTAGTTGTAAGGCTCCCTTTATGCATCCGCTTTCACAGTTTGAAATTATCATCTTACTGTAAATCTGAACATTAGGAACTAAACCTTTCCCTAGCATTAGTTTAAAAATATTATTAGCCTCTTCCAAAATGCCCTTCTTGCAAAGACCATTCATAAGGGTGTTGAAGCTTTCAATAACGGGAAGAAAACCCATTTTCTACATTCTCAAATGCATCTTCAATGCCATATCTACCTTTCCTACTTTGCAAAGTCCACCAATGATAGCATTGCATGTAGAAGCGTTAGGTGCAACACCTTTCACCTCCATTCTGTCATACAAATTCATGACAAAATCTACATCTTCCATGCATAAACAATCAGTCAGCATATTGCAAGTTCTGACAT
>LPNX010152463.1:48566-101358 GCA_001517045.1 Pseudotsuga menziesii | reverse complement strand
TCCCTAAAATTTGGGGGTGGTCTCCATGTGTCCCAAATGTGTGTTTTCCCTCTCCCAAGTCCCCCTGTCCTAGAACCTTGGGGGAACATTGCTAAATAGACTTGGAAGAAAGATGTAAATACACCAATAGTCGCCCCCTTCCCCAGTGCAACTTAAGTATAAGAGAGAGGATTAAGTTTTAACCTATAACATAGGTCCCAACAACAAGACTATGTTAGGTACCCATGTACAAAATGGTCATAAAAACCAACCACAATATTGACTTGGGTAAAACATAAGAATGATTCAAAAGAATAAATCTAGACACACAAACTCGATCAAAGAACTCATGTAAACTTGAGTATGGACCTATCCATCAATCCAACACCCTCCCCACGCCCCCCCCACCCCCCCAAGTGCAACTTAAGTATAAGAGAGAGGCTTAACCTCTAACATAGGTCCCAACAACAATCTATGTTAGGCACCCATGTACAAAATGCTCATAAAAACTAGCCACAAGATTGACTTGGGGAAAACATAAAAATTCTTGTTATACCAAAATCCTGTCACCACCATGTGATAAGAACTTTGACTTACATATTTTCCCTTAATCCCAGTACTTGGAGAGGAAACCCATGTTGATTGTCAATATTTCATGAAAATACGTAGCACTGTGCTTTCCTCATTATCCATGAGCGGTACCTTACTCACCGCCTCTATCTTGTTTGCCATAAGTGGTGCCACCGCTTATATCCTTTGGTCCACAAGCATTTTTAACCTGAACCGCTTTGTCATAAGAGGCAAAAGGTGGTACCCTAGGTAAAATGGGAAAAAAGAGAGGATTCTCGAGGCTTCTAGATTATGAGCCTCATGTCCTCTCTTATCCCTAGCATTGTGGGTTAGTTGAGCTTGAGATGCCCCATCATAGGATCTTAGAGGCCACCTCATCCATAAATCTCTCAACCATTCCTATCCACTAAGCCTTATAAATACAATCTCATGTCCATGGTTGAGGGGGGAACTATAGAGGTATTGTTATGCTATTGGATTGATCACTTGGCCCAGGCCATTAGAGAGCATAGAGAGCAATGTTGGAGCTTATGGGGATGAAGTGTTGGTTTCATGGAGATGCATGTCAACACTAAGGCTTAATTGGTTGTAAAATTCTCCATTCATCTTAATGCAAAGATGATTTCCGTCCCACATTACTGTTGTTGTTGATTTCACATGTAAATGTTGCTGTATTATTTAGTCACTTACATGGATTGATAGATTATGTTCTGGTATCTTTGATGTGTTTGTGTGTTTAATTTGATTGCAGGTACACAGGTTTACTATCGAAGGGACATTACAGGTATCTATGATATCTAGGGAGGGTCTTCATCCTTTGTCATTTATTTGTTCTGGGTCTAAACCATTCAAACCAGAGGAACAACTTTTGTCTGCAGAAGGTGAAATATTCCTGCTTACAAATTTGGTGACTCTGCTCGGGAATGAATATAGGTATCAGTTGATCTAATATTCCTCAGTTCTTCAACTCTTGTCTGAATCTAGGCTCCTTCTCCAACTCTCTTCAGTCAGATCTGTGATCTGACTCAGTGGATTTTGATTTGAAACTTCCAAATCTGTCTAGATCTGAATTATTTTCGACCTTTTATGCTCTTTCTCACTCTTAATCTATCAGTTTTTACCTTGATCTGGTCTTTTTATGACTTGATCTGTTGTTCTCAATTTCTTTAGGGATTTTTACAGGGAATCATGGTTATGCAGTTGGCGAAAAGTGGTGCCACTTCTTGAACTTAGTTAGCCGCCCACGGTGCCATCACTTGAGTCCTGTTTGCGAGAAGCAGTGCTGGTCCAAAACCGCTCTGTCAAGATCTGTCCAGCGCAGTTCCAGGTAGGAATCATTCCAAGACCTTTTTTTTCTCATCTTTTGCAAAAATTTGAGTTGATTTTCTTTCAACTCTGTACTATCAGGATTGTGTGTCAGAATCTGATGCTTGTGGTTTGAAATTTTATGGTTAAAGATTGGTTTGATTGGAAAAATCAAAAGCTAGATTAGGCTTATTGATTGTTCATTCACTTTGGTGCTTGTTGGTTGTGATTGTGAAAGGACTTCTTGTTTTTTAAAAGCTTAGGGTGTTAGTAAGATCTCTTTTCATCTCTGTGATATAGACTGAAAGAAAAACATTTGATTAGCATCTAGGTTTCATTTCTTGTTTGCATAGAGAACTTCTTTTTCCTACTTTAAAAAAGAAATTCTTTTACTGAGATTAGGTTTTCATCATTAAGCATTGGACATTGGATCTTTGATTGGATTTACAAGATTTCAGGCTCTTCATGTTCTTCTGTCTCTTATGCATTTAGTACTATCTCATCAAAATAAAAATATGGTAGTTTTAAGTTAGATTTTCCTATGTTTTAAGAAAATTAAAGATAGAGTGCATTTGCATGTAGCGTGCTTCTTGTTTCTCTTCTAGGAAAAGAGATTCTTCCCCTTCTTATTGCTTTCAGAAAAGAAAAATCAGTGTGGAAAGTGCTACTTGTCTTTGATTTTGTGTTCAATATTGTTGTTTGGAAATAGTTTTGGTTTTTAAAGAAAACAAAACACTCTCTTTCCTTCCCATAAGTAGGAATACTGAATGGTAAAGTGAAATATTTTTCATAAGCATACTGCATGGTTTTAATTTCGTGTCAAAACACCATGCATTCACCTAACTGTCCACTTTAAAATTAACGGTAGTTATAGGTTAAAATTTACATAGAAATTGGAGTGATAGGTTAGAGACGTGTTCGAGTGTCCTTAAGCATAGGAGCTATCGTTATTTGTCTGTATTACATCTCGAGACTCGTGTAGTTCTTCCACGTACCGTCGGTATATCGAACGACCTTTCACGTACCCTTGAGGTATATAGAAAGGTGCTTCACATACTCGATTGTATATCAGAAGGCCCCTTGTGTACGGTTATGCATTAGACAACACTACTACCGATTCGAGCTCCCACGTACCTTGAGTATATGGGGATACCCCAATAGGATACCTTATCCATCTGAGAAAATCCCTTTGGCTGTCTTGGTTGGAGCCTTACACCGAAAACAACATTCAGGGAGATTACTATGCATGTACCCTCGAGGTATATCACGAGTGGCACCTTCTTGACAATTTTGTTGAGAGACTTGACTATCTGAACTCCTCCTATCATTTTAATTGTGCTTGTTTGACCTATAGCTTGTGTAGGGAAACTTTTTGGTGTGTTTTCTATTTTTTTCAGACCCTAGGTTAGATAGGAACTATAAAAATTGGATGAGTTAAGAAATTCCAGAAGAGTACGAGGCTTGCCACCCGATTTTATTCCTAGTTCAGGAGAAAATCCAATGGACGCTATCGACCAAGGAGCTGCTACCACCTCCTAGGTGGGAGATAATGTGGTTGAAGAAAGTGGAGGAACATATTCTTCACACTCACCTCCCTTGGTCCAACAACCCTCTTGGGGAAATACCTCGTTCCATTCTCCCATAGAAGGTCATGTTGATGATACCACATGTCCAGATTATGGTCCCAATGCTCCATTTTGGGACACCCCTATAGGACAGGCCATTGCCTCATTTGGAACCAGTTTAAACTCTTCTGAAGATGAAGAAGAATGTAGGAAATTCCATGCTTCCATTCTCCGTGCACAGGATATTGACAGGAAAATAGATGACCTATTAGGCACACCACCATCATGTTCCACATATGTTCTTGTGGGATGGTGTTCAGTTGTTGATTCTGTGAGACCCATTGAACCAATTATAGATCGCACAGTAACACCACACAACCCAGGTCAAAATACCAACCCCACCACCTCCTATGTTATGTATGTTCCTAATATTCCCAGGTCTTCTGCACCTGGGACCCAACCTTTAATTCTCGTTTTGTCATTACCTTTTAGTGCCGGGAGGAAACCCCTGGCATGACCTACATTATATAGCACCAGAATTGTACCTAGTCAAGGACAAACCTCTAATATAGAACCATCTACAATTTATGTCCCCCCCCACCCATACTAATGTGGTTAATCCCCCATCCAATTAAGGTCAGCCCTTGCGGGAACTACTAGCAACCATTCAATCTTCAGAAGGTTATGGTTATCAAATACCTATAGGGAACATTAATCATCCACCTAATCCTAAAGGAATGCCTCATTTCGGGATTCCATACCCTAGTAATACTTTTACGCAATGGGGGTAACCTAACTGGTCTTACCTGCCAGCTATGGGGGGGATACCTATACATATTGTAGGAGGTGTTGGAGGACCGCCTTATGTAGGTCCTCCCCTTGGGGGTCCTAGTGGTCTTAATGGGATAGGTGGATTTCCTCCTAATGGCCTTGGAGTGTCCAGTGGCCCTCCTCCTAGTGGTTCTAGAGGCGCTAGAGGTTTACCTCCTAGTGGCCCTGAAGGGTCTGGTGGTCCACCTTCTAGTGGTCTTGGTGGTCACAATGGTCCTGGTGGTCCTAGAGGCCCCAAGGGTCCTCCTCCTGGAAGCCCTAGTTCTCCTAATAGTCCTGATCCTGTAAATCAACCCCTTGTGGGTGAATTTTCCGTTAGTTCTTCCTCACAACAACCTGTCTATCGGTCCACTTACGGTCCTATCGGTAATTATATGCCATATCAATATTACCAGTATGTGCAACCCAGCCGTCAGTTACCTTTCCTAGAAACTTTGGACTTACCTGATTTGTCCAAGTTGATTAATGACCCCATTTGACACAATCCCTCGTGGCCTCCCATTCCGGTAAAGTTACCATTATACATCTCGAATTTTGATGGGAAGTAGGGATACGATCCAAAAAACCATGTCATGACATTCCATTTGTGGTGTTCTTCAAACTCTGTCATGGATGCTTCAGTTTGGTTACGAATTTTTCAGTGCACTTTGACCAGTACAGCCGCCAAGTGGTACATTGAACTCCCACAACATTAGTTTTTGGATTTTGGCTCGTTGGAAACTATATTTCTTACACACTTTCAGCTCTCTATTCATTATGAAAAATGTACTGATCTCTTAACCTCTCTGCAATAGAACACTTCCACCCATATATCTGCTCATATTCATGAATGGAGAAGGCAAAGAAGGCTTATTAAGGCCCCTATTTTAGATTAGTTAATAGCTGATTGGCTTACCAAATATTTGTTGCATCCAATTGCCCAAGATGTGGCTATGGGCGGTGCTGTTACTGAAAAGAAAGCTATTAGTTGAGCCTAGTATCTAGACTTGGTTTACTCCCAGTCTCGAACTCTTTATGACCAGATTCTGCAAGCTCCTCACCTAAGCACCGATCCATCCAAGCCACCAATAGAAGTACCTATTGATGGGATTGTTGGTTCAATCCAGTCCCTGTCAGTAGCAAAACCTATGAAGCAACCATAGATTTCCACCCGTACTCCTTTGACTCCTAAGGTTTCCATCGAGGTCAATTCTATTCGAAGTACTCAAACCTAGGGCAATAATAAAAAGAAGGGTAAAAATAAAAATAAAAAACCTAGAAACAAACAGGAGAATCCAAGACCAACCAACAATGATAACGATAAAGGGAAAAGAAAGGAAAAATATCCATGTTTTCTATGTAGAGGTGACCATTTCTCAAAAGAGTGTCCCCGCTGGGATGAAATCTCCCAATTTCTGAAATCAAATCTCACACCTGCAGTACTCACGGATCCTTTTTCCTCTCAACAACAACTAATAGACCACATGTCTAATAAGGGTAACTCTATTTCATCAAAGGAAATTTTTCTGACGTCCTCAGATACCATTAATCTGCAAACTCAAAGTCAAAATTATGACAAACCTGCAGACAAGAAAGAAGATCATTCTTCTTCAGGGAAATCTCCCTCTACTAGTTCTCCTGAATCCTTGTCTACCATTCCCCTATCCATCAAGAAGCATACTCTTGACATGATTTTGTGTCCACCCAAGAGAACTGTTAGGAAGGCTATCTTTAACCCCAATGCTCGAGATGCTCAATTTTATAATGTAGTTGAATATCTCGCTTAGGAACCTTGTGCAATGTCTACCTTAGAGGTACTCCAAATTTTCCCTTCACAGTGCAAAAACTTATTGACAGCATTAGGAGCTTTAGACTTGGATAATACTAATTTGATTCATTTCAATGTTGAGAACTATACGTATAGGTTACCTAATAAACTTGCTTTTCAGATCATTATGAAAGTAGTTGGAAAGAAATTTTTTTGAAGGGTTCTAGATGAAGGAGCTTCAACTTCAGTTTTGTCTCTATCTTGTTGGAAAACTCTCGGCTCTCCCGAGCTTGTAAGATCACCTATGAATCTCAAGGACTTTGATGGATGGGGTTTCCAGCCCCATGGTCTCATTTCAGCCCTAGCGGTCGAGCTTGGGGGAAAAACTGTTTCCATTCAAGTAGAAGTGGTAGATGCCCCATTAGATTACAACCTCCTTCTAGGAATAAAATGGTTCTATGCCATGACTGTTGTCGCTTCAACAGTATTCCGAACAGTCCAATTTCTGCATCTAGGGAGAATTGTTACCATTGACCAGCTTGATTTTTGCATGCTAGATGTTACTACCTCCATGGCTAATATCATCCCCATGTTAGGCCAGTCCCCTCCTCCTTACTAGTCGATTGGGGTAGGCATGTTGAAGGATTCATCCCTTATGGGGATTTTTCCATCCACTCCTCCTAACATGGATACCGTGACAGTCCACAAGATCGCCTCATTTGATTGTGATCCTAAGGGAAAAATAATTGTTGAGTCCACCTCATTGAGTCCACATGAAGCAATATATGACACCATTCAAAAAAAATTCGGTTATCACACTAATGAATTTCATCTACTGGCTTCGGATCCTTACCATTTACCGTACTGGTTAGAACCTTCTCTTCCTATTCTAGATTATCTCTCTGAGACTTTTCCTTTTGATGAGTCCATTTGGGAGGATCACCATCATAGATCCATGTTCCTCCCCAACACCAGTATGGTTAACCATGATTATGCATCCCTGTTTCCTACTGATATTTTCAATGTACCCCAAAGTCCAATATTGCTGCAAGATACATATTTTGAAGGAAACCTTTGCAACATTACTCAGATGAATCTGATTGACATATCAGCTAAGAATGATACCATCGAGCATGTTCATGTTGGTAAGAACTGCTCAGTAGATGAATCTGAAGCATAAAAGGCACTTTTCAAATAATTATGGGATATTGTTTCCTGGTCCTATGCAAAGATGCCAGGGATTGACCCATCCATTGTGGTCCATGATATTAAAACCTATCCCATGGCTAAACCTGTCAGGAAAAAAATAAGGCAAGTCCATCCTCGGAAGGACGCAACTATTAAAGCTGAAATTGAGAAACTTCTCAAAGCTGGGTTTATTTATCCTATACCCCTGACGGAATGGGTATCGAACGTTGTTCCTGTCAATAAAAATCAGGGCACCATTAGAGTCTGTATCGACTTTAGGGATTTGAATAAAGCTTGTCCCAAGGACAAATTTCCTACTCTGCACATCGATCAGATTATCGGCAACTGTGCTGGAAGTGTCATCTTCTCATTTATGGATGGCTTCTATGGCTATAATCAGATTAGGATATTACCCACCGATCAGCATAAGACGACATTCATTTTCCCATGGGGAACCTTTGCATATAAGAAGTTACCTTTTGGCTTGAAAAATGTTGGAGCCACGTTCCAGCGTGCGATATCCTATGCGTTTCACGATATTAAACATATTGTTCAATCGTAACTTGGTGACCTCCCCACTCATTCACAGCGACGGGATGACCATCCTAGTCATCGTAGAGAGATATTCCTGAGATGTCATCATTATAATATACAGCTCAATCCGCATAAATGTGTTTTTTTCTTTGAGATGGGACATCTACTAGGTTTTGTGGCATCCAAAGATGGCATTCGGATTGATCCTATGAAAATTGCCATCATTTTAGCTCTACCAACCCCAACTAATATTCTTGAACTCCAAAGTTTGCAAGGGAAGGAAAACTTTCTCCATCGTTTCATGTGCAATTTCATAGAGAAAATGCACAGTTATATGCGTCTCCTCAAGAAGAACACCCTGTTCTTCTGGGATGACCAAGCCCAACATGCCTTTGATAATCTTAAACATGCTCTGACTCATTCACCCATGATACACCCCTGGATTATTCAAAGGACTTTCTCCTGTATATTTTTACCTCTGCTACTACCATCGGTATGGTTTTAGTACAGTAAAATCCCAACGGTCAGAAGCATGTGATTTACTACGCCAGTAAGAATCTCATGGATTCTAAAACTCACTATTCGTGTGTGGAAAATTTAGCATTGCCCACGGTCATTTCTATACAAAAATTTCATCACTACATTTTGCTCCGCACAACCACTGTATTGGCATACTAGAACCCAATGTATTACATCCTGACTTGCCATGTGCTCGGGGGCAAGTACTCCTGCTAGATAGTAATACTTCAGGAGTTTGATCTGGAGTTTTCCAAAGACACATCAAAGAAATCCTTGGTCTTTTCCGAGCTCATGTGTGACCTTTCCTGTGATTCAATAGAATATGAGACCAGTGATTCATTTCTGGTTGAATTCCTATTCTTGATTAGCACCACCGATCCATGGTATGGAGATTTGCTTATTTATCTCCAAACACAGCTATTTCAGCCGCATTTATCCCATGATGATCGTCGCCGTATCCGTCACCACATGAAATACTACCTCATCCTGAATGATAGCTTGTATAGACATGGGATTGATTCTATTCTTTGGAAATGCCTCACCCATGAGGAGGCTAAATATGTTTTGAATGATTTCCACTCTGAAGCATGTGGTGGTCATTTATTTGGGATGGCTATAGCTCATAAAATCCTTTGCGCTGGCTATTTTGGGCCTTTTGTCTTCAAAGACTGTCATGAGGCTGTTAAGAAATGCCCTCCTTGTCAACACTTTTATCCCAAAAAGCGCACTCATCCTGCTCTCCTACACCCCATCATTGTCATTGGCCCATTTTCCAAATGGGGTGTTGAATTCATGCATTGTAAGCCTACCTCAGCCAGGGGGCATGGTTACATCATCATAGCCATTGACTATTTCACAAAAAGGGCTGAGACCATGCCTACATATGCAGAATATGGTAACATTAGAGGAAATTTGGGGTCTAAAATGGGCCTTATAAGAAAATGTGCCAAAATAAGTTTTTGTGAGTTGGAATTCAAGAACCAATATAATTTCAATAAAATAAGTCAACCATAATGGTTGAATTGACATATTTGTCATTAAAAAAAACTACTTTTTTTGTTCGTATTTTCGACATATCTCATTGTGTTTTTACTCAAATTTCAATCGGGAGAGCTTGTTGGATGTGTAATTTGATTCTGCATCCAACAAGTACCCACACTGCATACTTTTGACGGACCCCGCTACCCCAAAAACAAGAAATACCTGAAAAAACATGATGATGATGTCATCATCACTTTTTTTTAGGTATGTCTTGTTTTTGGGGTAGTGGAGTCCGTAAAAAGTATGTAGTGTGGCTACTCGTTGGATGCAGAATCAAATTCCGCATCCAATGAGCTCTCCTGATCGAAATTTGAGTAAAAACACAGGGAGATATGTCGAAAATACGAACACAAAAAAAAGTTTTTTTCTTTCTTCCTCCAAAATTAATCAATATTATTTTATTATTTTAACTATTATTTTATTAGTTTAACTATTATTTTATTATTTTAACTATTATTTTATTAGTTTAACTATTATTTTATTATTTTCCTTAGGAGGCCCATTTTAGACCCCAAAATTCCTCTAATGGAATGCTGCTCTCTTCTTGTTTAATCATATCGTAGCTAGATTTGGAGTCCCATAGTCCATCATTAGTGATCACGGATCCCATTTCCATAATCAAATGATGGAGGAACTGAGTACCAAGATAGGTTTTCACCATGAAAACTCTACGCCATATTATCCACAAGCTAATGGTCAGGTAGAGGACATTAACACCATTTTAAAAACTATGCTTTGTCGGATGGTTGGAGGTCATAAATCCAACTAGAACCATGTTCTTTTTTCTGCTCTTTGGGATTATCAGACTTCTATGAAAACAACCACTGGTTTCATGCCATTCTATCTTGTCTATGGATTTGAATTTGTCTTACCGATTCAATGTCAGATTCCATCCTTATAACTTGCCATCGAACTTCTCCCAGACACTTCCGTAGAGGAAGAAATATTTCTATACTTGAATAACCTTGACGAGACTCGGAGAGATGCTGCCTTGGCTAATGAGGCACATAAGAAACGTGTAAAGGCATAGTATGATAAATCTATCCATCCTTGTGCCTTTAATGAGGGTGACCTAGTTTTGACTTACGATAAGAGATATGACAAACTAGGGAAGGGTAAGTTTGAGTCGATGTGGTACGGACCTTTTGTCATTACTAAGTTTTTAGAGAAAGGAGCCTACGAACTCGTTGATTATGATGGAATCCCTTTGGGGCAGCCTCGCAATGGGTTGTACCTGAAAAGGTACTATGCCTAGATCTTTCTTAGATAGTATCTTGTATATATGTATATTGCTTGGCTGTCAGTGTGCTTTTAGTATTTTCAAGATGGTTTTGAGTTTAGTGTCCACATTTGTTTATACCATGCTTTGGTCATGCAGATGGATTTCTACGGCTTTGCTGATGGTGCCTGCCACCATACCTTGAATCTCGCCTCAGCTACTTGGGTTCTCTATTCCCCGGATGAATATTTGGTCAGTTTAGGAGTGGTGTATATAGGTCACGTTACCAATAACATCGTCAAGTATCAAGAAATCATCATTCTTCTGACTGAAGTTGCCTCCCAAGATGTTCGCAATCTGGTAGTCTTGATGGACTCACAACTTGTGGTTTGTCATCTAAACCATGTCTACACCATTAGAAACCCTGTGCTTCTTTGCCTCTTCCAGAGAGTATGTTTGTTAGAAAGATCATTTAAAACCATCACTTATAGGAATATCCCTAGGGAACATAATCTAGTTGCTAACTCGTTAGCTAATTACATCCTAGATTGGTATATTTCCCATTCATGACCTTGAAGTCAAACATGGTCCATTGTAAATAAACATTTAAAGACACATACAACTCATGTAAAATACATTCACCATTTGAGACATATAAACACCAGGTAAAATTATGTATATATATGTATATATGGATAAGTTTACAAAAAATAGGTCATGAGATCTCATCCAAAGCACATAGGATTTTAGGCAAAATCACCATACAAAATCTTGAAGCTATCAGCTTTCAGTAGACATCTCATACACACAATCTCTAGTGATGCTCATGGTAGCACATCACTACCTAAGCTACTCTACGTAGCAGCATGTTGAATCGACCCAAGACTCCCACTATAGATCTCTGATACCTCAGAGGGAGGTCATCAATGGAAGCATCTGGGATATCCAAGGTCAACCTCTCCAGGTTCTCCTCTAACTCCCCGGTGATATCATCACCCTGTGGTACAAAGCAGGCTCCAGCTCACCTATCCAATGGGGAGGGCCCCCCAGGTCGTGTTGCTCCAACATCTGCATGAGAATATCCAGGTCTCGTTACTTAACATAAAAAGTATAAAACATCAAAAAACATGAAAGCATTTCATCCATTTTAGGGTTTCTTTCTTCTTATCGATGTCGCCCCACTTTCTGCTAGGTGGGAGTGATAGGTTAGGATCTACACGGAAGTATGTGCCCTTATAAGCATAATCCTCCACCATGAGGATCTAATCGTGGAGCCATATGAAGAATGGGTCACCAAACTTCACCTTCCCCCTGCCTACTCCTATAGGAGCCATAATCTGGACCCACCTCAGCATACGGGGGTCCCGTATTCTGAGGCTTCTGAAGACCACCTGAGGTCTCATCTATGGCACCTACTTGAAGAAGAAATAGGCTAAAATGGAACCAAATCCAAACAAATTTATCTCTCTATGCTGACACTTAGTTAGATGATCTTTGAATATCGAAAGCATGGCTTCCACCCAGTTGAATATCGTGGGTACCATGGCCTCTATGGAATATAAAATGTGTGCCCTAGAAGCCTAGTGCACACCTTGACTGCCAACCACCATTTGTATGGTAAATAGGACAGTCCGTAGGGGTCTGTTTGTCACTGTTCTAATGGGGATTTTATTCCCTGATTTCCTTGTCCCTAGAACACAATGACGATCTATCAACTCTTGAGTGGTAATATCCCTTCCTTGGGAACCTGTCAGCAATATGGGAGCACCTCATCTCGAGAGACTAGCCAAGAAGTACATGTCGTCTACCTCTATTGTCAGAATATGGGCCCCAACCTCGAAATGCTTCTTCTTCAGATTCCACATCCAAATTATGTGCTCTAACAACTACTCATGTGATACCATGCTTGGGGTCGAAAAGAATTTTAGGATCCCACAGTCTCGTAATGCGGCTATACAACCCGCATTTCTTTTAGCAAAGGCGTTATCATTGTCATTTTGTATTTCTTTCCATATCACCATGATTGAGCAACAAAAACCTACCAAAACCAATCATAGCACACATTAGAATCATCTCTAATCATTTAAATTCAAAATAATGTTTTATTATTGCTTGTGCTATCAGTTTGAAATCTCCATGGCCGGCACCGCCTATGTACTGTTGGAGATAGGTGGTGGCACCTCCTATCATCTTTGTTTTAGGCACGGTTCTAGTGGGGTACCATGTATCCCACAAGGGGTATGTGCGATGTCCATTTCCATGGTTTTAGGGATTGCCATACAAGCCCAAAACCCCATCAAAACTCAAAATGAAGACTATGAAAAGAAAGAGTATGTTTTTAGCAATTACCTGCAACTAACAGTGCTCAAATATGATGGTGGAAACTCTCGGTATCAGCTGCTGAAGATCTAACTAGGAAAGTGCTCCAAATGTTCTCCACTATGGGTAAATAGTAAAATGATTTGATTTTGTACTATTTACATGACTTATATACACATTTTTAGGGTTTTATATACTATAGTTTTGATTTAAAATCACTTTTTACTTGAAATTTATCTATCGTAATCCCTTAATTTTTGTCATGAGCGCATTTAACACTTGTTTTTGAGTCGATTGCAGGATAGAAGCACCATAGAAAAAAGATTTTAGAGTTTGTTTACGACTTTTTCGTACTTCCATAAAACAAAAAAAATTTGATGAGTGTTTGTTATGACACTTTGGTCACGCTCCTTAAACCAAGTATCAAAGTTTCAAATCCATTTTTTTTCTTTCCGGGCTCGTAAAAAATCAACATTGTGTAAAGAAACCTCATGGAGTCTTGTTTCACTTCTTTTCAGGCTCCTTAAACACAAAATATCATCGAGTCTATTTTCGATTCTTTCTAGGGCCGCAAAAATTGACATTGTCTAAAGAAACCTAATGGAGTCCTCTTGAAACTCTTTTTAGGCTCCCTAAATACAAAAATATTGTCGAGCGATATTTTCTTCTTCACACTCATTAAAGCATTTGAAGTGTCATCTCTTCGATGGCAGGTTATCTTTTTTTTGGTTCGGATAGACTATTTATGAAAAAGGAACACTCGAACCAATCATGACTGGAAGAGTTCTCTAAGGTATGATTTTACAATTTTTTGGGCCTTAGGGACTAAATCATATGAAAAAGGACCCCTCTGGAGTCTTCTTTCGTAATCGTTCAGACTTTGTAAACATGAACGATACTAAGTTTTCTTTCATTAGACTCGTTAAATTAAACATTGAGAGACCTATTTTGGGAATGAACCCCTCCTCTCTCAGGTTCGTAAAACATATGAGTCTGGACTTGCCTTTCGACAATATATATCGAGTGTTTGTTACCCTCTTTGAACTCATAAAACCAAAAAGAGGCACTCATCGATCATGATGGGGAAAATGGGAAGGGAATCATTTTGCAAATAAATGGAAGTAGTTTGTCGTTACCTTTGAACATGGCACTTGTCTGCATATCATGTCACTCAATTGGGTATTCAGCTAATCTCTGTGATGATCTCCTTTCATGAGTCATGCTACTCCTTTGAGTCTTTCAAAAGAATGCATTGTCCACTTTCGTATTGTGTGTTTGTCTCGTCCAGTCATTATGCCAAGTCTTGTGTCATGCCTCTCAATGTTTAAAGGGAATTTGAAGAAGTTTTACCTCTGCAGTCAAAAAAGTCTCTGTGTCAGTACTTTTGAATCAGTCCTATGGTTACTACATTCACATCATTCTAGAACTATGGTCCAAGTTTTGTGTCGTCGATGTGGGACTCATCATGGCTCTCCTTCGACAAGACTATCCCTGTTGACATCAGCTCATCATCCGGGAAATAGTCTTTGAAACAAAATACTTAGTACCTTGAGATCTGTATGCCTTAATGACAGATTCTCTCACTCTCGACATAGGTTCACATCATTGACCTTTGATCGATAGAATTGACTAGGTGTTCTAAATCAAATCATCTATTCACACTCAGTAGATTGTACTAAGGTACCTTGGAAATCATTGACATCAATGGTGATATCCCTCACACTTGTTAATGGTTCACATCATTTGTCGGTAATCAAGTGGTTTCTACCATGTTCGACTTCATATTGTTGTAATCACATGGATAGAATCGCACTTTGTAGAAGACGAGACGAACACCCTGGGTATTTTTTTAAAGCACTCATTGCTTTTCTCCTAGGTTGTAATGGAATTTTGTATATCTAGAATGGATCCACATTTGTATGGTCATGGCTATGCTCAAATTGGCATCTAGATGACATAGATATACATTGTATGTCTAGTATCTATGTCCAATTTTGAGTCCTCTATCACATGGATCTATGTTGTATTCTAATAGCCATGCTTGTTTATTCCTCCCATGGATCTGCGTTGTATTGGTCTGCAACCATGAGTTGGTTACTTGTGTCTATGAGTCAAAAATATTGATGTACTATATATGCCTAGTTGATGACATGCTCCAGTCGAGCCGACATTTTGACCTCGTAGCAACGAATTATTCTCTCAATGCTCTCGTTTATCGTATCTCTCTAAGACTCATGCTTTGGGGGGCATCCTGTTATACCAAAATCCTGTCACCACCATGTGATAAGACCTTTGACTTACATATTTTCCCTTAATCCCAGCACTTAGAGAGGAAACCCATGTTGATTTTCAATCTTTCATGAAGATACTCAGCACTGTGTTTTTCTCTTTATCCATGAGTGGTACCTTGCTCGCACCACCTCTATCTTGTTTACCATAAGCGATGCCACCACTTATAGCCTTTGGTCCATAAGCATTTTTAACCTGAACCACTCTGTTGTAAGAGGCAAAATGTGGTACCTTGGGTAAAATGGGAAAAAGGAGAGGATTCGCGAGGCTTCTATATTATGAGCCTTGTGTCCTCTCTTATCCCTAACATTGTGGGTCAGTTGAGCTTGAGATCCCCCATCATAGGATCTTAGAGGCCACCTCATCCACAAATCTCTCAACCATTCCTATCGATTGAGCCTTATAAATACAATCTCGTGTCCATGGTTTAGGGGGGAACTATAGAGGTATTGTTATGCTATTGGATTGACCACTTGGCCCAAGCCATTGGAGAGCATAGAGAGGAAAGTTGGAGCTTATGGGGATGAAGTGTTGGTTTCATGGAGATGTATGTCAACACTAAGGCTTAATTGGTTGTAAAATTCTCCATTCATCTTAATGCAAAGCTAATTTCCATCTGGCATTACTGTTGTTGTTGATTTCACATGTAATGTTGTTGGATTCCTTAATCACCGACGTCGATGAATAGATTATGTTCTGGTAGATTTGATGTGTTTGTGTATTTAATTTTATTGCAAGTACATAGGTTTACTATAGAAGCGGCATTCCAGGTATCTACAATATCTAGGGAGGGTCTTAATCCTTTGTTGTTCATTTGTTCTGGATCTGAACCATTCAGACCAAAGGAACAAATTCTGTCCACAGAAGGTGAAATATTCCTGCCGACAATTATTCAAAAGAATAAGCCGAGACACACAAACGTGATAAAGAACTCATGTAAATTTGAGTATGGACCAATCCATCAATCAAAATTTCTACAACTGCCTAGCCAAACTAGGAAGCAGTACTTGGTTTGAGGCCCCCTTTGTGGAAAAGTTTAACTTAGAAAAATGGATTAATCAAAAAAAATTGCCCAAGGAAGCATTGTGCACCAAATTCCCCACAATGTTGCACTAGGTGAACGTAGATGACGAAAACAAATACCCGTATGATGGTGAAAGGAGGAGGTGAGATCCAAGATGATGGAAAAACCGGATTCAACAACCCAAGCAAGAAATGCTCCAAAGTGGCAAGAAATATGACACTACAAGGCAATGCTATATGCGAGGTCATGGAAGCAAACACTAGGTGACACTCTAAATATATCTGCAAGAGCAGCTTGAATCCACTACTTGGACATGTCCAATTAGTTAGAGAAAGATATGCACAAATACATGCCATCATAGAGAACAAACCTCAATGTTAGTTTCACAAAAAAATATCCCAAATAATGTACCCATGAACAATTTTGGAATCAAATCCCTTGATTATTGGGCTCAATAAATGGACATAACATGAAAAATAATTCCCATAATGTTTCCCTATGTTGTGTGGGAGCGCCCCCCCCCCCCCTTTCGATCCTACTCATGAAACTTGTTCCCTTCAAAAGTTCGCTCCAAAAACACTCCTGAGACGCTCTTGAGGTGCTACCTACCTTTCCTATGCTAAAAGCACTCCTATACTAGGTTGATAATTTGATGACAATGTTATGGTACCTCCCTTGTTTGTCAATCTCCTATAAAAGTTTTTATGGTTGACCATTTGATGAAAAACGTTATAAGCTACTAGATGATTGATGTTATATGGTTTAATCCATGTTTTCTATGGCTAATTCAACATCCTACATGTTTTTTAGGTATAAATTCATCAAAATACTTTAAAATATATACTATATAAAAAAAACGCTCCCAAAACACGAGCTTTTGAAAATTCTTCTTATTGTTCTACTACCGCTCCCCACTCCTAATAGCTTATATGCTGCCAGTAAACAATGTCCAAAATATGACGATGGGGAAGTAAAGAGAGATCAAACAAAGCTGCAAATAAGTCAAAAAGTGTGAGGATCAACAAGAGTTCTCCAAGGGAGACGTTAGTACCAATCAATGTATCCAAACAAAGTACTTCTTGTAAAAGAAACAAGACCAAAACTGACAAGAGCATTGAATGTGAGAACCTTGAAGATGGTATGATGCAAATGCACCAAATGGAAAATTGACAACAATCAACATAAGCAACCTAGGCAAGCTATGAATCCGATTGAATCCCACTATCATCAAAGATAGTCATCTAGCCACTCATTGGAAACGATACTATGTAAACTTCTCAAGGAAATTGACAAAAATAATATTGGAGCTCATATGCCAAAGATATTGGGAAAAAATGTAGTGTTACATGAGGTCACGACCCCCAAGGTAGGGAACACATTTCCTACATACGCAAGACATGGGGACTCTAGGAGAAATGTTTCTCAGAATTTATCTTTGGGAGAACCTCATCAAAACATTTTGCTCTGCTGCAACTTACCCATTGAATTTGCTTTTTTTTCCTCTAAAATTGGAACAAGGACCATTTTGTTATGCCTTGGGTTCGTTGGGAAAGATATGTGATTTTAAAGACGCTGGGAGGATAGGGCTCAAAAACATATTCCAATTCTCCAAGGCGCTCACTGCCAAGTGTGTGTGCAGGTTGTTAAAGTCAGCCAATATATTCACTTCAATAATATAACATAAATATATAGCACCAGACTCGATTTTAGACTAGGTTTAATCTCAGAACAAAAGCGACACTAATTTTTTGGTGGTTTGGAAAGTTGTTATTCGTCCCTATGATCTTATAGAGGGTGGTATTGCTTGGCGTGTAGGAAACGAGAGGAAGGTGAGGATCGGCTTTGATCCATGGGCAATATGTTGACAAAAACACATATTACCAACTAATTTCCAAAACCTATTACATGATCATGGTATATTCTATCTCAACCACATCGTGGATCCTCTAGCTAACTCTTTTTTTCCCAAGGAAGGATTATGACCACTGCCTTGATTTTGGATTATGGAAGGTGACCAGGAAGACATATGGAACACATATATTGATGCATTGAATACTTCCATATACACATTTCAGACTAAGAAGATGAATTGATATGGCATCATGATCAAGCAGGCTCATATACGCCAAAGTTGGGTTAGGAGTACTTGAATGAGGAAATGTTCAATAGGAAAGTGGTTTGGTGGTGGAAGCGATTATGGAAAATGAATTGTCCAACAAAATCAAGACTGCTCATGTGTTGCACATTGGAAAACAAGGCCCCAAATTGGTACAAGCTGCAAAACAGATGTTTCAAAGGACCAGGATGGTGTGTAATGTGTAAGAACAATTTAGAATCTCGTATTCACTTATTTCTAAGTTGTTCCTTCTCAAGGAACGTTTGGATGGAGGTTTCTAGATTGTTGGGTGTTAATCTTTTCTGGCAAGGGGAATAGTCGAGAACACATTTCAAAGATTAATGTCAACACCTATGAACAAGCAATATCTAGATCTTCTATTGATTATCACTTGGGGCATTTGGATTGACTAGAATAAGGATATCTTTAATGAGAGCTTCATGTGCCTAGAGGTAGTAGTAATAAATAGCATCAACATATTTTCTTTCTATCCTTAGGTAAAGGGCATTCCTTCCTTCCCTATGGTGCAGAATGTACTGATCAATAAGGCCATTCCATGGGCCTTCTTTGATGGCGTCTCTCAACAACACTAGGCTAGATGTGGTAGAGGGGAAATACTTCATCTCTCAAATCTGCACTAATTCAAAAGTGCAATGGGTTTCACTTCTAGAACAAACAATTACGCTGAGCTCCTCTCTCTTAAAATCCTTTTTGGCTTTGTTAAAAATAAAAGCTGTCAAGCAATTCAAGTTTTTGGTGACTCAATGCTAGTGATTAACTGGATCAACGGGGGACAGAGATGTAGGAACACAAATTTGGAACCGTTACTGCCTGAAGTTTCACATATAATCTCCAGTTTTGATGCTTTTTCTTGTATGCATATTTACAAGGAAAAGAAATTAGGAGCAGATTAACTTTCCAAACAGGGCCTACACTTGGTTCAAGGATAAATAAGAATCTTAGAGGTGGATAATTATACAAAATACCAGTTTTATCAAAGACCTTTCAAGAAAATCGAGGGACACCCTCCTTCAATCAAGGATGACTAATTTTTGGATTGTTATTGTCTTTCTCATGGACAACTTGAAGGCTATGACCTTTATTGACTGTGTATTTATTATAGAGCAGGCTCTTGTAGAAGAATCTCTATTAGCTCGGCATGTGTTGTAATGCTCTACATATACCTAAGCCCACCTTTTTAGGCACTGATAGATGGGCCTTCATAAGGCATATTTGCTTCAATCTCTCTAATATCGGAATATATGTAGACAACATATATTAACAATATGTAATTTTGTACCTCTATTCTTGGAGACGATAAAATTACGTTTTTTTCTCTAGAAAATAAAGAAAAAACTTGTTCAGGACAAAAAAGTATCTATCCTCAAGAAAAAAGACTCAAAGAGGAGAATAAATGGTGGTGTTCAACTACTCATTGGAAATCCAACATAATTCCCTTTGCAACACCCCAAACATAATTGCAAATTGATATAATATGCAACAAATATGGCAAAAACTATGAGAACTTTTGAGATTACAAATTGGAAAAATAAATCAATCCAATAACCTCCAAACAAAGGTTTTAATATACTCCATTTTAAAAATCTTTGGTTCAAGGATAAATAAGAATCTCAAAGGTGGATAATGATATACAATACTAGTTTTATCAAAGACCTTTCAAGGAAATCGAGGGACACCCTCCTTCAATTAGGGATGACTGATTTTTGGATTGTTTTTCTCTTGCTCGTGGACAGCTTGAAGGCTATGACCTTATTGACTATGTATTTACTACAGAGCAAGCTCTTGTTGAAGAATATCTATTAGATCGGAACGTATTGTAATATCCTACATATACCTAAACCCACATTTTTAGGGACTGATAGATGGGCCTCCAGAAGGCATATTTGTTTCAATCTCTCTAATATCAGAATATATGTAGACAACATATATTTACAATATGTAATTTTGTACCTCTATTTTTTGAGACAATAAAATTACATTTTTTTCTCTAGAAAATAAAGAAAAAACTTGTTCAGGAGAAAAAGAATATGTCCTCAAGAAAAACGACCTCAAAGAGGAGAACAAATGGTGGTGTGCAACTACTCATTGGAAATCCAACATAATGCCCTTTCCAACACCCCAAACAGAATTGCAAATTGATATAGTATGCACCGTATATGGCCAAAATTATGAGACCTTTTGAGATTACAAATTGGAAAAATAAATCAATCCAATAAACTCCAAACAAAGGTTCTAATATACTCCTTTTTAAAAGGATTTTATTATAAAATGTCAATAATCAATCCTACTTAGGAGTACGAAGGTCGCCCTTTCAACAATTGGGCAAGTTACCAATTATCCTATGTCACAATACTTGGCAAAGAGAGATGCAAAAATGTATTCTAGATTGTGTTGAGGACAACGTCATGAGAGAAATCCCTCCATTGGTTGTAGTGTGCTCTGTCCTCAAGGAAGAAGATCTCAAAGAGGAGAACAAATGGTGGTGTGGAAATAGTCATTGGAAGGCCAACATTTACATCAAAGATCAGCATGGCGGCATATTGCTTTAGTTGGTGACATTTGGAACCTGAAATAGAGCATAATAATACTTACATCATCCTATACCATTTCAGGATCATTTGACTTATCTTTAAGTACTCGTTCAGATGCAACCAAAGGCTCTTTCATTTCAGATGGCCCAATGTCCACATTTTCTACATCCGCAAGTCTGTCAAGATCCATTTGAGTGATAGCATCTGCATACAACTAATTCTTATCAATAACCAATGGGGATGGTTTTTCAATTGCTTCCTCATTATCTAGAGTGACTTTAGCTAAAACCTGGTTACCAGCTATACTAGGATTTGATGATCAATGTGAACTTTTCATGGCTAGGAAACCATTCTTGGAACTAGTTTTTGGATGTCCATCTTGAGGGTTTTTTGGAATTTGGGAAGCACTTAAAAGATTATCCATAGCATTTATGTTTTCCTATAATCTAGTAACTATTGGATTGATAGATGAAGGGAACCCCGTTTGGCTAGATGCAGATGAAAGAATAAGATCTTGCCCTTGCTGACACCCTGAGTCTGATTCGGTCACATTTGTCGTCTTAAGGTAATTTTCACTAAAATGATCTTGTGTTACCAAAATACAGGATTATTAAACCACTTCCTATGATATGTTTCCTTCAATAATATATCTGTTCCAAGTTTCCTTTTGTAGAGGTGAACCAACCGGAGGGAGCTCTAGTGGGCTAGACCTGATTGTGAACTTCATGGATTTTGTATAAGGTATGTTTGGAAATTTTTCTAGATGAGAATCTATACATACATCTACATATTGGAGGTTATAATTTGTAGATATCCTAGAAATATCAGTAGCATGGTTTTTCAAATCCAATGTTCCCTACTCCGAGGCAAATTTGACCTAATCATTGACATCTACAGTTCTACCCAAGTCCACCTGCTTAACAACCATGCCAGGCATTCCTTCCAAACATGTAGAATTTGTATCTAATAAATTCTTAGTCAATTTCAAAATATTATCTATTGGATTGCATACCTTTTCTTGTGTACTCTGATTACCCATGAAAAAGTTAATTTACTCACATTTAATATTGCATGAATCATCATTGTTTTGCATTTCTGATATAATTTCTTTGTGCTCACTAGAAATACTATGTATATCCAAACTAGAATCTAGTACCAAATCAAGTGAGATGTAAATGGTTTCTCCCAACTGTTCATTTGATTTAATCTCAATTTGACTTGTTTGGCCTACCATACTTGTCAAAACATTAGAACACATATCTAAGTTTTCTTTTTCCACTCTGTCAGTAGCACAACGATTGTTTAAATCTGTCTCATTTCCAACATTTTATTTTCTCAAAGGCAAAGGAAACTTCTTACCAACATCAACAGTCTCCTTCATATCAATATCATCACAACAATCCTGGGCATTCAATTCAGTAATTGTGGAGATTTCCTTTGATCCTAAAACATTCAAATAAATTCCCACAGCTGATTGACAAGGAAGAGAACCACCCTGTGATGCTTTTTGGGGTTCTTGAGAAGAATATCATTCCACATGATTCCCTTCTGGATGCTCTCCACATGAACTAAGATTGTCCTTACAATATGGTGGTGAGGAATCTATAGGAATTCCAACCTTTTCACTTTCCCCAATCATATTTTCACAATATTCTTTTCTTGTTTCATGGTCATAATATGAACTGTTACTGGCCAAGTCTCCAATATCGATTTAAATGTCCTTGGTCTCTTTAACTAATCCTGACTTCTTCTGCTGACACTAGCAACAGTTTCTTCAATTTCATTAAAATATTTTTTAGATGAATTTCTTGTATTGCCTTTATCAGACATGTCCTTCCCTGTTATCTTGCCAGTTGATGGTATTTGAGATGAGTGATCACCTCAAGAAACATAAAGGAACCATTTCCATGAGGAAGCCTCATCCTAACCACCTCCTTTGCTTCATTACTCTAGAACCTCAAGTGAATCTACCACATCACTCTCCATCTCAATGTACTTGAATTAGTACTCCAATATATTGATTGCAAATAAATCCTATTGATCAACTTCTTATGGTCCTATACTTTTGTGGTCGAGGACAAGTTGACCTCACTAGTGACACCCACTGTATGGACCTCATATTCTGCAATTTTTGTTGCACCCACTAGTGTTTTCAATTATGTCATGTGCTCGAATACCCAAGTCAACAATAAAGTAACATGACTTACAAATTGCATTCCATCATTTTGCATAAGATATGATGGATGTATTCTTCCCACAACCAGTAGTGATGTCAATTACGCCATGTTCTCAAATACCCAAGTCAACAAAAATGTACCATGACTTACAAGTTACAATCCATCATTGTGCATAAGATATGATGGGGATGTATTTTGCCCAATTATGCCTCGTTCCTAGTACAAAAGTTTCCACACTAATACACCACTTGATAGGTATGCTACTAGTACTCTAGTTGTTTCACAATTGTAGCAACCATACACATTAGCACAAAAATTTGGGAAATATCTCAACTCCATATTCTCCTAAATGAAGTATATTTGTAGAACACGGTATGTATAAAATGATGATTTACAACACAAGTATTAATCTATTACAATAAACTACTAACCACCAACCCATTTAGAATCCTAGGGTCACATAAATTTAATATACTAAGAAAGTACAAAACAATGATCTATAAGTGTGACTAAACTTTGGAATTATGCGACCATTGTTGCAAACATAAAATTACACTATTTCTGAGGGATAACTTCTAATTAGCTCCAATCATGGGCTTCATCAAACTTTGACTCCTTCTAAGATTATTTACCCCTCATCATACATTTAAGGGTTGAGGGAAAATCAAATGAAACAATTAAGGACAAGAAAATTAGATGAGTTTGGGAACAACAATCAATGGATAATTTTAGAGATGAATTCATGGATTTTCAGCAATGAGAAACAAAATTCTTACAAATTGTTTGCTTGCAAGAACAAGTGGTCCAGACAAAAATGTCAAATAGAGACCATAAAGGAACTAAAAAGTAGCAATATGTCAAGCTCAATTTAGAAAAGAAACATTCCAAATTCATCCAATTGAGTTTGGCATGTCAGTTGATGTGGTCCATTTACTTTCCTACAACATGATTGAATCTTATTATTTGACCTTTAGATCAACATTTTGTTTTGCAAATGCAAATTCTATTCTAGAATTTGTGATCTTTTTCTGCTTAAACTTGCATAGATTAGTGGGTATCTTCATCATATGCAAATTAAGGAATTTCAATTGACAATTTTGTTTTGTTTTTCATTGGAAACTATAGAAAAATGATTCAGTTCTCCAAGGCTATTAGAATTTTTTCTTTAACAGTAACAATTTCATAATATAGTGAACCAGAAGGATTGGTAAGTTGGTCCACAACAGTCAGCTATAACAGCTACTTGATATTTACAGACTAATTAGCCATAATGCATGATCATAAGGAAAAATCAATTGTTTAAAACCATAGCGCACCTGGTGCAAGCGCCCTCCTTCAAGTTTTTTCCTATTCACTTCTTGGTTTTCTTCGGTAGCACTCTTTTGAGATACTTTTTATTTCCTCAATAACATGTCCTTAATGCACCTGATCATCAAACAATGTAAAAATAAAGTGAAAACTGCTATAATTGAGGATCATAATAAAAATAAGTTCTTTCTTTCAAGGAGTACTCCAATATTTAACCATATCCTCTAAATTTAACAGTCTCAAAATGATATTAACCAAAATAAACTCTCCACCAAATAGTTCCCACATAAACCAGTTACCTTGCGTTTTCTTGCTTGGTATTCTTAACTTATTTTTCCCCACATATACTCGAATCAAGCCTCTCTTCCAAGTGTCTTGTTATAGGTTTTGTTAAAGTTGACTTTCTTGAGAAATCTGGAGTTGTTTTATCAGTCGGTTGTGTTGCATTTACATTAAAGTTTCCTTTAGGAGAACAAAGGTCCATGTCTAAGCTCAACAGTACAAAAACACAAGAATCAACAACACAAATATCAACAGTATTATAGGACATCAAATCAACAAAGGGAACAAATGATTAATTAAAACAAGTAGCACTAAGTATATGTTTTTTTATTAATGTTTCCAGAAGACCCATGTTTTTCTTTCTATAGCGAAGTTGAATCTAGCTTGAATTGCACATAGATATCCGGTTGCCTTCTAAAAATAAAGTTGGGTAAAGTAACAGGGGAATAAATATTGTTGGGAATGAAGCTTCATATATGCTAGTAAGTGGTACATTTCCATGACATTATCTCTTGAATCAGTTACATGGTCACATTCACAATTGCAAACGAATTTTCTTCCATAGAAAACAATATAGGAAGACTTTGAGCAACTTTTTCCAATTTAAGTGATAGAATATCTAAAATCTAGATCAACACATTAATTACTGACATTTATGTTACAAATAGAATTAGCATTAAAGAGAGAAGCAACTGTGATTATTAACTTACAATCAAAAAAATATAACAAGTTAAATCTTACCTTTATTCATGTCCCTTCCTTGATTGGAGCTAGGAACATCATTATTCATTGCACTACCAACCAAGTTCGTGGTAGGACAACATATTTCAACATGTTGGTCTTCCTAAATACTACATTTTATTTCATCATGAGATGATTCTATTTCTTAATTTTTTCCACATATGTTGCATAGAAAAGGATAAGTGAATAAATTTAAAATATAATGCTAGTTGAGTTTCAATCACTCAGAGACAGAAAAAGTGACACCCAAAAATATATGCTCAAATGTCATCTAGAAATAATATTCTTCCAACAACTATTTTTTTAACCAAATCTTAGTACATTATATCTATGAGGCCAAAAGAGTCTCTATGATTCTAAATATTTTAGAAGCTTTTCGTATTAGTCAACTCAATCGATCTAGACAATGTGAGATCCTTCCGCGAAAAAGAGTATCCATTTTTTACAAGAAACCAAATCTAGACTTTTGTAGAGGATAAAATGATACTCTCATAGCATTGAAGGAAGCATAACTGCTCTGAATATTGTTTACTATTTAACATCCCCCATTTCAACCGTATTCGTCTATTGGACCTGTTTAAACTTCAAAGTAGTTCTTTAAATTTTAAAAATATTGCTCTATGATATATTATTTTTATCATAATACTTTTTACATAAAATAAATTTTGAATTTTCTAATCATTTTAATAAATTTGATTCCTCTTGCATACTGACTAATTTTATAAAAAACTAAGCAGCACTTCCAGTTTCATGCAAGACTATTTTATGTTTCAAGCTTCAATTAATGACACTTTCAACTGCAAATGTCCATAATACATATAGAGTAGGAAGAGATTTTGAGTGGCTTACATCCTATTGCCAACATTCTACATGAAAGAACACAACATACATACTGTAGTGGGATGAGACACCCATGCAAACAAAGTAAGTCCATGGAAAAATGTATTAACTCTAACAGACAAAACCATCAAAGCATGTTAATGTTGGAGAAAATAATAACTTAAAGACATCAATTTGGAATTTGCACCTTCTTGTTTGCTTTAGGATTGGAAACAATTTCAAACATGTATTAAACTTTATGAACCATCATTTCTATGTAAAGAGTTTAAATGTGGGGTGAAAATCCAAGCGCACACACGAAATAGCCTATGGAAGTTTGCAATAACAATTTGTTGTGAAAGGCATAACCATCGATATTAAATCTGAACCTCAATAATCCAACCAACATTTGAATTTAATCCTAATCTCAACATCATCAATCAAAAAAATATAGATTTGACTAGTACATGGAGATAGATTTTGAGTTTGTCATGATGTGCAACAGACCAACACACCATATGATTATGATAAAGTGTTTGAACAGGATTTTTTTCCATAGAATACAAAGAAAACAAAGTTTTCCAGCCATGTCTTTTTATATTGGAGCGATAGGCCTTACCACAAGTTTGAGAAATCTTTTTTTTGAAAAAAAATATCTTCGATGGGCATAATCTGACACAAATGGGAATCAATTAGAACTAGCTGTGAAAAATAGATATTTTGGATTTTGAATACTTAATAAAAGAAGAGTATTGATATGGAACAAAATCCTACAATATGCCATAGTAGAAATATAGCTTGAAACATCGCATAAATAACCACTACAAGACAAAGAGGACCCAAAGGGCATAACACCAAGACCACTAACGATGTGAGTACCATGGTGAGGGAGGATGCTATCACATAAATGTAGGGACTTTCACCATGGTGAGGGAGGATGATATCATATAAATATAGGGATTTGCACCCCAAAGCCACCTTTTGGATTGAAAAATATTTTGATGTAGGTAGTCCTTAATGTGTGAATATTATTGGCCACTACAAGCCAAATACTTCTGGATTGAAAACTCTTTTGGTGTAGGTAGTCTCTGATAGGTGAATATTATTAGCCACTACAATCCAAAGAGGGCCTTCCCAAAACTATGAAGAGTGTTGATGTATTTGTAACTTCGAAATGTATTCACTTGTATATCTTATGTATTGTACCCCGATGTTTATTTCGGGAAGTATCTATAATGCAATTGAGTCATGTCATGCCCCGATGTTTCGATCCGGAGATTCAATAATGTAAAAATTCATGTAAAGTAATTGAGGTTAACCCTCCATTGTAATTCAGGGCAAACCCTCCTTGTTTATCGGAGGGCAAAGTCCCCATAGTTGTGGGGCACTAGGGTTATTAGACTCTCCTAGAGATGTCGGTTCTAGTAAGTAATTTTAAGTGGGGTCAACATATTAAAGTGGACATTAAGTGAATGAAAGAATATAAATAGAGAGTGAGCCTCTCTATTTATCATACACATACTCATTCATTGGGGCACATGAGTGAAAGAAAGAAGAAGCTCTCTCAAGTGAGAAAGGGAGAAAGAAGCTGTGGAGATCATCATTATGTTTTCAGGTTTTACTGTTGCCATTGGTGCTCATTCTATCTCTGAGGAAGTTGTGGGGTTTTTTCCTTTATGGTTTCCCTGAGGAAAATTCTTTGTGTCTCTTGTCTCTTGTGTTTATTGTTGTGCATGTTATTCTCTCAGATAAGATCCTAAGATAATGCTAGCTTGAATGATAAAAATCTAACATGGTATCAGAGCTAACCTGCAAAGAAGACATTGTGCAACTGCATAAGATAGGGATTCTTATTTTTTGGGTCTCTCTCCACAATCCATAATCAAAAGTATGCTAGGATGACTCTCCATTGAAGGGCGCATCTTTCTGTTGAAGAATAATTTGATTCCGGACATTTTCAGTTTTTGGTGCGGGAAATTAGGGCTTCTTATAGAAGAGGAATTTTTGAGTGATATGAGCATAGGATTTCTCTCCTCAGCCAAATCGAATTTTAGAGGCCTGGGTTGATATTTTTGGTTGGGTGAAACTCTGGGAAACTAAACCCCTAGTTTGATCCCGAGCTGGAAAAACCCTAAAATACTAAAACTAATAAGTTTTGGTACATTATTTATATCTCAGGATTGTAGAAGGATCTAGAGCTAAAAATTTGACAGGATGAAGATCAAATCCGGATTTACACTGTGTCCAAAATTCTGCCTTAGATTCACCATATTATAGGAGATATGATTCCTCCATGTTAGGGTTCCAGCCTCTCCCAAGATTCATCCCCAAACAGGACACCTGGGGAGAATCGCTATATCTCCGGCTAAAAAGGTCCAAATGAAATTTCTAAAGATATTCCAGAAATGGAATGGATTTTAATTTCTATGGTCTACATTTCAGACCTAGAAGATGAAATAGTGACATGTGGAAGTACGTACAACTTCTATGTTCTAAACAGTTTTGTAACAGGTCACCTTGGGAAAATAATCATAAGTCCCAATTGGTGGAACCAATTATGATTAAAACTATGGTGTTGAAATAGGGACAAGATAGGCTATGTCAGTGTGAATTTTTAGACACAGAAGAGCATTAATTTCAGAGATATCATAGAACCAGTAGCAGGCATTTCTGTAGAAGAAATTGGTAAACTAGGGCTTCCTGTTCCGGGAGATTCCCTCCACTATTTTCAGAAAAGGAGTACATTGGACAGCTCAACTTAAAGAGATCTATCTTTCTATCCAATCAGATCTGAAATATTCCAAGTTTTTTAAATTAGGGTTTCTCTGACAAACCCTAGATCAACCACCTCCGGAACCAGGACTGACATCTCAAATCGGTAAGATCTAATATTTTGATATTTTCATTTGAGGTTCTCATTTCAAAGTGATCTATCACATCAGCTTGATGATAATCTTGTTGAATTAGACAAATTCCAAGCATGGAAGTATATGCTCTCTCTGAAAATGAACTGGACACCTACATAGGTAGAGAGGTTCCAGTTCCAGAGGGAGATGAGGCTAAAAGCCTTACACAAGAAGAAATTGGTCAAGGCCAAGAAGATAATTGTTGATTCAATCACGGATCAACTTGTACCACAAGTTTCTTCCCTAAAGACACCGAAGATGTTTGATTCCTTAACCAAGCTATTTGAAGAGAAGAACATAAATCGAAATATGACCTTAAGAAACCAGTTGAAGAATATGAAGATCCAAAATGCAGAGACCATATAGTCATACTTTACAAGGGTCTCTCAAATCAAAGAAAAAATTGAAGCAGTAGAAGAAGAAGTGGAGAATGCAGAAGTTGTGATAGCCACCTTGAATGGTCTCCCAGGATCATGGGATTCATTCATGTGAGGAATGCGTGCTAGAAGGAAGTGATTACTTTTAGTAGACTATAGGAAGAAGAAGAAGATCGACTCATAAGAAGAGAAGAGAATATGGGAGAAACTGAAGATCAAGCTCTCACCATCCAAAGAAGATACCTCACGCGATGAGCAATATGAAGGACTCAATTCTTGAAGAAACTCTTATCCATATTAGCATTTGGATGAGAAACGATGCTATTATGAATGAAGAAGATGATGAAGCTGAAGGGTCAAGGAGTCTAAACACGAAACAAATAAAGATAAGTATTCAATTTTCATTTCATGATATTGTTTTGTTATGCATTTGTTTATATTCAGTTAATGTATTATGCATGATAGAATGTTTGCATTAATGACAATATACTACTAATATGCATGTAATGGGTAAGTATCTCATGGTGCTATAGAACTCTCCATTTCTACTTATCTAGAATGAAACCTCTTTGCTGACATATTGGATTAGTGAACAACCTCAATGTTGTCCTGGTAGAGATGGAAGGCATCTAGAAATTTTTCGTGAGATATGGATGAATGTTGTATTGCATAAAGTAGTTGCATGATCATATATTTATGCATAAGAATTTTTCATTATGAATATACCTTATGAAATGTTTCTAACCATAAAACTAATGCATTTTACTTGTAGGAAAGATCACGTAAAATCGCCTACAAGCAAAGAAGGATGAGACTTGTTCCGAAGAACAAGTGATGGTAGATAAAGAATAATATGATGAATGTAGAGACATCATTGATGTAGAACCTTCTAGCTATGAATAAGTAACCAAGAAGAAAGGGAAGACCAGTTCAAGACGAATGATTTCTAGGATGTAGTATCGATACATGAAGGGAAGTTCGTAGTTCCATCATGCAGTAGATGGAAACATGGTGGGATACAAGGAAATATTCGTAGCACGAGGCTTCTCACAAAAAGAAGGCATAGACTACGAAGAGACATTTGTAGCCAGTGGGAGTTGAGACACATGACAGGTAGAATCATGTGTGGAAATGAAAGAAGGCCTTGTATGAGCTCAGAAGACACCCATGGGATAACACATACATGAGGAGCTTGATGAAGACCTGAACCTCTGCTACAAGGTTGAAGATGAAAGTCTATATAGGATGACAAGCTCACAGATGGGTGTGAGAAGAAATTTTAAATAAGGGTCTTAGTTCATAAAAAAATCCTCTAAGATCATGGTCCATGTTCAAGCCCTCAAATCGCTACACATACCCTCCATAGAAAATCATTAGCCTACAAATGAGATATGATAATCAATTTCCTCTTTCTAACACTAGACATGGTTCTCAATGCATTACAATATGTCATGGTTAAATTCTAAAATCCCTAGGAATGCACTATAACATTCATATATGGGTTTTATGATAAGTGATATATGAAATATCGGAGTTGGATCTCAAACTAGTTGGTCTTAGGAAAAATACCTCTCATTGTCACAAGCATCCTCACATGGTGGGATAAGAAAAGAGAGATGACAGAGTAAAATATCATATTAAACTGTTGCTCGAGGAATTCCTTGTGCGACATTGAAACAAGATGATGGATAACTTCGCTCAAATCCTTCAAATAATGTCAACGACAATGTATGGACCATCAACGAGCGGTCATTTCATGGGCGTGACTACCTTTTAGGTACATGTTAAATTTGGCATCCCCTTATTTTAAGGAAATATAAATGCGTATGCTTTGGAAAAATGGTTGAGTCTGTTAGAGGGTTACTTCTATGTTCAAAATGTCTCTGATAGTGAAAAGATCAGCTTTGTTCTCATTAAGTTCCCCCCCTATATCAAATACTAGTGGGATAGGTATTGTGAGAGGCATGTGACAAATGAATTTGAGGTATTAAATATAGAACCCACTTGGGCATATTTTTTCGATGATGTGAAAGAGGAATTATACACTATTGGAAACTATGGTGACCAATACACCTAGTTGATTACATTACACCAGGAAAAATAACAAATTGTCTTGGATTATACAAATATTCTCAATACCCTATGATCAAATATGGGTATTAGATACTCTAAACAAAAATTGGTTCTAAAGTAATGTAGTGGACTGCATAGGTACATTTAGTCGGAGATCAATTGTGTGGACATATCCTCACTAGGAGAAGGTTATTGATATGGAATCAATATCGAGCAAAAGTTTAAGCAAAATAATAAGCCATTTTTTGGGTCTGCAAATCAACAATAGAAGCCGAGAAAAAGTGGCCCTAATTCACAACCCAAAGGATAGAGCAAGGATGACCAAAATCCTGAAAACAAATCCAAGCAACATGAAAAGTAGGTTAATGGGAAATCAAGGAAGGACACCAACAAGTGGTGCAATTTACACAAAATCCCTTGGCATAACACTGATGAATGTCGCTCAAAACAACCATTATTGGTTGACACAAAATCCCCAAATATAGACTTTAAATCAAACACTGATGCAGAGAAAGAAATGGGTAAGCATATAATTAATGTAGAACGTAGTTCCACCACTTCCACCACAAAAATCCAACCAGAAGATTAATAGGATCCATATGAGGGGGAGCCCCTCTTCCATTCACAACTATGGGTGCAGGGGACTCCACTACATTTCATTGTTGACATCGGTAGTTAAAAGAACCTCACTTTCAATCGAGGTCATCAAAATATTGAAGCTTCTGACGTTTCCACATCCCCGACCCTACAACATTGGTTGGATGAGCCATGGATGAGACATATGCATCATTCAACAATGTTGCCTCTCCCACGGCATTATTCCCTTCAAAGATGAGGTAATGTATGAGGTCATTGTGGCTAAAGTTTGTGACGTTATTTAAGGAAAACCGTATATGTTGAAACATCATGATGTGTATGAATCTAGAACTTGTAGTGTCATTATTACTTTGGGAAAGAAGCTCTACGGGATACTAGAGACACTTTCTACTACTACAATGTCTCTTTTCACACTAAAGCAATCCAGGAAGGTAATATCCCAGACATGGAAATTCATACTCTCCATGGTTCATTCTGAGGGTAAATGAAATATCACAAAAACAAATACCACCTCCACAAATAACCCCTCCATGCAACAAAAGCAGGTGGACAAGGTCGTGGAATCCTACAAAGACATATTGACCACACCTGTCAGATTCCAGTACATTGTCGGGTCAATCATTCCATTGATTTAATATCTAGTGCAAATTTACCTCATGGGACATTATATAGGAATTCCCTTATGGATAATGAAGAAATCAAACGCCATATTCAAGAGTTAATCCAAAAGGGGCACATTCAACCTAGCTCCTTAGCTTGTTGAAGAACAATTGTGTTGGTATAGAATAAATAGGGGACATGGAGACTTTGTATTGAATACTGATCTATAAACAAGATCACAATTTGGAATCAGTATCCAATCCCCGAATCGATAACCACCTCTACCAGATCAAGGGGGAGAGTGTTTCAACAATATTGACCTAAATTTTGGCTATCAAGTGCAAATTTAATAGATCAATGTCTAAAAGACTACCTTCAAATATTGGGATGACCTTTTTGACTAGTTGGTCATGCCTTTTTTCTTAACTAATGCTCCAATAACCTTCATGAGGATAATGGATGACATTCTACGTCCATTCACCTATTTCTTTGTGGTCGTATATCTAGATGATATCCTTATATATAGTAGAACATGGGAAGAACATTTCTGGCATATCTAGATGATATCCTCATCTACAATAGAACATGGGTAGAACATTTATGGTATATATAGATGATATACTCATATATAGTGCGAAATGGGCATAACCTTTGTAGCATATATTCATCACTTTATTGGTGAAGACAATTTTTTTTTAATTGTTAGGTATTTCTCAATACAAGATCAATCCACTTGAATACTAGGAATGGATTCCCACTTTCATCTGTCCTCTTCAAGTTCAAGGATTTATAGTATTCAAAGTTTTGGTGAAAAAACATATATAACAAGTAACAATGGCATCTAAATAATGCAAGAAGGGATTCTTCTTTTTGTTTATGTATTCTTTGGATCATGAAATTGCATAGGTCATACCTAGGAAAATAATTTCCAGACATAGGAGTTGAAATTAGAAGAAACCCTAGGACCACATTGTCGACTACTTCATCATTATCATATTATAGAATTATGCAAATTAACGATAATACTTTCCTTGAAACTTTAGAATATTACACTCTCATATGGTGGGGAAATAAAAGGGAGGGAAACTCCCTTCTCTAGGTGTTGCAGCAAGAAAATGTTTCTAATTGAAGGAATGAGGGTTTGATAGGAAGATGATAAGGATTTTCCATATAGGGTTTTTATTTCTTGGAATTCAGGATGCAGAATAGTGTTTTTAGTCTACCAGTGTCAATACTGCAAATAGTTTAGAGAGATTTAATGAAAAAAATTCCTTCATACTTGGAGAGTATCGGTTTGAACACTAGGTGAGAAATCCATGGAAAAATAATGAATTTGGGCATATTGACTGCGAAAGGTTAGAATCCCACGGTTAGAAAGGATCGTCGCCTACAACTTATAGGGATTTGGATTCTTGAAGTACTAAACCTAGGTCAAAATTATTGATAATTGTATCATAAATATTATCATGTTTAATGCTTACATTCTCATCACACAAAAGAATATTTTGGATAGTTTAGATTTATCCTTTTGGGGAATTTCTAGGAAATTCATTGCATACATGTAAATTCTAGTGGAACTCAATGGTATTAATTAGGGTAAATTATAATTCCACTAGATGATAACAAAATAAAAGAAGGTAACATCCCAATATTGTAAATACCTGTGTAGAGATTGTTGGTGATTATAGGAGTTTAGTTGTTGGTGCTATGTGGGAAGGTGCACATGTTCAATAGTCTCTTTCTCCTTTTGGTGAATACGGTAACCATGAACATCACCAATTTCCCCTTTTATAAATTCATATTTGAAAATAGAGACAATTGTCATCCGTTGATTTGGAACTAAGTTTCTCTAACATTAGAGGAGTTCTAGGCCCCACTCATCATGTGTCCACCTTTGTATAAGATGACACATATGTTATGTGGATGCTTTATCGTTTAGTTATTTTAGGTAGAAACATGAAACAATTTTATTAACCCACAACTCTCACAGGATACGTGATTTTGGTGAACCATATTTTCAAGGCGTTATCACTCAAATGACACCATGTATCTAGATTTTTGTCGTATTTAAATTCCCATCAAGGAAAATTAACTCGCTTTTTTTCAAGGAGATATTTATACCTGTTAGAAAAAACAGGATTGGAGAGCAATAACAATTAAAGTATTAAACAAGATGTAAATATTAAATACATTACAACAGAGTCACCAATATAATGTGCTTCACCCAAGATGGGATATTCCCACGCATAAATTTTTAGTCCTTCTATTATTATACCATCCATCAAAATGAAGGGATACAACTTGCAGAAACCCCACTCCACTTCCTCTTCACACTATCATAGTCTCTCTCACACAATCACAAAAAATGTCTAAAATGATACAATACAATACAAATATGTATTCCAATTCTTTCCTTTTATAGGGGAATTTCCATGGGAAAATACTATGGGTCACCCAATACCATGGGTCCACAAATTGTTGGCCAACAAACATCTCAAAAATATCCCATCCCCCTTGGACACCCATGGGGTGACGATGTCCCCCCGGTATCCCCAGTTAGGATGAGTGTACAGCAATAATGGGGTACTAACAGAGTTGAACAATAACATCTCTAATTCTAGAAGATAGCACTCCACAACCAACAATACCAACCATTGATCTACCGATTGATTTCATGATTAGCTCAATATTTTTGGTGGTGTGCTATCACTTTCCTAGGGTGTTATCCACCTTAACCATTGATCTATATAAACATTGTCGTTGATATGTTGCAACTTATTTAGCACCTAACTCTTTATCCCATGTTCTTTTGTATGCCATGTGATCACCAGATCCCTTGAGTTACATACACGATGTCTTCACTTAGTGAAACCATGTCATAGCACCTTCGTTCATGGGATATTAAAGAATACCCCTAATTTCAATAGATATTAATAATTTATTACAAAAATCATTTTTCTTGAGCCCCCCTCCCAATACCTATTTCCAATTTAAAAAACCACTATTTTTACAATATATTCCTTATTTTTACTAGAAACCCCTTTTTAGTAAAAACTGAGTACAAACAGAGTTGAACAATAGCATCTATGAATCTAGAAGATCGTGCTCCACAACCAACAATACCAACCATTGATCTACCGATTTATTGCATGATTAGCTCAATATTTTTGGTGCCATGCTATCACTTTCCTAGGGTGTTATTCACCTTAACCATTGATCTATATAAACATCGTCGGTGATCCTTTGGAACTTATTTAGCACCTAACTCTTTAGCCCATGGTCTTTTGTATGCCATGTGATCACTAGATCTGTGAGTTGCACCCACGAGGTCTTCACTTAGTGAAAACATGTCATAGCGTCTTCATTCATGGGATATTAAAGGATACCCCTAATTTCACTAGATATTAATAATTTATTACAAAAATCCTTTTGTTGAGACCCCTCCCAATACCTATTTCCAATTAAAAAGTCACTATTTTTACAATATATTCCTTATTTTTACTAGAAAACTCTTTTTATACCATGCCCCCTCAATACTTATAAACCCCCATACCCTATTCCCCCAATACCTACAATATATTGACCTTATTTTTGACAATTAAAACCTACCTTTATGAATGAACATGATAAGATATTGCTCAACAAGGTGAATCCCCCGTGGTTGCACCTAGGATCTAACTTTTCAAAAGACTAAGCTTTAAAATTACCATGATTTTAGCTTCTTTTGGTACAAATAAGAATCTATGAAAATATCAGTACTAAGAGTTACTTTGGCCCCTTCTTCAAAGCATGGTAAGAGATTAAACATAAGAAGAGAAACAAATGATTCCATTTTTTTAAAGTGAGCCAAATAACATCTACATTTATTGTGTAATATAACTCTTGTAAGTGTAGTATGCACATGTATTAATGTATGTTTATATAGTTTACCTTTCCTTCATAAGAAAAAGGAAACAAAATAAATAAAAAAGGAGAAAGTTTTTCAAATAATGATAATCATTACACTGAGATCATTTAGCCACAAGAAATATGATTTACTAATCTGATGCTTCCTTATTGTATTAGAAAATATCCATATCAAAATGGCTAAAAAAATCTTTCTACTCTATGGATCTTGATTGATCACCTTCTAATACCATTAGTTACTTTGGCCTCTTCTTAAAAAAAATATCAAGAAGACAAAAAGAAGAAGGAAAAAAAGGGAGTGAAGATTAATTTTTAAATGAATTAATTTGGGATAAAAAAAGTGTCTGTTAAAAAACAACACAATATGGGGGAGATGTTGTAATGTTCCTACTTAACAAAATAATAAATTTTAAAAAAAATTGAATTATCCACAAAAAAAAGTATTGGTCATGCACATGGTAGTGCATGACCTCCTAAACAACCCATGGTTTTATTGTACATGGTTTAGGAGGGCTTTGCAAATGGTTTTAAAACCATGTGCAAGGTCTCCTAAACAACTCATGGTTTTATTGTACATGGTTTAGGAGGTTGTTGCAAATGGTTTTAAGAGGTTGAGGTTGTCTTTTGGTTTGAATCAAATGAATAGTTCCTTGAGTACAATACATAATAAAAATTTTGCACCTTGAGAGATTCGATCCCTTTGGGCGTTTGATAGAGCCTAGGATTTGGATTTATGTTGGTATTAAGTAATAGATAGGTGTACCCCAAATGGTGAAAACTTCTTGGGTTGTGGAGCTATTGGAGATGGGTTATGTGGGAAGACTTTTAACTTTGTATTTTTATTATTTTTATTATGTTTGTTAATTTTATTTTTTTATAGGAGTAAATCAACAAACTTTTTCACTTGAAATTTTTACATCGAGGATAGTTAGGTTCTTACAACCACTATGGGGGAGATGTGTAATGATATAGGTAACTCGGGCTATATACCAAAAATAAAAAGTATTTAAATTTTTTTTTGGTCACAACTCATAATATTAAAAAAGAAAACCAAATAAAAAACTAATTAAAAAATCCATATATCTTTTATAAAATAAAAATCTAAATCTAAATAAAATGTCATTAAAAAAATAATACCTCAAAAAATTGGATGCTTCTTGGTGCTTGATAGATCCACCTTTAAGATGGATCTATGCTAGTTGTATAGTTCCATTTGATTAATGAGAATTTTGACCTTAAAACGTCTTTTTTAAAGAGTTTAACCGAGTTTAAATAGGAATTTTACATTAAGTTATACTGCCATTTATTAATGGGAACTTTGACCATGGAAAATTGACTTTAAGGGTTTTGGTCCATTTTAAAACACTATGGAAAAAAATAACTTGTTTTTTAAAAGGAAAAATTAGTGAAAATTTCTAATTTTGTCCACTTATTAACTAAGTCTATTTTTACTATAACAAAACTAAAGTAACTAGAAATTTCTTTATTAATTTGAAAAAAAATATACTTCAGTTAATCTCATTTAATAATTAAAAAAATTAAACAAAACTTTTTAATACTATTTTAAACTTTTGTTTTTTCAAAAATAACGAAATGTGGAGTCCTACCAGAAAGATCAACCATGTTATATCAAAAGTTAACATCAAAAGTATTGAAAAAACAAATTTGTATCGACAACTATCTTCCATTTTTAAGGCTTAAAATTAGCAAACTATGGATGATGTTCCATAGTGAACTCCGTCTTCGTATACCTTCCTTTTTCTAAAAACACATTATATATTTTATATATTTAACTCTGTCTTCATGTAACTTCCTTTTTCTTCAACTGGGAACCAAATGGACAGCAAGCGAGAGGGGTAGAACGTAGTTAGGCGGCGCTTGGCGTTTCATTTCCTTCTTTGACTGACTTGGCGATTCATTGGCTTCATCTTTAATTGCCACTCACATCTTTCCTTTACTTTCATTCATTGACTTGAACTTGCCTGGATCCCCTTATACCCCTAGAGTAAAGGAAGGGAAGCGAAGCCGGAAGCAGAAACCCTTGAAATAAAGAGGGTCTTTATACACTTTCCTGAACTTGTGAAGGGAAGAGCTGGCAACAGGTTCATTGGAGTTATTGCAAGTAAAGAAGGAGATATGACTCAGACGATGTCGCAAAGTCTTTAGAAGAAGGGGATACCTGGATCAGCTATAAACTTCATATTTCCATCTGCACAATTGAGTTTACCTCTGCCTTTCGTGGAAAGATTTAGGTAAAACTGGGTCAAAATTGGTGTATTTGAATTATACAAATGGATGTACTGCCAAAGGATCTCGTTAGAAAGTGCTTGTTGGGAGTGCCCTACAAATCACACGCTAACCTGAAAGCTGTGTGCCGAAGCTGGGAGTCTATGATAAGTAGCCCTCACTTCTACGCGGACAGGAAGACATCTGGGACGAGCGAGCAGCTCATATGTTTCATTCAATATAATGTCATTGATCATTTGTCAGTAATAACTGTATATGATCATTTGAATGACACCTGGGAAAGGCTAAATACTCCCATTGATGATCCCCACTTTCTTGGAATATCATTAGGATCTCAGTGCGTTGCTGTGAATAAGAAGCTGATTCTCATAACCGGAGCCGTCCCGTCCAGCTGGACCATGAAGAGAGTATACATTTATGACTTTGAGTCTACCAGATGGAGGCGCGGAGCTGACATGCCTACACCTCGATCCCTCTTTGCCTGCTCCGTGTCTTCTTCCGATGGTCTTCTCTACGTCGCTGGCGGGGTCGATGAGACTAATTACAACCCTGTGGCGGCTGCAGAAACTTATAACGTGGAGGAAGACAGGTGGGAAATTCTGCCTCCTATGATCCAACCGCACGGTAACAGATGCCACGGTGTTTTCATAGAAGGTAAATTCATGGTGTTATCATGTGGAGCCGCATTCGACACAAGTGGAGAAATTTACAATCCACGTGCGAGAACGTGGACAAGGTTGGACGGTATATGGAGTTTCCGCGGCGATGTATGGAGCAGTTGTGCGGCGGCTTCTTCTTCTGGCGGCTTCTTCTTCACTGGTGAACACGTCGTGAAGTATGATCCTGAGAACAACGCTTGGACTCGTGTGGCTTCTTTTCCGAAACGTACACCCTACTTAAAATCTACACAGTGGCGCGACTGGATTTTTGTAATCACATCTAATTTCATCTCCAACAAGAACACCTGTTATCTGTTTAACCCCTCAACCGCTCAGTTGATTGAAGTTAACAGTGATGGCGGCGACAAGAAAGGCTTTGCAGTGATTTTTTCTGCAACAACCGTGGAGATTTGAATGTTCCCGTTTCTGTCCTTATTTCTTTGTGTGATTTAAAGTTGCATCGCCCAACTTCTGAGTTTTCTTAGCATTTGTGTTATCTATAGTTTTTAATATAATCAATTCTTATGTATCTTGGATGTTGTATTTAAGCAAACTCATTATTAATACTATGTCGTATTTGGAGATCCTGAAATTGTTTCCTATTGTTAATAGTGAAATGAAAGAAATTGTTTGATATTATTAATATTGAAATGAAAGAAGGTCGACAGAATTGTATTTCATATTAATAATAGTAAAGTGAAAGAAGGTTTACAGAATTGTATAAAGCGAGCAAGTTGGTGATGGGCAAATAAAGATATGTAGTGTTTCTTTCTAAATCTTCATTTTCTTTTCTTATTTATAGCAATGTGTCCGTAGTACATAATATTTTTTTCTTTTCATATTTATAGCACTGTGTCGGGAGTACATGCTCGTCCAGCATTGAGAAATATAATTGCATGCAAGTAAAATATATTTGCATGCAAGTTAAAAACTATTTGAAGGTGGTAAGAGAGATGCTGTTATGGTCAAAATGCGAACCTTTGAGTAACTCATCTCGCTAGGGTTTCTTGTCTTATCCATAGTCTCAGTTCGATCTCTACTCATTCTCTCGCAGCAATTCGATCAAACACTTTTATATGTGTGGATGGTGCTCTTAGTAAATCTTTTAGGACAACATTTACTCCCATAGAAACGCTCCATGTGAAAACCCTCGAGAAATTGTTCAAATGCCCAAACTGTGCTAAGAGGATGCAAGAAGAAGACTAAAAAAGCTGAAAATGTAAAAGGATAGAAAATATGGGCAAATATGAGTTGCTGCTCATAATTTTATTAGCAAAGAAGAAAACTACAAGTGCGTCTTACAAGTGCGTCTTATGCAGCTATGAGATGATCTATTTATAGTAGATTTGCAACACATGTTTTACTATTCAAATTTCTGCAGGAGGGTGAGATTCATTAATTATGAGACTACTGGGTGGTTGATGGATGACTTGGCAGTGGGTGGTTGATGGATGACTGGGCGGTGGTGCAGTCGGTCACTGGTCGGCTGGGTGGTTTGGAGGCGGCTGCTTGTTTGCACAAGCAACCATCAGGCTTACTATTTTCAACACTCCCCCTTAAGCTTGACTTCTCAATGATGCCCAAACCTTTTGTTAGATGTTCAAATCTTTCTTTTGCCAATGGCTTGGTGAAGATATCTGAGGCTTGCAAAATTCAAGATATATTTCACCATTGTTCTCAGATGAAATGATATCTAATATCAATGTGCTTGCTCCTTTTGTGAAAAACATGATTTTTTGATAATTCTATTGTTGAATTATTGTCAAAGTAAATTTGTATTGCTCCTTCCTGATCTTGCATCAAATCTTACATTATTCTTCTTATCCACACTGCTTGACAGGCTTCTGTAGTTGAAAGAGTAACAATAGGTTTTTTTTGAGAAGCCCATGAGATTGCTCCTGAACCAAGATGGAAAATATACCCAGATGTGATTTTTCTATCATCAATGCTACCTGTAAAATCATTGTCTGTGTATCCAACTAGAATGAAATCATATGATTTTGAATATAAGATGCCATAATCTCTTGTTCCATTAATATATCTTAAAATCATTTTCCTTGTCTGCCAATATGAATCCATTGGTGTTTCCATGAACCTTGAGACTGCATACATAATGTCAAGCCTTGTTGCTGTCAAATACATCAAGCAGCCTAGCAATCTTTTGAACAAACTTGGATCTACCTTTGTACCCTTGTCTTGTTTGCTCAATTTCAATCTTGTTGCCACAGGTGTAGATGAGGGCTTGCAATTCAACATCTTGAACGTTTTCAAAACATCATTTGCGTATTTTGTTTGACAAATGAGAATTCCAAACATCATTTGCCTATTTTGTTTGACAAATGAGAATTCCATCATCTGTTTGACTTACTTCTAAGCCCAAGAAATATTTCATTAAGCCCAATTTTGTCATCTCAAATTATTTTTTCATTGTTGATTTAAACAACTCAATTCAAAAGTTTCCTGTAAATATCAAACCATCAACATATAGGCATACAATTAAGACCTTACCTTGATTGTTTACCTTGATGTAAAGAGTTGGCTCACTACTGCATTTGCTAAAACCATGGCTCTGGAAATATGAATCAATGCAGCTATACCATGCTCTTGGAGCTTGTTTGAGACCATACAAAGCCTTTTTCTATAAATTTTTTGTTTATGACCCATTATCTGATAACCTAGTGGCTATTTCACATATACTTCTTCTTGTAATATCCCATTCAAAAAATTTGATTTGACATCCATCTTATAAAATTTCCATTTATGATGCCCTACTATTGCTAACATCGTTCTTACTATATCTAATCTAGCTGCTAGAGCAAAAGTCTCATTGTAATCAATCCCGGTTTGTTGTGAGAAACCATTTGCAACTAACCTTGCTTTATGCTTTACAAGAGTTCCCTCAGCATCAAACTTTTTTTATAGATCCATTTTACACCTATTGCATCTTTTCCTTCTGGTAGATTCACTAATTGCCAAGTTCAATTTTTCTCTATTGATTCAATTTCTTCATCCATAGCCTTTTGCCAACTTTCATATTTAATTGCTTCTTCAAAACATATTGGATCAACAATAGAAAATAATGCAAAAATCAGAAATCAAACCATCATCATCACTACCTTGAGTTACCTCATATATCTCTTGGAGACTTCTTATCTTCACTGGAGTTCCATCTGACCTTGAGATATTCCTTGAGTGATATCTTTGTGTTGACTGGGATCTTGAAGCTGATTGAGGTGTTGATGTTGTGCTATGTGAATTGGAGCCATTGTTGGGAGCTTGATCTTCATCAAAATATTTCATTTCAAATTGTTGTTGTTGATGTAGATTTTCATTCCAAATCCATTATTCATTTTCAAGAAGCTTGACATCTCTACTGATTATAGTCCTTTTTTGTGATAGGATTATACAACTTGCAGTATGCTTTTGATTACTCACTATATCCCACAAAATACATCTTTCTCCTTTATTATCCAACTTCTTCCTATTTTTAGTAGGAACATGTGCATATGCAATACACCCAAAGACTCTTAAATGAGAAACATTATGCTTTTTATTACTCCATGCTTCTTGTGGTACCTTATCCTTTGTGGGAGAAGGATTCAAATATATATTGCACAAGCTACAACTTCATCCCAATATTCATTTGGTAGATGTTTAGCTTTCATCATGCTTCTTTCCATTTCCATTATTGTTCTATTTTTTCTTTCTGCAATACCGTTTTGTTGTGGTGTATAGCTAGTTGTAAATTGCCTTTTGATCCCATTTGTTTTGCAAAGACTCAAGAAATTATTTGATGCAAATTCTTTGCCTGTATCTATTTTTAGAATTTTAATGTAGTGCCCACTTTGCTTTTCAACCATGACTTTAAATTGCTTAAACACTTCAAAAGCTTCTTATTTGTGTTTCAATAATTATACCCAAGTTTTCTTGGAATAAAGTTACGAAATACAAGCTATTCCCAATAGAAGGTGTCTGCATATACCCAAACAAATCTGAATGCACAATTTCAAGTGCAGCTCTTGCTCTATATGACTTACCAACATGAAATCATTCTCTATGTTGCTTACCAAGAATGAAACGTTCACAAAGTTTTTTTGGTTGTTCAATCAATTGCAAACCATTCACCATGTTCTTTCTATGCAACAAATTTAGACCATTGAAGCTTAAATGACCAAATCTTAAGTGACATAACCATGATTGATCTAGAAGGACTGCTTTGAAAGCAACAACCAAATCGTTTTGCAACCTTAAAGGAAACATCTTGTTTTGTGTCATTTGGACTTTTGCAATTAGTGTTCTATGTCAATCAAAGATCTCACATGCATCATTTTCAAAATAGAATTTATATCCCTTTTTTAGTAGTTGTCCAATGCTAATTAGATTTTGTTTGAGATTATGGACATAATACACATTTGGAATGTGTTTCTTTTCACGTTGCTTAGTTTCAAATTTTATGCTACCTTTACCCATGACAACTACTTTTTTATCATCTCCCAATTTTACTTCTAACTGCATAGATTCATCTATGTTTGCAAACATATCCTTGTTTCCACTCATGTGGTTACTACAACCACTATCTAAGAACCATACTTCTTTTGAGCTTTCTTGTGCACTATTAGAAGTAATAAACATTCAATCACTATTTTCAGAGTGGTTTTCTCTTGAGAAATTCGCATTCTTCATATTGATATCAAACTGCTTCTTCTTACATTCAGGTGCATAATGACCAAATTTTTGACAATAGTGCAATTGGATATGTGATTTGTCATACCTTTGTCCTTGTCCATGAAATTCAAGAGAATGTCTCCCACCTCTGCCTCTTCTGCTTGCAAAGAAATTGGAATTTGCTCCTTCTTCATGAGAGTTCTCTAAACTGCCACCTTCATTGTGATTGCTCATTCTTCCTCTTCCACCTCTATTAATGATTCTTCCTCCTCGTTTGCTACTACTAGCTTGAACTTGTGATTTGAATGCATTTTCCATAGAGGAACCATTTGACCTATTGAGTATTTTCTCATGGGTTTGTAAAGACTACATAATACTATCAATAGAAACTTGAGACAAATCTTTAGATTCCTCAATAGCTACAACAATTAGGTCAAATCTAATAGGAAGTCTCCTTAGAATATTTTCTACAACCTTTTGACCATCCAAAGTATCTCCATGAGACTTTATTTGATTTACTATACTCAGTGCACGAGTGAGAAAAACATAATTTATTGTCTCACAATTTGACATTCGCAAATTTTCAAAATCTCTTCTAAGCATTTGTAATCTTACCAACTTGACTTTGCTAGTACCTTGATAATAATTTTTTAGAGTGTCCCATGCATTTTTGGACCTTGTAGCTACTGCAACCATGGGAAAATGGATTCTTCCATTGTTTTTTGTATAAAAAATAACACCTTGGCATCCTTCCTCTTATTCTCTTTGAGAAGATCCTTTTATGCTTGTGATAAAACATTATATGCTGCTTGATCTGTGGCTGTGTAAAACCATTCTCAACCAAGTCCCATAATTTTTTTGAACAAAATAAAGTCTTCGTTTTAATGCTCCAATATTCATAATTTTTCCCATTAAATTGTGGAATTTGGGGTTGAGTGAGATTACTACTACTCACACCTGCCATAATTAAATTGCACCAAAATGTATCACTTCCACAACACTTTGTCAATGCAACTTGGCACAACCTAATGCAAACTAATTAAATATTGCACTTTCACAATACTTTGTGATTTTTTTTTTAATATTCCAAGTGCCTTTTAACAAAATTAAAATTAAACTAGTGACCCAAAAACAATAACCTTGATGCAGCAATTCATCACACCAAATTAATTTTTTTATCATTGCATTCAGCATAAAACAACATTTCCTCAATTCCATGATTATGCTCCTTCACAACTAGAGTTTGCACCTCCACAACGAGCCTATGCTCTTACACAATCAGTTTCTCCACAACATTGCTATGATACCAATTTGTAGGAAGAGGATGCAATAAGAAGACTAAAAAACTGAAGAGCTGAAAATGCAACATTTGGACTGCTGTGGCTTCTTTTCCGGAAAGTATACACTACTTAACGTCTGCTACACATTGGCACGACTGGATTTTTGTAATCACATCTAATTTCATCTCCAACAAGAACACCTGTTATCTGTTTAACCCCTCAACTGCTCAGTTGATTGAAGTGAACAGTGATGGCGGTGACAAGAAAGGCTTTGCAGTGATTTTTTCTACGACAACCGTGGAGATTTGAATTTTCCCGTTTCTGTCCTTATTTCTTTGTGTGATTTAAAGTTGCATCGCCCAACTTCAGAGTTTTCTTAGCATTTGTGTTATCTATAGTTTTTAATATAATCAATTCTTATGTATCTTGGATGTTGTATTTAAGCAAACTCATTATTAATACTATGTAGTATTTGGAGATCTTGAAATTGTTTCATATTGTTAATAGTGAAATGAAAGAAATTGTTTCATATTATTAATATTGAAATGAAAGAAGGTTGAAAGAATTGTATTTCATACCAGCGTAGATCCACATCCTAGGCTCTATTAAGCCTCGAGATGGATCAAATCTCTCAAGGTGCAAACCTCTTCTTAGATATCCATTGATTTGATTCAAACCAAAAGACAAATCTTTTTATTTAAGGTCCACATATAATATTTTTATTATTATTATTTAATATTATTTATGACTAACATATAATATTTTTTATTATTTTTTATTTTGTTAGGAACGAACATTACAACATTTCCCCATACATGGTTTTAAAACCATATGCAAGGCCCTGCTACAACCATGGGTTGTTTAGGAGGCCTTGCACATGGTCTTAAAACCATTTGCAAGGTCCTCATAAACCATGTACAATAAAACCATGGGTTATTTAGAAAGCCTTGCACACGGTTTAATAAAAACCATGTGCAAGGCCCTCCTAAACCATGTACAACAAAACCATGGGTTGTTGAGAAGGCCTTGCAAATGGTTTTAAAACCATGTGCAAGGCCAACATTTTTTTGTGGATAATTCTTGTTATTTATTATTATTTTGTTAGTTAGGAACATTACAACATCTCCTCCATATTGTGTTTTTTTCCTCACCGGCATATTTTTTTAAGGGATAATTAAATTTTTACTTTTTTATTGTTTTGTTAGGTAGGAAGATTACAACATCTTCCCCATATTAGATTGTTTTTGTGGCCGACATTTATTTTGGCCTATAATTAGAAAATTAATTTTTTATTAATAAAAATAACGTTACGTAACGTTACATAAGGTTACATAATGTTACAACGTTACGTTACGTAATGTTACAATATCTCCCCCATACTGGGTTGTAGAGTGCCTCTCGGCGCAGTTAATAATAGTAAAATGAAAGAAGGTTTACAGAGTTGTATAAAGCGAGCAAGTTGGTGATGGGAAAATAAAGATATGTAGTGTTTCTTTCTAAATCTTCATTTTCTTTTCTTATTTATAGCAATGTGTCCGTAGTACATAATATTTTTTTTCTTTTCATATTTATAGCACAGTGTCCGGAGTACATGCTCGTCCAGCATTGAGAAATATAATTGAATGCAAGTAAAAAACTATTTGAAGGTGGTAAGAGAGATTTTGTTATGGTCAAAATGCAAACCTTTGAGTAACTCATCTCGCTAGGGTTTCTTGTCTTATCCATAGTCTCAGTTCGATCTCTACTCATTCTCTCACCGCAATTCAATCAAACACTTTTATATGTGTGGATGGTGCTCTTAGTAAATCTTTTAGGACAACATTTACTCCCATAGAAACGCTCCATGTGAAAACCCTCGAGAAATTGTCCAAATGCCCAAACTGTGCGAAGAGGATGCAAGAAATTGAAAAGCTGAAAATGCAAAAGGATAGAAAATATGGGCAAATATGAGCTGCTGCTCATAATTTTATTAGCAAAGAAGAAAACTACAAGTGTGTCTTATGCAGCTATGAGATGATCTAGTAGATTTGCAACACATGTTTTACTATTCAAATTTCTATAGGAGGGTGAGATTCATTAATTATCAGACTGCTGGGTGGTTGATGGACACTCGGCAGTGCTGGGTGGTTGATGGACGACTGGGCGGTGCTGCAGTCATTCGGGCTGGGTGGTTTGGAGGCGGCTGCTTGTTTGCTTGCAGCCATCAAGCTTACTATTTTCAACACTCCCCCTTAAGCTTGACTTCTCAATGATGCCCAAACCTTTCGTTAGATGTTCAAATCTTTCTTTTGCCGATGGGTTGGTGAAGATATCTGCAAATTGATCTCCAGGCTTGCAAAATTCAAGATATATTTCACCATTGTTAACAATTTCTCAGATGAAATGATATCTAATATCAATGTGCTTGCTCCTTTTGTGAAAAACATGATTTTTTGATAATTATATTGTTGAATTATTGTCACAGTAAATTTGTATTGGTCTTTCCTGATCTTGCATCAAATATTACATTATTCTTCTTATCCACACTACTTGACATGGTTCTGTAGTTGAAAGAGTAACAATAGGTTTTTTTTGAGAAGCCCATGAGATTGCTCCTGAACCAAGATGGAAAATATACCCAGATGTGATTTTTCTATCATCAATGCTACCTGCAAAATCACTGTCTATGTATCCAACTAGAATGAAATCATATGATTTTGAATATAAGATGCCATAATCTCTTGTTCCATTAATATATCTTAAAATCATTTTCCCTATCTGCCAATGTGAATCCATTGGTGTTTCCATGAACCTTGAAATCAAAGTAACTGCATACATAATGTCAAGCCTTGTTGCTATCAAATACATCAAACAACCTACCAATCTTTTGAACAAACTTGGATTTACCTTTGTACCCTTGTCTTCTTTGCTCAATTTCAATCTTGTTCCCACAGGTGTAGATGATGGCTTGCAATTCAACATCTTGAACGTTTTCAAAACATCATTTGCATATTTTGTTTGAAAAATGAAAATTCCATCATCTGTTTGACTTACTTCTAAGCCCAAGAAATATTTCATTAATCCCAAATTTGTCATCTCAAATTATTTTTTCATTGTTGATTTAAACAACTCAATTGAAAAGTTTCCTGTAAATATCAAATCATCAACATATATGCATACAATTAAGACCTTACCTTGATTGTTTACCTTGATGTAAAGAGTTGGCTCACTACTGCATTTGCTAAAACCATGGCTCTGGAAATATGAATCAATGCAGCTATACCATGCTCTTGGAGCTTGTTTGAGACCATACAAAGCATTTTTCTATAAACGTTTTGTTTATGACCCATTATCTGATAACCTTGGATGTTGCACATATACTTCTTCTTGTAATATCCCATTCAAAAAATTTGTTTTGACATCCATCTTATAAACTTTCCATTTATGATGCCCTGTTATTGCTAACATTGTTCTTACTATATCTAATCTAGCTGCTAGAGAAAAAGTTTCATTGTAATCAATCTCGGTTTGTTGTGAGAAACCCTTTGCAAATAACCTTGCTTTATGCTTTACAAGAGTTTCCTCAACATCAAACTTTTTTTATAGATCCATTTTACACCTATTGCATCTTTTGCTTCTGGTAGATTCACTAATTGCTAAGTTTGATTTTTCTCTATTGATTCAATTTCTTCATCCATAGCCTTTTGCCAACTTTCATATTTAATTGCTTCTTCAAAACATATTGGATCAACAATAGAAAATAATGCAAAATCAGAAATCAAACCATCATCATCATTACCTTGAGTTACCTCATATATCTCTTGGAGACTTCTTATCTTCACTGGAGTTCCATCTGACCTTGAGATATTCCTTGAGTGATATCTTGGTGTTGACTGGTATCTTGAAGCTGATTGAGGTGTTGATGTTGTGCTATGTGAATTGGAGCCATTGTTGGGAGCTTGATCTTCATCAAAATATTTCATTTCAAATTGTTGTTGTTGATGTAGATTTTCATTCCAAATCCATTATTCATCTTCAAGAAACTTGACATCTCTACTGATTATAGTCCTTTTTTTTTATAATATTATACAACTTGTATGATTTTGATTGCTCACTATATCCCACAAAAATACATATTTCTCCTTTATTATCGAACTTATTCCTATTTTTAGTAGGAACATGTGCATATGCAATACACCCAAAGACTCTTAAATCAGAAACATTATGATTTTTATTACTCCATGATTCTTGTGGTACCTTATCCTTGACACTCTTTGTGGGAGAAGGATTTAAATATATACTGTACAAGCTACAACTTCAGCCTAATATTCATTTGGTAGATGTTTAGCTTTCATCATGCTTCTTTCCATTTCCATTATTTTTCTATTTTTTCTTTCTGCAATACCATTTTGTTGTGGTGTATAGCTAGTTGTAAATTGCCTTTTGATCCCATTTGTTTTGCAAAGACTCAAGAAATTATTAGATGCAAATTCTCCGCCTCTATCTATTTTTAGAATTTTAATGTAGTGCCCACTTTGCTTTTCAACCATGACTTTAAATTGCTTAAACACTTTAAAAGCTTATGATTTGTGTTTCAATAAATATACCCAAGTTTTCTTGGAATAATCATCTATAAAAGTTATGAAGTACAAGCTATTCCCAATAGAAGGTGTCTGCATATACCCACACAAATCTGAATGCACAATTTCAAGTGGAGCTCTTGCTCTATATGACTTACCAATGGGAAATGATTCTCTATGTTTCTTACCAAGAATGAAACCTTCACAAATTTTTTTTGGTTGTTCAATCAATTGCAAACCATTCACCATGTTCTTTCTATGCAACAAATTTAGACCATTGAAGCTTAAATGACCAAATCTTAAGTGACATAACCATGATTGATCTGAGAGGACTGCTTTGAAAGCAACAGCCAAATCGTTTTGCAACCTTAAAGGAAGCGTCTTGTTTTGTGTCATTTGGAATTTTGCAATTAGTGTTCTATGTGAATCAAAGATCTCACATGCATCATTTTCAAAATAGACTTTATATCCCTTTTGTAGTAGTTGTCCAATGCTAATTAGATTTTGTTTGATATTAGGGACATAATACACATTTGGAATGTGTTTCTTTTCACATTGCTTAGTTTCAAATTTTATGCTACCTTTACTCATGACAACTACTTTTTTATCATCTCCCAATTTTACTTCTAACTGCACAGATTCATCTATGTTTGCAAACATATCCTTGTTTCCACTCATGTGGTTACTTCAACCACTATCTAAGAACCATACTTCTTTTGAGCTTTCTTGTGCACTATTATAAGTAATAAACATTGAATCACTATTTTCAGAGTGATTTTCTCTTGACAAATTCGCATTCTGCCTATTCATATCAAACTGGTTCTTGTTACATTCAGGTGCATAATGGCCAAATTTTTGATAATAGTGCAATTGGATATTTGATTTGTCATACCTTTGTCCTTGGCCATGAAATTCAAAAGAAAGTATGCCACCTCTGCCTCTTTTGCTTGCAAAGAAATTGGAATTTGCTCCTTCATGAGAGTTCTCTAATCTGCCACCTTCATTGTGATTGCTCATTCTTCCTCTTCCACATCTATTAGTGATTCTTCCTCCTCTTTTGCTACTACTATATTGAACTTGTGATTTGAATGCATTTTCCATAGAGGAACCGTTTGACCTATTGAGTCTTTTCTCATGGGTTTGTAAAGACCACATAATACTATCAATAGAAACTTGAGACAAATCTTTAGATTCCTCAATAGCTACAACAATTAGGTCAAATATAATAGGAAGTCTCCTTATAATATTTTCTACAACCTTTTGATCATCCAAAGTATCTCCATGAGACTTTATTTGATTTATTATACTCAGTGCACGAGTGAAAAAATCATTTATTGTCTCACATTTGACATTTGCAAATTTTCAAAATCTCTTCTAAGCATTTGTAATCTTACAAACTTGACTTTGCTAGTACCTTGATAATAATTTTGTAGAGTGTCCCATGCATGCTTGGACCTTGTAGCTACTGCAACCCATGGGAAAATGGATTCTTCCATTGTTTGTTGTATAAAAAATAACACCTTGGCATCCTTCTTCTTATTCTCTTTGAGAAGATCCTTTTGTGCTTATGATAAAACATTATATGCTGCTTGATTTGGTGGCTCTGGAAAACCATTCTCAACCAAGTCCCATAATTCTTGTGAACAAAATAAAGTCTTCATTTTAATGCTCCAATATTCATAACTTTTCCCATTAAATTGTGGAATTTGGGGTTGAGTGAGATTACTATTACTCACATCCACCATAATTAAATTGCACCAAAATGTATCACTTCCACAACACTTTGTCAATGCAACTTTGCACAACCTAATGCAAACTAATTAAATATTGCACTTTCACAATACTTTGTGATTTTTCTTTAATATTCCAAGTGCCTTTGAACAAAATTAAAATTAAACTAGTGACCCAAAAACAATAACCTTGCTGCAGCAATTTCATCACACCAAATTAAATGTTTTATCATTGCATTCAGCATAAAACAACATTTCTTCAATTCCATGATTATGCTCCTTCACAACTACAGTTTGCACCTCCACAACCAGCCTATGCTCTTACACAATCAATTTCTCCACAACCTTGCTCTCATACCAATTTGTAGGAAGAGGATGCAAGAAGAAGACTAAAAAACTGAAGAGCTGAAAATGCAAAAGGATAGAAAATATGGGCAGATATGATCCCTTGCTCAGAATTTTATTAGCAAAGAATAAAACTACAAGTGTGTCTTATGCAGCTATGAGATGATTTATTTATAGTAGATTTGCAACACATGTTTTACTATTCAAATTTCTGTTGGAGGGTGAGATTCATTAATTATCAGACTATCAGGTGGTTGATAGACGACTGGGTGGTGTTGTAGGCGGTCGGTGGTTGGCTGGTGGCTTGGATGACTGACTAATGAGTGGCTGGGCAGCTACTTGTCTGCTGGCGGCCGTCAAACTTACTATTTTCAACACAAACCAATGAATTAGCTTGAGAAATTCTGTAGAGTAAGAAGAATTTATTACTCCTTCTCACTCTCTAGGTTGTACAAATCATGATAATTGTGAGGTGAGGCCTAGATTGAAGCAGCCAGTAAAAAATTAAAATAGAATTACAACTTGTCTTTTGATTACATGTCAATTCAACTTGAGAAAAAAATATTACAATAATAGTATTATAGGGAATTCAAATTAAATAACTTAATTCTTTTTAGGGAATGGAGGAGAACTTGTTACTTGGGGCATTCTACAATCCAGTAGGAAGAATGTGTAACTCCTTCAATGCTAATTCTAGAGAGATGTGTAACTCCTTCAGTGCTA
>LPNX010152463.1:1472-42884 GCA_001517045.1 Pseudotsuga menziesii | reverse complement strand
AACTCCAAAGAAGACTCCAGGGGGGTCCTTTTTCGTACAATTTAGTCTCCTAAGGCCGAAAAAGTATAAAACAAACCAGAGAAGAACTCTCTTAACTTCAGAAGAAGAAAAGGCGCACCTTTTTCGTACTTAGTCAGGAAGGTCCAAAAAAGGTTAAATTACCACCTACCCGACGCTCCTTCAAAAGCAGCACATAAAGCCTGAGTTTTACGAGTGTGAAGGAAGGCAAGATCACTCGGAAAGATCCATTTGATTACGAGAAATGGAGCTTACAACAATAAACTCGATGCTTTGTTCTTTAGGGTTTAATGAGCATGACAAAGACATAAAGTACACTCGGAATCTTTTTCATGTTTTGGTCCAGAGCACGAAAAAGAGAAAACTAAGCTCATACCGGGGGTTCCTTTTCCGTAAATTTAGTCCCTCAGGTCCGGAAAAGAGATAAACCTATGCCTGAGAATACTCTTCTCAATTCAATATAAAAGAGAGTTATCCTTTCTCGTATTATTCCACATGGTCCGAGAAAGAGATAACCTACCACCAATGTGGATGCCCATTCACATATTCTTAATGAGCCTGAACGGACAAGTTTACTCGGCAGTCAAGTCTACTTTGAGGAGTCAGACCTGGGCCTAAAGAAACTCATAATCTTTCCCGTGAAGTTTTAACGAGTCCGAAAAAGTCAACTCCCGTCCTCCTTACTGTTTTTAACGAGCTCGAAGGAGAGCAGAAAGAATGCTCTAAAAGGGGAGAGTCATAACTGAAAAAGAAGGTCAGACTGTATCAAAGACTCCAGGAAGACTTCATCCAAAAGAAGGAAATCATCCGAGATAGGATACATATCTGGACTTTCAAAAGGGTCAACAGAGTAGAGAGAAGACTCTACAGCCTGTATAGGATGACTCACCAGTTCAACTTCCGGGACCAAGTCCCTAGAAGGTAAGCATGAAAGCAGAGGCTGCCTCTCAGTAGCAATTGAACACAAATGACAAGAAGCCACATAGTTCACCTGTGGTGGGGTGGTGTCTACAGAAACACTAGGAACCAATAAAGGAAAGACTTGGTCTCTAGTTGGGTCAGGAGACGGATCAAGAAAATCCAACTGATCAATAGTGACAATTTCTTCGCCATGAATAAAGTACATCACATGGAAGAATGTTGACACCACAGCTTGCATGGCATAGACATAATCACGTCCAAGGAGCATATTAAAGTCCAAGGGGTCTTCTATCACCATGAAGTCAACTAAGACGGTCTTCCCACCCAAAGTAACAGGAGTTTGAGGAAGAATTCCCAAGGCTACACAAGTTCTTCTATCAAATGTTAGTAACTGACTAGCAGTCGACACAAGGCTGGGAGATCCCATACCTCGCAAATCACGAGCAGAAAAAATACTAACTGAGGCTCCTTCATCAACAATGCAACGAGCAATTGTATAGGGTTCAACTTTGACCTTTATCTGGAAAGGTGCATGGGAAGGAAGGCGCGGCTCAACTAGGCTATCCCAATCAAAGGAAGCAGTCCGAGGGCTTGGTGGGGGTTGATCCGAAACAAGTTCAGTGCCCCCTTGTTCAGTAAGATCTGAACTGGTAGTAAAGAAAATGTGACTAGTAAACACTTCACTCTCCAAAGGAAGAGTGGGATTGATCGATACGGGGGTCGATTCAACCGCTTCATCAAAGTCACTCTCCGAAGGGAGAGTGGGATTGACCAAAGATGACATTGGTTCAATCACATGAGGGACACTCTCCGAAAGAAGATTGAGATCGACCAAATCTGAGATTTGTTCGACCACTTGATCAACCAAAGGTTGAGTAGGAGGTTGAGAAACTATAGGGTGTCCAGAAGAAAGAAATCCATGAGTCTTGGACCACACTCTTCGCACCTCTGGGATAGCAGTGCACAGATGAGTAAGGTGATCTCCCTTGCATAGCACACAAGGGAACTTAAGATGATGCTTCGAACGACCAGTTTTCTCAACGGTATCAGCATGACTAGCAGTGGCTGACGGTTTTCTCTCAACATGACTAGCAGAGGATGAGAGTTTGTCCCCAGCATGAACAACAGAGGCTGGGTGACTGGGTCCAACCTCACTAAGAGAGGCTGGTTGTTGAGAGACTCCATAACGTTCAAAAACGGGATGACCATGAATCCAAACTCTTCGCACCTCCGCAATAGAAGGGCATTTATAAGTAAGGTGGTCTCCCTCACAAAGATTACAAGGAAACTTGAGCTTATGTTTTGAACAGGAAGACTTGTCAACAGTGTCAACATGACTTGCAGTGGTTGACGGGTTGTCTTCAGCTTGAACTACAAAGGCTGAAAGACTGCCCCCAGCGTGACTTGCAGAGGCCGAGAGACTAGGTCCAACATGACTAGCAGAGCTAGGACGGGAACCATCAACGTGAACAATAGAGGTTGAATGGTGAGGATCAACATGCTTTGCAGTAGTTGAGTGTGTGCTCCCAGCGTGAACAACAGAGGCTGGGTGAACGGATCCAACTTGAACAACAGAGGTTGGATGGGGAGGTTCAACTTGAACACCAGAGGTTGAACGACTGCACTTAGCTTGAACACCAGAAGCTAAGTGTCTAGGTCCAACTTGAACAACAGAAGTTGGATGGGGAGGTTCAACTTGAAAACCAGAGGTTGAATGGGTGCACTCAGCTTGAACACCAGAGGCTAAGTGACTAGATCCAACTTGAACAACAGAGGTTGGATGGGAGGGTTCAACTTGAAAACCAGAGGTTGAACAGATGCACTCAGCTTGAACACCAGAGGTTGAGTGACAGGATCCGACATGACCTGAAAAGGTTGGAAGGATCCCACCAGCTTGATCACCAGAGGCTGGATGGATAGCTCCAACATGAACAACAGAGGTTGGATAGGAGGGTTCAACTTGAAAACCAGAGGTTGAACGGGTGCACTCAATGTGAACACCAGAGATTGAGTGACTAGATCCAACATGACCTGCAGAGGTTGGATGGGTGCCCCCAGCCTGAAAAAACGAGGCTGGGTGGTGAGGTTCAACTTTACTTGAAGAGGTTGAACGAGTTCCCCCTTGCTTATGTGCTTTCTTCCTATTCCTCCTTCTTTTACTCCTTTTAGACTGCCGGTTACTAGTATCATTACTTTCACCCCATGAGGTAGAAGGAGGAGGAGAACTAACTACAGGTGAAGGGGAGACAGTGTTTTGATGCCCTTGATATAAGGTGCTTACTTGAGAAGCATCAGGAGCATTCAGGACAGTTGGAGTGGAAAACAACCACACCGGTAGCCCTATGGTGAATCCCGGAAGATTCAAGGTGGCCATCAAGGGAACACCAACATTCCCTGTGAGAGGAATATGACAAGGAGTTCCCATTGAAGGGATATCCTGGTTGGTGTTCGAAGGGGTGTTATCCATAGTTTCAAAACAAGAGACAAAGTCTGAGGTTGATGATCAACCAAAATTACAAAGCAGACACCTAAAGGCCCACTAAGTACAGACAGACCACACAGCACTCACTAAAAAGATCCTAGAGTCTCAAGCAATCAAAACAGGCTATAAAGATATACCTTCCAGAAGAAGGCTGATGAACAGTTACTTGGCGTCCTTGAGGGGTTCTCAGGCACAAGCGGAGGAATCACCCACCACCCTCCTGCACTTTCCACAAGGGTTACCTTCCAAGTCCGTTCGAGGTGAACCAGAAATAACCTTCTGGTTTACCTGTGTATGAGCCCTAAAAGACAAGAGACTAAAGGCTACCTTGATAATAGCTACTGTCTGGGGGGACAGTCGCAGGGTAGCTGAGCCCGAAATTATGCCTAGACAGAATCCCCAGATGCGCAAAAGTCCTGAGTTACGTTTTGACAAGGATTCGGAGGGTTGTCTCCTCTGTCCAAGCCTCCACGCGGCCTCGTGTTTAACTCCCGTTTGAGAGGAGCTTCCCAGATACAGTGATAGAACCAAGGATTTACCTAGTGATAGGCCACTCTACGTCTGAAATTTAACACTTGTGGGGAGTTAAAACTCCCTAACCCACAAGTCTAGCCTAAGCTAGTAGGTGTATGACCCTATAAAATAAAACTTGCTAATAATTTTTAAAATTATATCGTTTATTTTAAGGGCTGTTTTTACTCAGAGGGTAAATGGCATGAAACTGATGTGGTGTTTTGACTCAAAAATTGAAACAAAATGACTAAGCAAAGAGAAATAAATGTAAAAAAGCAAATAGCTATTCTCTTTATATTTTCCAATAGAAAACTAGAAAGCCAAAAAGATCAAATCTTTTTATATTTTTAAAAATTTTCCAAAAACAATGCTATGCTATGCAATCTAGATTAACAACCTAATCTACATGCACATAAAGCAAATATGTTTTTGTATTTTTCTTTTATAAAATCAAAATAAAAAACAGCCTACCAACTAATGCAAACAAGTACTGAAAGCAAAGCAAATAGACAACTACTTTATACCCCAAAAACAAACCCTAGGTTTCCCTAAAGTTGAATATAAACCTCTTTTAAAAGGAAAGCTTACAAAAGTAAACAAGCCAACACTTTGGAATGAAAAGACTGAGCATAAAGACTGACATAAACAAAGGTCAAGAAGTCCCAAGCATCAATCTAAACCTACAAAGAAAGGTTGCTCAGTACCTTGTCCAACAAGGTCAAACCAAAGAAAGAAGTAGGGGGAAAAGCAAGAAAGACAAGTTCTTTTTAATTTTCTTTTATAAGGGCAAAAGAAAAACTACCTACAAAGCAAAAGCATGCAGATAATAAGAAAAAAGCAAAAGGAACTTTTCTATGCAACCACCCAACAAACTCTAGAAAGAACTAAAGTCAGCATAAACTTTACTTGGGAGGAAGGCTTGTATAAGAGACAAGTCAACAACTTTGGCAAGGTAAAGTAAACCAACAAAAGAAGGAGGAAAACAATACCCACAAGCTTCTGAAATCAAACAAAGGCCACTAACAGAGGCTGATCAGAAACATAAGCCAAAAAACAAACCAAGCAAAGGAGACAGGTGAAAGAGCAAAGAGAAAATCCTAATGCTATAAAAGGGGCTCACCACATAGATAAAGAACAACAAATAGAATGACACAAACTCCCTGGATTCATGCACCCACAGAAGACCTTAACAGACCTACCATGCACCAAGAAGTGCACTGTGCTTTGAGCAAACTTGGATCTAATAAAGCAGACAAGCGAGAATTCTTCCAAGCAAAAAGACTCAAAGGCTTTTCAAAAAGCAGGTAGGGTGACCACCAACAGTCTTCAGACAAGCTACACAACATTCATAAAGAGAAACCACTCACAAACAGGGATTACCTGAAGAAGGGAACAAGAAAAAACTGACTTAAAAAATCCTAACTTCCAGGTATATGCGCGACTGTCTATAAGGGCAGATCGTGAATGATACGCGACTGTTCAGTAGAACAACCCGCGCATGCAAACTTGTATGCGCGACTGTCCAGAAGGACAACCTGCGCATAGGTCTAAAAATCACAAACAAAGGTAGAAAAACTACCTTAAGAAGGCAGGGGAGGAGTGTAATCAAACTTAAAAAATGTTCCTAAGTGGCAAGAAGGACCTGAAACAATGCAAAAGCTGAAAGAAATCAAGAGAAAAACCCCAAACAGACAAGGCTATTCGCCAGTGGAGTCGCCAGTTCTGTTGTAAAGGAAAGTATCCTATGGCTAGGGTTTAAGAGGCCATCAACGTACTAGGGTTGAAAGAGAGATGCACAATGTTCAGCAAGTATATAACAGCAAGTTTTAGAGATGAGAAAAATACACACCTGATTAACTGAAGGCTGGTCCAAGCTTTCTCTTCAATCCTCTTCTTGCTCCTCTCGCTCCAAGAGACCTGCAAAACAAGTTATACCTTCCTCAAACCATTATGACCAAATATAAGACAATGATAATCAAATAAACATAAAAAAATGATCTGAATAACATCATCATATGATCAGAAACAGAGATTCAATCACACATTGAACAATGATTTGGAAAGAAGAAGGACATCACATCTTTATTAATCTTGAAAACAAGTACAAATATACCTTCTCTTCAAGTTGGCACCTCACGAAACCTTGGTTTGGATCTGCTGCTTCTCTTCTCAAATAAATCAGCCACCAAGCTCTGCAACACAAGGGGAAGACCTCTAGGGAAAAGGTGTGGGCAAAGAGAGTCTCGATTCCTCCAGCATAACAATGCAGAAATTCCAAGTCCCCTCTCATGGACCTCCCTACCTCTATTTATATGGGTGAAATAAGGTAGTTTTGAAGGTTGGAGAAGTTACAGCAGTTAAGGAAATTAATTTAAATGACTTTAACTAATCTCCAATTAACTCATGTTTTAATGTTTTAAATGCTAAGAGGCACATTCGTGGGTTTTCCTTAAGGAAAATCGTGAATGGAAAAAAAACGCATTTTTAGGATATTTCTGGTTATTTTCAGACTTTGATGTCTTCTAGAAAGTTTTAGCTAGCTTAAATACCTTTCCAACAGTGCAGAAATGAGGTCAAACGGAGTTACAAAACTCAAGATATGGGTCCTCCAAGATAGGTGTTTTTTCAGTGACTTCCATGAAGTGCCGACATGCGACGAAAACATGGGAAAGTGGTCACAGGCAGAGATATGTCATTTTGAGCTATAACATAGTGGGCCCCACTTATATCTGCGGCTGCATGGAATATCGGTCGCGATCGACGGTTCAAAACATGTCACAATCCTGAACTGCCCAAGGTGTTCAAAGAATAAAAGTTGGTGATAGAAGGAATGGAATGTGGATGGTGGACATGAAATATTCCTTGAATCAGATGGCTGAGATGGATCCCAAGGTACGTGATTTCATATCCAGTGCGGAGATGACAATGGAGGAGGCATTCATGCATGTAATATTCCCCCATTGTAAATCGGTTGATTCCTCCAACGCCATTCGAGATAAGCCTAAGGTGGAAGTCTTGTCCAATGACGCTATTTTCCTCGGTTCACAAATTTGGAACGTAGTTCACTTCGAAGGGATCCATGATAAATATGGAGGTTTGATTCATTGAGGTGACAAACTTGGCACTTACATGAGGCTGAGGGATGCGACGAACTAAAACAGCCCGACGCCACCATCAAGGTAATTAAAAGGGAAAAAGATAGTCAAATCCGCAGCCCTTGGAACCAAACTGGTAGCCACACGGGAATGGCTTGGAATATTATCCATATCAAATAATATGATTGAACATCATGAGGAAATATCCCCTCCCTGGAATCACACATGCCTCCATCATAGCTACTCTAAGGGTATAGCCCTTCCTGGGCCGTCTTTGTTCACACTATATAACACCATATTTCGGAGATCTTTGAGGCATGGAACTGTGTAGATGATAAGAGATATAGGGTTGAATTACAAGAAGTGTCGAAGTCCTTCATAGACAACCATGGCTGTGTGGTTCAAGAAATTAGTTCAACGAGGGGTACTCTTGGTAGGCAAACATGAATCCGTGTTCTAGTTATCCACACCAAAAAATCGCCAATCATCGGGGCACAAACGTGAAATACCAAGGGGAATTCACCCACTTATACACAACCCAGTCTTTGGGTGTGCAGTACATGGGTTTTGATGTCCCAACGACATCCCTCCAATACTCCTGGATGCAGTCATGACCTTCGAAATCCCAGCTCATAGTGGTGGAAGAACTATTGGAGTGAATGCTTGTACTGGGACTAGGTGGGTCCAGAGCCTTCGACGCCGCTCCTAATATCTCCACTTGGCTGCTTGGTCATGAGAGAGAAGAGGGTAAAACACACAGCTAGCTGCATGGTTTACGGGAAAACCCTCCTCGTAGGAGGAAGAGAGCAGTACAAGGATGATAAGCTTCTTAACTTGCTTATCATATCCAAGTGCATGACCACCTTATTTCCGGCCTCCTTCTATAGCAGTGTTACCAGATGAAGGATGAGGTCAGGAGAATGGTCGAGCAATGGATTTAGGTCTTGTTTTCAGCCTTTGAGATACATATGCCGACTAGACAAGGAGACCCAAAATATGTCCGAAGTAGCCTGTGTGGGCAATTAACTGTCAGCATGCCACATGGGAATTGCTTTCATGAAGCGGGATGGTAGAGAGCTTTGTGTTATCAGTCTGCTTTATCACGCGCTACATCTCCATGAGGGTTGTTTATATTTGTAAAATGTGGCGATAGTCCACTCCTTGTACAGTTAACACATGATAGTGACTTGTAACACCTTTTTGTTCGGTAGTCTCAGCATTAGAATAGTATAAATACACTCTCAATAAAGGGAGGAAGGGGGATTTGGTTGGATTGGGAAACATTCTAGGGCTAAGGCTCACCATTGTAAATACATTTTGATGCCTATGTCATGAATAAAATTGTAGAGGATGAGTTGTTTATCATAGCAGATATTTATGTGTCATTGCTTTTCCCAATATGTATCTTCTTTACGTGCAATGTGTTTCCTATTTTCACTCTAGCCTGTTGATTTCTTTTCATGTCTGCAACTTAGGGTATAACAGTTAGGAATTCATACTCATTATGCTCCTACTACTGTTCCAGACAATTATCAATTGTTCTTCTAAAGTTGTGTGGAATTCATCTTGCTGGTGCTCCACGCGATGGGTTGTTCTCTCTCTCGTCCTCCAACTGCCCACTAAAAATCTCTTGATTGGGAGATCAGCAGCTACCTTGCCTGTATTTTCTACCCTATGCCTTATGTTATTCTTGCAAGTGTTCACTATGCAGGTTTTTGAATCCATTTCCAATGGTTCATGCCCCGATAATCCCACCTTGCATCTCGCCTTCGCACACTTTGTCCCATTCAGGATCCTGCCCCCGTGATTATGTTGATTGAAAATATTATGCGAAGTAGACTCTGGTGACAAATGAGATTGAAAATCTTATGTGGAGCAGACATTGGTGACAAACAAGAGATCCCTCTCTGACTGTGCAGGGCCGGAGGCACGGTCTAAAGCGGTTCTATTGTTATGCCGGGAGCAAGCCTTCCCCTCAGCCTTCGGGCCCAGAAAATCTTGGTGCTAACAAACTGGTGCTGTTGTCGGGGATGAAATTGAAGATCCTCCCTGGGAAGAATGACAAAGATTCAGATCTAGTTGTTGATGGTGAACAATTGGCCAAACATCATGAAGGTTGAGCACTTTTCACCTGGCGACTCCACTTTTCATACTTCAGCAACTTTGCTAGTGGTATGACCCAGAAATCAAATGGCCGAGGAAAGATGGCATGCTCCGTCTAGAAAATGGGCCCCTTATAAAGCCTAGAAATGCATGACGAAAGATCCAGATACTCAGGTTTTCATTTCTTCCCGGATGCCTTATCCTATCTTGTAAGTTTGCTCTTATCTTTTCCCAAATTTATCAAAATAGCCTTCTATGGTTTAGCTCATTCTGAACAAAGCCATGATTATATTCTTGTTTATCCTTCTTTATGAACCGAAAGTGTTGCATCGTCTTGTACATCTGATTATGGCCTATAATTTTATCTAGGGGCTCACGATGTCAAAGGACACCCCTATGAAATTCATGAAACCTCGGACGATAGCATAGCTATTGTGCCTAACCTTATCCCTCCTATTTCTCAAAGCCGATACAAACCACTACAACTACCTCCCATCCTCCATGATTTTCCTATGAGATATTACAAGTACCTCCCCAAGTTTGATGGAGAATCCCAAGACTTGACTACTGAGAAAAATTTAAAAGCCTTTGAGCATTTCTCTGACCTTTTTGAGATAGATCATGATGATGTATGCATGCGGGCTTTCGCCCTATCCTTGCAAGGGGATGCCAAAGTATGGTTTAAACATTTGTAGGCTAAGTCCTTCAACACTTGGGAAGAGTTTTCTTGCACCTTCTTGAAGTTTTGGGGTAGGAGGAGGCCATTAGAGAAAATAATTTTAGAGTTTTATTCCCTAAGGAGGCATGAGGATGAGTCCATATCTAGTTTTAGCAGAAGATTCATAATATTTTATTATAACATGCCTAAGGAAGTCCAACCTCTTGAGAACGTTGCTAAGATCTAGTATGCAGCCGCCTTTCCTCCTGACTTGTCCTTGCTTCTTTTGGAGAGGAAATCAACCACCTTGCAGCAGATGTTCGCTGATTGTTTCGAGGTTGAGGAAAACCTTAAGATGTCCAAGAAATTGTTAGATCAGGACAGTGGTGGTGAAATAAAAGATACATACAAATTGGTTGGGACCTACAAGCAGAATGGTAAAGTATTTTTCCCATCAAAGATCTCTCATGGTATGCAGAAAGATGACTGGCCTGAGATAGGAACAAGCCGTCCTGTAGGAATGTTCTCTGAAGATGGTGACCTGCGTCGTCCCTGGTCCACAAAGGATGATTTTAAGAAGGATTTTGGTATGCCTGTGTACGATGAATATGAGGAAGAGTACCTGTAGAATATGTCTGATGAGACAGCTATCGAAACAAAGTCTATTGATGAAAGGAATCAAGATGCAATGTGAAATCAGCAGGTTGAAGTGGGAAAGGATGATAGGGGCACTGGAGGTGATAGCTTACCCTTGTGTTATGCCTCTTTCGAATTAATATGACACATGATTAAGGCCTCCAAGTAAAAGCAGAAAGAAACAAAGATGGTGTAGACCAGAAGCCTATGCAAGAAAGAAGAAGATAAGAAGAACCATCCAAGCGATTCCTCTCATGCTACTAATATATTGGAAAATCCATAGTGAAAGGACAAGGTATGAATATGGATGCAATAGCCTCCAAATAAACACATTTTCTGATATTCTTCCCTCAGTAGCACCACCTCACACAGGAGGAATATGCCTACTCGGTTCCATTGGAGAAGCAGGGGACTTCCTTCTTGAAGCACATCAAGCTCTTGTTACAGAAATTTCCAGCAAAAAGCGGGAGGTTCCATTGAAAAAAGATTCTATGGGTCCTTTTCTACAATCCTCCAAATTTCAGCCTGACAAATCTCTAGAAGAAGGAAGCTCCGACCGACTTTCCCATGAGCAGGTGACAAAACGTGCTGGAGGTTGCCGTGATTTCTATGACCCCATAGCCAAATACATGGAGGGTCTAGGCAAAGGTAGTGATTGGTTGCATCCTTGCTTTGAAGATCAGTTTGTTTATCATTCCCTTCTCCCATTATCTGTTTCATTTCTATCCATCAAGCTTGATAAAAGAACAAAACTATTAGGAAAGTTGCTTGATTGGCTTCATTGGAAGTTTGATTTCACTTAATCATATTTGTGCACCAATTTAGGTAGAGTAGGTAGGAAAAAGAAAAATAAGCTTGGTAGTTATCGAGTATTTCCTTCATTATTGTTTTAGTTGTTTTCATTTTTCAGTTACCTACACAGGTTTACAGTCACAATCATGATTTGCAAAAGTGGCACAAATTCGCTGAAGCGGTAACTCAGAGCAAAATGGAGATGCAAAAGAAAGATTGAAGGAAGCCCAATGGTTTGGAACTTGGTCTACAGGGGTTGTTTGCTACCTCACTGGGAGAATAGAATCCCTCATTGGGGGTTTTGACAGCCAGTTGTTAACACTCCATTTTTTAACAGTTGATTTAAGAGCCTGATAGGAATTCGATGAGGATCTAATTCCCATGAACTTCATCTAAAATCTCCTTCACGATATCATAAGTGCAAAGTAAAGAAGAAAATGGAAGGTGTGTTGAAGGTATTGGGTGAGGCTCAAGCGCAAAGGCTGACATTGATCAAAGATGTTTCAATGGCTCTAAACCATTTTGCACAAGTATACATGCTCGACCCAAGATGCATTTTTAGATTGCGAAATGGGTTAAAGGTCAGAAACATTCTACGGCAGAGATGAGATCTGAGACAGATCTATGCCTTCAGTCAATTTTGCAAGCCATACATGCATGGGTAAAAGCCACGATTTCAAATCACAAAGGAGGGGTATCATCTGTGAATATCAATGGACATGATAAGAATGGAGAGAAATCTATGACCACGGTTTATTTCACAGTGTGAACTAGCATGATGGATACCGGAGCTTCTCATTGTGAAAGATAGTGGGGCCCATTCAAATCTACGGCTGCATGGAAGACCGGTCGTGATCGATGGTTAAAAACGTGTCACAATCCTGAACTGCTTGCGGTGTTCAAAGAAGAAAAGTTGGTGGTAGAAGGAATGGAACGTGGATGGTGGACATGAAATATTCCTCAAATATGATGGTTGAGATGGCTCCCAGGTTACATGATTTCATATCCAGTGCAGAGATGAAATTGGAAGAGGCGTTCACGCTTGTAATCTGTCCCCATTGTAGATTGGCCAATTCTTCTGATGCCATTCGAGATAAGCCTAAGGTGGAAGTCTTGTCTAGCAGCGCTATTTTCCTCGGTTCACAAGTGTGGCACATGGTTCACTTCGAAGGGAGCCATGCAGAAGATGGAGGTTTTATTTGTTGAGGCGATAGACTTGGAACTTACACGAGCCCGAGGGATGCGACGAACTGAAATATCCCAACGCCACCATCAAGGTGATTAAAAGGGAAAGAGATGGTCAAATTCGCATCCCTTGGAACTAGCCTAGAATCCACGCAGGAATGGCTTGGAATATTAGCCATAGTGGATAATATGATTGAACATCAGGAGGAAAGATCCCCTCCATGGCATCACACATTCTGCCATTGCAGCTACTCTAAGGGTATAGCTCTTCCTGAGCCATCTCTGATCACACTATATAACACCATCTTCTGGAGATATTTGAGGCATGGAACTGTGTAGATGATAAGAGATATAGGGTTGAATTTCGAGAAGTGTCGAAGTCCTTCATATATAGCCATGGCTGTGTGGTTCAAGAAATTAGTTTGATAAGGGGTACTCTTGGTAGGAAAACATGAATCTGTGTTCTAGTTATCTACACCAAAAAATTGCCAACCACCAGGGCACAGATGTGAAATACCAAGGGGGATTTATCCGCTTCTACACAACCCAGTATCTGGGTGTGCAGTGCATGGGTTTTCATGTCCCAATGACATCCCTCCAACACTCTTGGCTACAGTCACGACCTCCAAAGTCCCAGCTCATAGTGGTGGCAAAAATGTTGGAGCGAATGATCGTATTGGGACTAGGGGGGTCCAAATCCTTCAACGCCACTCCTAAAATCTCCACTTGGCTACTCGGTCGTGGGAAAGGAGAGGCTCAAACACACACCTGGCTGCATGGCTTATGGGAAAACCCTCCTTGTATGAAGGAGAGAGTAGTACAAGGATGATAAGCTTCTGAAGTTGCTTATCATCACCAAGTGCATGACCACCTTCTTTCCAGCCTCCTCCTATAGCAGTGTTACTAGATGAAGGATGAGGTCGGGAGAATGGTTGGGCAATGGATTTAGGTCTTCTTTTTATCCTTTGAGTGACATACGTCGGTTGGATAGGAAGATACAAAATATTTCTAAAGCAGGCTGTGTGGGCAATTGACCGTCAGCATGCTGCATGGGAATCGCTTTCACAAAGCAGGATGGTAGAGAGCTCTGTGCTATCAGTCTGCTTTATCATGTGTTACATCTGCATGATGTTTGTTTATATTTGTAAAACATGGCAATAGTCCACTCCTTGTACAATTAACACATGATAGTGACTTGTAACACCTTTTTGTTTAGTAGTCTCACCATTAGAATAGTATAAATACACTCTCGATAAAGAGAGGAAAGGGGAGTTGCTTGGATTGGGAAACATTCTAGGGCTAAGGATCACCATTGTAAATAAGTTTTGATGCTTGTTTCATGAATAAAATTACAGAGGATTAGTTGTTTATCATAGCATAGATTCATGTGTCGTTGCTTTTCCCAATATGTATCTTCTTTACGTGCAATGTGTTTCCTATTTTCACTCTAGTCTATTGATTGCTTTTCATGTCTAAAAATTAGGGTATAGCAGTTATAAATTCATATTCATTATGCTCTTGCTACTATTCCAGACATTCATCAATTGTTCTTCTAAAGTTGCATGGAATTCATCTCGCTGGTGCTCTACGCGATGGGATGTTCTCTCTCTCGTCCTCCAACCACCCGCTAAATATTTCCTGATTAGTAGATCAGTGGCTACCTTGCCTCTGTTTTCTACCCTATGCCTTTCGTTCTTCTTGCAAGTGTTCACTACGTAGGTTCTCGACTCTATTGCCAATGGTTCCCACCCCGATAATCCCACCTTGTATCTCGCCTTCACACACTTTGTCCCATTCAGGATCTTGGCCCCCTGATTATGTTGATTGAAAATATTATGTGGAGTAGAATCTGGTGACAAATGAGATATCCCTCTCTGACTATGCAAGGCTGGAGGCGCGATCTAAAGCGGTTCTGTTGTTACACCATGACCGGGCCTTCCCCTAAGCTTTCGGGCCCAGAAAATCCTGGTGCTAATACTACAACTCTTTTATTTTATCATATTTATCAACCTACTCTTATATTGGCTATTTATTTGGTTTCTTAGTAGGATTGTCTTCATCCATGGCATCTATGATTACCTTTTCAACATTCTTCTTTTCAAGCTTTCTTGTAACATGCTCTACTCATTCTGATGATGGTTCTACTTCTTGTACATTAGAGGGGAGGCCTTCATGTACCTATTATGTGGATATTAAATTATTTTACATCTTCAAGGAGGAAATATGCCACATGATTTCATTAATCCCATCATTTCTATCCTCGACTATCCTTTCAAACTATAACATGCTTGCATATAGATTTTCAACCTCTTATTGGTCTTTCTTTAGTTCATGGGTCCGAACTGGCTGGACTATTGGGAGAATTAGTTTCTTTATAAGATGATTTATCTCATTATCTTTTTCTTTGAAAATATTTGTAGTATGAGCACCATCACTTGGCTTGACACTTAAAGTAATGATTCTATTTTGAAAGTCTTTAATGGTTACATGTTTATCCCAAGTTACTATCACCTTCTCTACTTTCCATAATTCTTCAAATATTTCTAAAGAATTACAATTTCTATTTTAATAGATTGAACCAACTCCTTATAGAACATATCACTAGTTTTTTAATAAAAAATCTACATTCTCTAACTTCTCAAACTAGTTGAAATCTACAGGGTATTCCTCAGCACTCCAAACAATGAAGCTAGTAGGATGTGGAACCATAGCATTTTGTTATAGGAGTTTTCGGTTAGTGAGGATAAAGACCAAAGTCCCTAGTATGAATAATTCATACCTAGAACAAAACACCACAAATATAAATACTTTCACCTAGATCAATCCAATGATGAAAAAATGTAAAGTAAGAGAAACTCACCTTGAATCTGATGTTCCTTCTCACTACCTCAGCACAAATTCAATCCGTATTTATGCACACTGGTACCTGCAACCAATAATATTCAAACAAGATACAAGTAGTTGGAACTAATGATTATAAGACTGATATAATCAAATGGCCAAGGAGATCCTATATAACATGATAAACAAAATCAAGTTATGGGAATATGATTTGTATTAAAGAGAAATAAAGGAAATAGTACAACTATTTAGGCCTTATCATTGTTTCGTCTTTCCAATGGTCTCCTTCCACCAACAATTTAGACAAGAAATGAGATACAACACAACACACAAACTAAATCTATGGACCAAATCCTCCAACATCTACCTACTATAGAATTCCTTCCTCAATCCATGGCCCAAGGCCTCAATATATAGGACAATGTGGATAGTGGTAGGTTGAGAGGATTAAGGAAAGTGGGTAGGATGTGATCCCAAGTGTTAATATTTCATATACAAGACTAGATATCAATAGTGTTTAATCCAAATTCACAACAGTAGCATATGCATAATCATTGTAAGAAACACAATCACAAGATAAATAGTATTTATCCTCGAAAACCCTCAAGAAGAAGAAAACCCAACAAAAATTCCTTTGTATAAGATGTATAAGATACGAACCAAAAATAGGTATTCTCCTCCTTGTCGATCTATCTCTCTCTCTATCCTATGCGCTACTCAAGTGAGTTATTCTTATCTTCTAATGAGGAACATAACTCCTCTATTTATACACTTTATGTCAACTTGAATTTTACCCTAATAAGTCAGCCCCACTAAACTGTCTCGACCAAATTCACCTACGAAGACTCAAAACAATATTATATTATATTCATTAGTGCATTAATCACCCAACTTACAATGGAGGATTTACCTCATGACTCTATGATGACCAACTATAATAGTAACATCCCAACGGAAGAATAATAATATCTCCCTTGGGGTATAGTAGTAAACTACATTTATAATATCCTTTGAAGGTACAATATTTCAACACTCCCTCTTAGGTATTCTACTAACAACATCATCATCAACTATATGAGTAACGAGAGAGAATATATCAAACAGTAACGAGGTAATACATATATGCATCATAGGAAATTTTCCAAATTCATTAGTAATTGGAACAGTTACTCTTGAATGTATTCATCTTCTACAGCATACAATCACTTGATTCTTTTGCAGAAACACTTCGATCTTTCAATTTTTCATAGAAGCACTTCAAAATTCTCAATCCTTTGAAGCAACACTTTGATCTTCTCGATCTTTTACAGCAACACTTCGTTCTTCTTGATCCTTTGCTGCAACACTTCAATCTTCTCGATGCTTCACCACCATGCTACATGCAATACACATGATCTCTTTCTGAGATGATCAGTCCTTATCACTTTAGGACATAGTTCCAATGATTATGCAATCCTCCATCATCCTACTCCCCTTAAGGAAGAGGTCCCATAGTATCGACTAGATGAATCGTCTACACTTATATGCAAGCACTGTCATCCGTAAGTACTCATCATAAAGCATCCTTAGTGTTAATGCAAAGAATTGCTCACCTAGCTCTGCATGGTCTAAACCACATACATACATCATTTTCCCATCATATTTCCCTTACTTTCCACCTTCACAATTTTATTTCCATTCCAAAACATCATTATTTACCATGGTTTACCTTCATTCTCTCCAAAAAAGGGATAAAACCCATAAAAGCGCCTACAAAACCCGAAAAGGGAAAACAAACCCTAAATATAGATCGAAAGCCCTAGATAGGGTTCCAAAACCCTAAAAGATAGAAAAGGTCAAAAAAATAAAAACATATTTTAAAAACAGTGTGAAGGTCTCTATCAAAAGATTCTTACACCTTTTTTCCTATTATTCTATTCAGTGAATATGGTGAAACACCTTTTGCTCTCAAAGTATTCACACCCCAATTTTTTCATGATCCTGTTTCCGTACCATTCCCACTTAGTATGTTGAGATATTATCAGTGCCCACCTGGAGAGCCACCCTGTGGAGAGGTGGACCATTTCTGAGATGAGCAGGGTGGCCAATTTTCAAAAGAAAGAAGGTATAAATTTCATGTATTTTATTTTATTTAGTTTAGTCATATATATTTATGTATTTCATTTTACTAATATTTTTTATTGTTGTATATTTCTTCCATGAACTCTACTTTACTCTCCCATTGACATCAGGCTGGTGCTTTTGCACGTAGTAGGGGTGAAAACTCCGTTACAATTTTGGTGACTTCGCTAGTCAATCCACTAAGATCCTGATTTTTTAGGTTTTTATTTAGTTTTTTCCCATAACAATCACCGATCGAACCCCCACACAACCAATTCAAACCTTCACGGCACCAGTGCTTTCCCCCTTTGGTCCCCGTCGGCCCTGTTTTCTGATTTTTTTTCTATCCGACCCAAGTTGTGCCTATCAAGCCAGAAGTCGTGACCCAGTCACTTGGTTTCTCCTGTTAAGGGTGACCTAGGTCATAACCTTAGCCCCATAAAGTGTGACCTTCCTCACAGGGCCTATTCATGCCTATTTTGGCTGAAAGTGCAACCCCAATCTCCCCTGTACCCTTTGTTTAAGTGACCCAGTCATACTTTCTTCTTTGTTAGGTGCAATTTGTTTGTTTTTTGAGTCGATAGCCTCTGTTTTATTGTTTTGTGCAACCCAAATGGCGTCTATTCCACTAAATGGCGCGACTATTAGTTAACAGTCAGTTTTCCATACCTGTTTTAGACCCCTATCTGTCCTGCACTTTGTCTATATCTGCCTTTCCTTTTCAGACCTACTTTGTTACAGCCCTTTGCTTGTTCCTTGTAGAGAAGTCCATTGTTATTTATTTATTTCATACTTGGAAAGAAATTTTCATATACAAGTGCACACAGATTCACACCTATAAGATAAACACGCTCGGTTCATGACCCCAAGCAGAACCTTAAAATTAATCAATTAACATAATAACATTCGGTTTGGGACATAAGTCCAATCCACCACAACTGTGGGAAGTACTTGGGATTTTCGCTAAAACTCACTATGAGGAGTACCGCAGGAACCCCGAACTAGATGGCCATTGAGAGGACCTACCATGCAAAAATGGCAAAGACCCCTACCAGATTGACTAGATTCCCACCTATGAGGAAAACCAAAGAGTTGTCGTTTGTGGCCAAGTGTTATCAGCCAAAATGACACTTCTCCATCCGAGTGTTGACGTGCATTATGACTACACACAAAAAGACAATTAGGATTGAAGTGGCCAAAACAATATAGATGTGAATGACCATCGATACATGATCTCCAGACCAGCTCGATATACTTTTATTCTAAGTCTAGGGTTGGACAAGCGACTATGTGCATTGCAACTCATCTGTCACATGCGACTATGTGCATTGCAACCCGTGTGTACCTTGCACACATGAGTTACCTTTGAGAAACAAGCGTGTCATACGCTCCTTTCTTAACAAATAATCGTGTGTACCTTATTTCGACCTTAACAAATATAATGATTAGATGAGATTAGTTGGGCCTTAATCCATAACTATCCAAACTGTCTCAAACATCCTAACCTTTGAAACCTCTCTATTTCCCAATGTATAAATAGAGGCCTTGGGATGGGGCTAATAAATCCATTTTTTGGAAGAGAAACGTTATGCTAGTGGTATACCTTCAGAGTATTGGAGCAGCAGAACTCAAATTCCTTGGTTGTAGAGGAGTCCTTGTGTCAGAATCTGGGTTGTATTATCACCTATTCACTGTTTGTTAATAAAGAGAATTCTTCTTCCAATATTTGTATTGATCTTTTCTCATGTATGTTGGTTAATGAATGATGTTTTTTATATTATTAATATGTATTTCATCTAACCTCTGATATATATATGTATGAGATATTGCTTGAAAAATTGGCTCTTTTCAGGTGAAGAGAAGCATCCCTAGAAGCTTTGGAGAAGATTGAAGCGAGAGAAGATCAAGCTTGGGTCAACCATCATAAACTGGGTAATCAAAACTCTCATCCTATTCTCCTTTCATTTTCTGTAAAAGTTGATTGTCTACAAGTCTAATAGTAAGTTGATAACCCCAGACTCTAGGTTACAAGGGTGTATTTTCCTGTACACCAAAACTGGTGACTCCACTGGGGAGTCCAGCCTACTGTTGGTTCATCCTATATGTTCCCTTTACTAGTCTTTGTTCTGATTCGGATTCTAAGTGTGGCCCTTATTATATTGCTTTTGATTTATATTAGTATGTGCCTAGAAGTCTATGCTAATCTTTTTTCTTTGAAAAACATTTAGTAGTACAAGCGAGTTGCTGTATTAGACAGTCGCATGTCATATGAAGGTTTCCTGAATACATAGGTGCATGTGTCCTGTAGTAGTCTAAAATTTTGATAGGGTTTGCTTGTACCTATCTCTTTGACATTTTTATTTTATTTGGAAGTCTTCTATTTATGGAATGGCTCTATGAGTCTAAATTCTGTGTGTCACACCTTTTGCTTGTTTTTTCAAGACTTTGAGTTTTTGTTTGATTTTCTTACACCTTGTGAAGTGTAGGTGGTCCCCCTGCTTGGTCTGTAAGTTCGAGTGCTTGTGTCTAGGTTAGTGATCAGGGCCTTGGATGCTTTATACTTTGTACTGCATTTTGTAGTGTTAGTTTGTCACTTGTTGTTTTGTGAATCTAGTGCACTCTTTGGGCTCAATAGTTTCTCCAAGTCAGGTTTTTTCCTAACCTTCTTCTTGATTGGTTAAACTAGGTCATTTTGGGTCCTTTGTACATCATTTCACTTTTTATATGCTTTGAGTATTCAAACTTGCTCAAAACTCACATTTAGTTGCATTATAGTTTTTGAAAATTTTGAAAAAAGTGAAGAAAAACATTTTATACTTTTGCATTTAGTCATTTCTTTTTAGTATTTTTCAAATAAAATTCAAAAATTATAAAAAGAAGTCTTAGTTTTCTTGCATTTAGTTTTAAATTCATTAGCTTCTATTTTGCAAAAAGAAAAGAAATTTGGTTTAAGTAGTTACAATTTACTTTGAAATTTGTTTACACATCATTTTTATTTTTCTTATCGAGTATATAACACTACATTGTTTCACGCCATTTACCTCTGACTAAAAAGAACCTTCTAAAATGAACGATATAATTTAAAAATTATTAGTAAGTTTTATTTTATAGGATCCTACACCAACTAGCTTAGGCTAGACTTATGGAATAGGGAGTTTCAACCCTCCACAAGTGTTTAAATTCAGATGTAGTTGGTCAATCAATAGGTAAATCCTCTCCTATGTTGATTGTATCTGGGAAGCTCCTCTCAAATGGGAGTTAAAAACAAGGCCGCGTGAAGGCTTGGCCTTAAGAGATAACCCTATGATTCATTGTCAAAGGTAGACCAAGTTTTTTGCGCATCTAAGGACTTCTATAAATACCACCCTTTAGGCCCCATGTGGTGCTGGTGTTGATAGGGTTTTGGGCTTTGCTACCCTGCCCATGCATACGAACCAATATTGCAATTGTCCCCCCAGACTGTCAATATAGTTGTTGTATCCTTTAGTCTCTTTGACATCTAGGGTTCATACACACATACACCGAAAGGCTATTTCTGGTTGACCTTGGACGGGCTTGGAAGGTAACCCCGGTAGAAGGTGTGAGAGGGTGGTGTGTGATTCCTCCACTTGTGCCTAAGAATATCTACAAGGATGCCAAGTAACTATCTCTCAACTTTATTTTGGAAAGCATATCTTATACTCTTTGTGTCTGTTTTGGATTTGGGAAACTTTGTAGTGATTATTGTGTGGTTTGTTTGTGTTTAGTCTACCCTATGGTATGTGAAGAGTCAATTTTCAATCGTGGAGGACCAATCTCTTAGGAGATCAAGAAGGTTGTGAAACCTTCCTCCAAGCTACTATAGTGTGGCCTCCATCACCTCCTCAAAGGAAGGGATTAGATACAGATGGTTCTTTTGAACCGGTAGGAATCAGTGAAGTTCCAGGTGAACCAGAACTTAGGACAAAATAGGTTGATACAACCATAATAGAGATAGAATACTTGCAGGCTGATGAGTTTGCAATAAACTTTAATTCACCTCTTACTGACTTAAATGATCATGTGATCATCCGAGTTTGTCCATTTGATTCACCTGTGATTGGTGTTCTCGTGAGAATACTTATGTCTAGCTCAAGAGAGGGTCCATCTACCCCCATCTCAGCCATTCTGGTTGAAGGAGTGCCACCTCCCTCGGTTGGGGATCCTAGAACAAATACACCTACTACTCCTTTAACTCCAGCTATTCAGGTGGTTCAAACATCGACTTCCACAAATGTATTAGGATCTTCTCATGGGGTGGTCACTAGGATCTACAATGCTCCTTTTTCTTCACCCTCTTTTTCACACACTACTTAGAGTGGTCTTGTTGTATCCTCTTCATTTGTCCACGGTTTCCGGTGGAATGGGGGGCACATTTCCCCATCCAATTTTTATGTAGGTCCTACACCTGCATATGTGGGGATGAACTTTGGAAACACTAACTCTTATGGTCAAGGTTTCCAAACACTAGTTTTGGCTCCATTCACAAGCTCTCCCTTTTTGCTCTTTAGAGGAGGGATACTTGCTCCTGTTTTCCAAACTCTAGTGTCAACTGGAGCAGATCGAACCACATACACTACACCACACATGTGATAGATGATTTTACCACTCCAAGTGAATCACACATGTATGGACTTCCCCTGTCCCTCTACAGACTCCTTAGACCCCGTGGACCATTTTTTGTCCTTTGATGTTTCCTTGACCATCCCTAAAAACATGTGAAAAATGATATACGCGACTTTTAAACCCTTAATCACCTATATACGTGGGTTTGAACCCTAAAACCGTGTACATCCGGATGTGTGCATAATCCAAATACTTTTGGAGTTTTCCTTGACATGGATCCAACTTACTTGACTCCTATCCTTCCCTATTCCTTGAGATCGCTCGGGTTCGACCTTTCATTACCCCTCTANAGGAACTCTATGGTACATTGAAGGCATATGAGAGAATTGAGAGCAAAGAAACTATAGTCCATTGTTGCTGGAACTTATGCTTGAGTCTGCATCCCTTTGTCGCTTGGAGCACTTTTATGTTCTTCCCAAGCTTTCCTTTTGGTTGCGAGCCTCCTATCGAGAGATGGAGGATTGAGGTGGTGGAGGCCCAAGTGGGGGATTCAGTTTCTTCGATTTGTAGACGTGTCGAAAGAGGTTGTATCCATTCTAATCTTTGATTTTATATTAATAGAAATATCTTTTCCTGTCCAGTAATGTATGTTTGAATGAATATTTTATCCATGGATGTTTTCAAATATTTATGCATTGTTGATTATATATGCTAGAATAGATTGAACACCAATATCTATAGTATGCTTGTATTGTTTACTTGTTGTTGAGGAAGTAATCTATCAATTCAAGCTGAAGTTGGAAAGCTCAACAGGGATCTACTTCAACTATCCGAAATAAGGTACAAGGTCTGATCCTTTAGTGTTAGATATTTTATTTCTATTACATATTGGAAAGGATTGATTTCCGGAGTCAAGCTGTCTATTGTGGTACCCCAAGACATAGGAATTTCTCTCCGTAACAGAATTGTCAACTCCGCTGGGGAGTTCCCAGTAGTTGTCCTTTAGGGGTTTTCTATCGGCATTCAATGACTTCGAATTGCTCTTTCTCTCTTGTTTCGGTGTCAGGTATGGGGGCATGTTTTCTTTGTAGTGTCTGATTGGTGTGAAGTTTGTCTCAGCTTGTTTGTTTTCCTTGATTTTTATGCACATTTCTTCCTGTATGTGAGTGTTTAACTCACAGTCGCGTATACACACGGGTTTATCTTTGATTTCCGCGTATACATGCGGGTTTACTGCAAACATTCACGTATGCCCTTAGTTTTTCCTTTTAGTGGAATTTAAATGGTTGCTGGGTGAGTGGTGATGATTGCTGAGTCTCCTTTGACACTGCCAGAGTCTGTATATACCTATGTTTCTGACCAAAGACATTTTTTTTAGGGTAATTTTTTTTTTAAGAAGGCTCTTGTGATGGCATTTTTGATTTTTTGTTTGGGATTAGTGCATTAGACTTCTTTTACCTTAGTGCTTTGCTTGAGTGTTGCTTGAGTATGCTTGTAGAGTCTGGGGGTTGTAGAATCATTCTTTTTCTTTTTGTATCTCATTTTAGTTCAAAAAATCCAAAAATATTTGCTTATCATCATGCATTGCATTTTCATTTTGCATAGTACTTGCACTAGATTTTCTTTGGTGTATTAGTCAGGATTTCATATAGGAAAGATTGCATTCATCATTTGAAGAAAAATTGTGCATTTCACATAGTATCATACCCTGTTTTCATGGACACAATGCATTTGCATTGATTGTTAGGTGTGCATTTTATTTCATGTTGTGTCATAACACCATTAGTTCCATGGACATATCCCTCTTTTGAGTAATAAATCCAATTAGAATCAATGCTTAATTAAAATGAATTACACTCTTTTCTTTTATAGGGTGCACCAACAAGATTATATTTTAGGGTCTTGGAATAGTTCATTGTGAGTAAATTCTCTAAGACCACTAAACAACAACATGTATGTGTCTGTCTAGGTGAGTGTGTGAAATCCTTGGTATAATTAGTGTTTCTCAAGATCCTCCTCTCAAAAGGGAGTTAAACACGAGGCAGTGTGAGTGATTATTGATTAGGATGACCCCGAGTCATAACTAAGTAGCACCGGAGATATTTATAGGATTGTATTCGTATCTGGGGGCTCTTTCGAGAGTTTCGCGCTTTGCTACCCTACCCATATGGTCAATCCCGCCTGTGACTGTCTGCCTGAGAATTGTTTATATTGAGGTGAACTTAGTGGCCTTACCTAGGATATCAAGGGGGTACTTTGCAGGGGTTATTTTGCAGGTGTCCCCGCCAAGTTGGGGTCGGACAACACAGTCGCTTTACGCGTTGAAGCTGAGGGCCACAATAATTGGTTACGTATCTCCGCTTGTTGTGTATGGGAGTCTCAAGCCTCTCCTAGGCGAGACATACCTGCTTCATTCGGGAGCTCACTTATCCTACCCTTGGTTGCTTGCATTTGGATTTAGATTTTATTGGTGATTGCTTTGTGCACAATAGCTTTCCTAGGGTTTGCGTAGATAGAGAGTCTTTTATATTTTTTGAGTCATTATGGATTCGGGTGCGGCTCCTCATTGTTCTCATCTTTTAGCAAGACTTCCACCTTCTACATTTCATCCTCCTTTGGGAGAGAGAAATAAAGAGTCCAGGTAGACTACTTCGCACATTGATTCACACACCATGGGAGACCAAATAGAAGGTATTCCTGAACCACCTTCTCCCATTCAGTTGGAAGATGGGGAGTTTAGTCCTACCTATGATCCTTCACCCGACTTGATTGAGTTTGGTCTTGTGATTTATGAGATAGGAACCTTTCATGATAGAACTACTCACTCTAGGGCTGATTCCCCATTAACGCATCACCGGTATGGAATGCCGGAGGATGATGAGACTCATTTTGAACGTGCGAGCACTAGTTATGGTAGTTATGGTATGTCTGGTTTTCCTACACATGATTTGGCATTTCATGTCGAATCCAAGTTCGAACCTAACACTATGCCTGGGGGCACTCTCATTCCTTACCATGCGGAGAGGTTTGGGAGCACTAGTCACATTGCACCTTCCATCCTGGTGGTGGAAGTTACATCATAGATTCCTCCTAGGTCTAGGGTTAGTGATCCTATTAGGCTACCAGATCTGAGATGAGTGATTATAGGGAATAGTACATACTTAATTACACAGATCCCTCCATCCTCTATCCCTAGTTCTTCAAATATTCACCCTCCACCTCATTCACGTGGTCCTTCGGGCCGAAACATTGCTACAAGTTATGTCCTAACTGCGGTTACTAAACTAGTTGTGTCTTAGCTTCATGTACCATCTGTTTTTTTGGGAGGCCATGCTCATACTTCTAGAGGTCACATTCCTACGTCTGGAATGTATATCACTACTTCCGGAGCATATGTTCCTACTTATGGAGTGTCTCATGGGACATTTGATGTGATGACTTATGTACCCTATTATGGGACGCAGTATGGACAAGGTTCTTCACCTTATGGGGGCAGGTATCAAAAAAATGCTTACTATCCAAATTACAACTTTGTAGCTCCTAATAGTCAAGGTCCACCACACTATGGTGCTTCCATGCCATTCTATACGGGTCAAATGGGAGGAGGGCATTATGGCCAAGGCGATGGTGGTAATTAGACCTATATGAATTAGAATTATCAGGGAGTGGTCCATCTACCTCATCATCCTATGCTCCCTTTCCTCACGACACTGAATCTTCCTGACTTGTCGATATTAATGAATAATCCTATGGCTCATGACCCGGCTTGGCCGGTTGTCCCTACTGAGCTTCCCTTGGACATACCTAAGTTTGAGGGCAAACTGGGGGAGGATCCTAGAGAACATGTTACTACCTTTCACCTATGGTGCTCTTCGAATTCCTTATAGTGGGGCTCCATCCGGTTAAGGCTGTTTCAACGCACCCTTAGAGGGCCCACCATGAAATGGTATATAGAGCTACCTAGGGGGGAATTCGCTCTATTCGATGACTTAGCGATGACTTTTCTTAACCAATTCCAAATACCAATGCGTTATGACATTGGTACTAAACTCTTGTCAACATTTCGGCAGGATAAAGCCACACATAGCTCGGATCATATCCAAGAGTGGCATAGATGGAAGAGGTTAATTAAATCCTTTATACCGTCGGAATTCCTCTTCGAATGGTTCCTTAAGTCATTATTTCCATATATAGCGAAGGATGTTCCTACATCTAGAGTGCAGAATGAGGAACAAGTGATTTTTAGGGCACAGGAACTGGACTTGATTTATGCTCAGTCTGTTTTTTTATATGAGATCATTCCCAATGCTCCGTGTTCTAGTTTCGACCCTAAAGTTAAACCTGGACTGGATGCTGATGGCATTGTTGGTTGTGTAAGTGCTAAACCTATGGATTCAATTGCAAAACAAGTTAGTCAATTATCAATCAACCAATCTACTTCAGGAAAATCCACGGCTTCATCTCAACCCACCCAAATGGTGAGTGTACTTTCAGTGTAATCGTCAGACCAGAAGGGTAACCGACATCCCACATGAAATAAAAACAAGGGTAAGAATAATTGTAAGGGTGGGAATAAGAATGAGAATGCTAATAATAATGACAAGAACACACGTAATGTTGGGGGGGACAAGAAAGCTAAACATAAGGTTAAATTTCCTTTCAAGTTGTGTAAGGACGATCACCTCACTTACGTGTGCCCTCGTATCAATGAAGCCTCGAGATTCTTGGCATAGGGGCCAACTGTGCTAACTAACCCTTTACCTCACAATCAAAATATGAACTCAAGGACCCATGATTAGTCTAGTGGTGATAAAGATCTACCAGAGGGTAGTGGTCATGGTTGCATTAACATGGTCTGTGCTATGAAAGTTGTGACCCATGCGAAGGACTATGGTTCGTCACAACCTATCCCAGGAAAGGAACCTGATCCACTAGGGTCTCCTTTGCGTATTGGAAAACCTGTGGATAAACCTAAAGTTTCACCTCGCATTCCTAAGGGATTCCTTAAGCATTCGGGGCACAAACCTAATTCCCGAGCCGCCCAGAACTATTCAGTTGTCAAGGATTTGAGCCACACTCCTTGTGTGATGTCTGCATTGGAAGTGATTCAGAGTTGTCCTTTAAAAAGGAAGGCTTTTATTTTTTCCCTTGGTGTGAATGATGAAGATTCTTCCTCTGTGATTAAATTTGAAACCGTAGGACTTCAGCCTCGCTTGCCTTACTATGTGTCTCTTTTGATTCACGTAGAATGTCTTAATATGATCGTCAAGCACACTATGATTGATGAAGGCACTGCCACTTCTGTGATGTCTTTATCGTGTTGGAAGGGTCTAGGTTCCCCTAAGTTGTCTAAATCAGTGACCATGTTAACTGCATTCGATGGGATATTGTTTAGGCCGCAAGGCATCCTTCCTTCCCTTAAGGTCTGTTTGGGAGGGAAGATCATTGCGATAGAGGTCAAGGTGGTTGATGCGCCCCTTGACTATAATCTCTTCTTGGGTAGGAATTGGATGTACAGTATGAAAGCCATTTCTTATTCCCTATTTCACATTGTATGCTTTCCATTTAATGGGAAGATAGTCATGATTGATCAAACAACATTCAAGAATCCGTCTGTTACCGCATCTTCAGGATCTTCGATCCCGATCATTGAACACTCTCAGCCAGCAGCTGGGAGTGTGGGTGTAGGCATGTATCCATCCCTCATGGGAAGCTTTAGTTGTCCTGCACCAATCCTTATGATAGGGTCTAGTTCCGGTGAGGCTTTGACATCTATGAGATCGGTGTCTTTTCACATGATTCATACGGAAGATCCTTGGATTCTTCCTATACTGAGTACTCCGAGTGAGCCCATTGTGATGGATGTGTCGTTGCCTGCAAATATGATAGCTTATCAAGCTAATATTGAGTGTGTTGCAGAGCCTAGTACTTCCTCTCCGCGGACGAAGGAGGAGGACCCTTATGTGTTGTCGGCTTGGGCAGTGTAGTCTTCTCATGTGCACGACTGGCTTGATATGGTTTTTCCTTCAGATGAAGTGATTATTGAGGCTATGTCGAGAGTTGACCCACCATGGGAGGAACTCAATCGTAGATCTTATTTTCTTCCTGATCTTGACCACTTGGAGAGTGAGGATTTTAGGGCAGTTCTTAGTGAGAGATTTGGTAGTCCTATGGTTCCATTAAGCTCTCTTGGTCCAATGGAGGATGGAAACATGGCAAAGATATCTTCAATGATTCCTATCAATATCTCTCATGATCCTAGTAGGATAGAGAATGTTTATATTGGGGCGGAATGTTCCCATGCTGAGATTCAAGAATACACCGAGTTGATTAATGAATTTCATGATATCTTTGCTTGGTATTACGATGAAATGCCAGGTATCGACCCTCATATTTTCGAACATGAGATTAAGACTTAGCCCAATGCTAAGCCTGTTCAACAATGGTTACGTGCGGTGAATCCTAGGAAAGCACCCACGATTAAGGCAGAGATAGAGAAACTATTGAAAGTCGGTTTCATCTATCTTGTTCCATTGACTGAGTGGGTTTCAAACCTTTTTCTAGTGGATAAGAAGTAGGGAGCGATCGGCATATGTACTGATTTCTATGATTTGAATCATGCTTGTCCTAAGGACAATTTCCCCACACCATTTATTGATCATATTTTGGATGAGTGTGTAGGTAGCGAGGTTTTTTCCTTTATGGATGGCTTTTCTGGGTATAATCAGATACAAATTAAACCTGAGGACCAACATAAGACTGCATTTATTTGTCCTTGGGGAATGTTTGCATATCAAAAAATTTCTTTGGCCTTAAGAACGTCGGAGCTAATTTTTAGTGAGCAATGACCTTGATCTTCCACGATCTCAAGTCAATTATCAAAGTATTTTTGGATGACCTTACTGCTCATTCTCGTTTGAGAATGCGTCATTCCTATCACTTGAGATTAGTATTCGAAAGGTGCCGCCATTATTTGGTTAGGTTAAATCCTCATAAGTGCATCTTTTGTGTGAAGTCAGGTTGCTTGTTAGGATTCATCGTTTCTACAGAGGGTATAAGAGTCGACCCTTTGAAGGTTGAGGAAATAATTTAGTTGTCTCCCCTGAAGAATATTCGTCATCTTCAATGTTTGCAAGGCATGGAAAAATTCTTATGGATATTTGTGGTCAATTTTTCCAATTTGACTAGAGGCTTCATGTGTCTATTAAAGAAGGACACCACCTTTTTTTGGGATGAGTGATCCCAAGAGTACTTTGATGCACTCAAGTGAGCCCTAGCATTGGCCCTGGTGATTAGCCCCCCAGACTATAGCCATGATTTTCTACTTTATGTGGCCACGTCCATGGAGATGATTGGTATGGTTTTGGTTTAAGAGGATGAGGAGCTCCAAGAGCATGTCATATTTTATCTGAGCTGAAACCTTATTGACACAGAGATTCATTATTCTCATGTCGAGAAGCTTGTTTTAGCTACTGTACATGCAGTTCAATGGTTGAGACATTATATTATCCTTCGCCAGACCTTGATTGTAGCCCATGTCAATTCGTTTCAATTCATCCTCACTCGAAGGATGATTGGGGGGAAATATAATAAATGGATTGTCATCCTGCAAGAATTTTATCTCGAATTTGTTTCAGCAAAATTGAAGAAGTATTTAATTTTTGCAGAGCTTATATCAGATTTCCCAAGCGAGGCCAAGGAGTTGGTTTGTGAAGATACGTTTGTCAATGAACACAACTTCTTAATCTCAACTTTAGACCCATGGTATGAGGATATCATTATATATTTACAAACATTGAAGGTCCCTACTCACCTCTCACGGGATGAACAGCGGCGATTAAATCACGTGTCTAAGAATTACCTCATAGTGGATAACACTTTGTACCGCCATGGGGTAGATTCCATTTTACGATGTTGTTTAACTCATGAAGAGGATGAGGTAGTGCTAAATGATTTCCACGAAGGGGCATGTGGTGGTCATTTATCTGGGTTTTCTACAGCCTAAAAGATCTTAAGAGCAGGTTATTTCTATCCATCAATCTTTAAGGATTGTGTAGATACAGTCAAGAGGTGCCACCCTTGCTAGGTGTTCGCACGTAATATGTGCTTGAAACCTACCCCATTACATCCCATTATCACCGCCGGTCCCTTCACTGAGTGGGGGCTTGATTTTATGGATTGCAACCTAGCTTCGGTTGGGGGGCATCATCATATCATAGTGGCTATTGATTACTTCACGAAATGGGCTAAGGCTATGCCTACAGTTAAATATTATGGTGAGATATCCATGCACTTCATGTTCAACCAGATTATTACTTAGTTCGGAATTTTGAAAGAGCTTGTCACTAACCATGGCTCGCACTTTCAGAATCGTATGATGGAAGAGTTGGCATCAAAGTTAGGGTACAAGAAAGAGCATTCCTCCTCTTACTACCCTCAAGAAAATGGACAAGTAGAAGTAGTGAATAAATCACTCAAATACATTCTCCAACAAACCATCACACAGAGCAAGAATAATTAGCACATCATGTTATATCATGCTTTATGGGCATATAGAACTGTGGTTAATACTACCATAGGTTTTTCTCCATATCAACTTGTACATGGAGTGGAGTCGATATTGCTAGTTGAATGCGAGATTACTTCTTTGAAGCTAGCCATAGAACTCTTACCAGACACTTCACCATTGGAGGAGCGTTTGGTCCACCTTGAGAAACTTGATGAGCAGCGTCGAGATGCCTTGGTGGCTCTATAAGTAAATAAACGTCGCGTAAAGGTCCAATACGATAATTCTATCCATCCAAGGAGGTTTAGTGAAGGAGACTTGGTCCTTTTGTGGGATCAACAGAAAGAACCCTTGGGGGCAAGAAAGTTTAACCCCATGTGGCATGGTCCTTACGTCGTCAAACGTGTATTAGAGAAGGGTGCTTATGAGTTAGTGGATTATGAGGGAACGGCCTTGCCGGAGCCTAGAAATGGGCTCTATATCAAGAAGTACTATGCATGATTTTCAGCCAAGGCTGGTTATTGTATATTATTGTACAGTTTTGTATAGTTAGGTCTTTTTCTTATAACAATCAGGTTTGCGATTAGTTTCTGTTTCTTTTGGCAGATGTCAATGGAATCTTCCACCTACATAGGATTCACGGATGGTGTGATCCGTCACACTCAACACTCAGCCTCTGCTGCTTGGGTGATTTATATTCCTATGGGTCAAGTACTATCTTTAGGAGGTGTATGTCTTCGACCATCTTCAAACAATGTTGCTGAATATAGTGCCGTTATTGAGCTTCTACAGGATTCCATTTCTCATGGCATTCTCTCTCTTGAGGTATGTCTTGATTCGGAGTTAGTAGTGTCACAGCTTAATGGTTTGTACGATGTTATAGATCTGACATTATTAAGAATATTCTTATGTGTGAGATTATTAGAACAACAATTTGAAAATATAACATACATACACATTCCAAGAATTAATAGTAAAGTTGCTAACTATATGATAACTACGTGTTAGATTGGCATCTGTTTCATACATAATAAATTCATCACGAACACAAATTTTTACACATGTAAATAAATAAACCGATCACCATAAAAAAATTTATATAAACATCCAAAATGTGGTAATACATAGTGTCATGATACAAAATTGGGGCTCTCGAGCCACCAAGATATAATACACAATAGTACAAAATGTATAAACTCCCAGGTATCTAATCCTGTGGAGGAGGAGGGGTGTTGTGATTATGGAAGGTCACTACAGCTCTAGCTAGCCGTCGAAATAATCGCACCCATGCTCATGGTACTCCCACCAAATGGTGCTGCATAGCCTTAGGAAAGTCCTCGACTTGCGCCATGGGAACCCTGTGTGTCAACCTCACAAAACTGGTATGAATGCTCTGGAGCATCTGCTCCACATCCACACCCATGATATCATCTCCTCTTCCCCTCCGTCTGTGACGAGGGAATCCTTCCGGCTGTCGTGGTCCCACATCTGCATACAAATGGTAGATGTCACTATGTATTATCACGCAAAAATATGTCTTTTGATTCCATATAATTAGAAAACACAAAAAAATAAATAACTCAAAAATTTAAAAAGAGAGGGTCAAGATTCGTTACCTATATCGCCATATGCCGATCCTGGTGGTAGCGGCATGTCTGGGTCCCCCTGGAAATCAATCCCCGCATAGGGGTAGTCATCGATGGAAACTATCTATCTTTGCCACCATGAAAATAAATCAGCTGGATAGGGGTTGGCCACCCTACCTCCCCCTAGTCTGGGCATTGCATCTTCCTAATGCCGTTGGGATGGATCTCGAACCATGTGAAGAGGAATGTCAACTCTGGGGCTCAATCCTGAAACACGCTTAAAGAAAAATGTTCTCAATATACTGTTGAACCTGAAGTTCTACGCTCTACCCGCCTTACAGTCACTGAGCTGATGTTTCATGTTGCTCAGGAGTGTAGTGCTCCAGTCATAAACCATGGGTCTCATGCACTCCCTTATATAGAAAATTAGAGGCTGCAAGGCCTGGTGGAGTGATGCCAAGCCTGCTATCCTGCCTAATGTCAATAGTAGGGCCTTTAGGACTAGCACCTGTATAGCGTTGGTAAGGACCTAACTCCCCACCTTCTCTGTGTCTCGATAGCAATACACCGCAATGTACTCATCGATAGTCAGGCCACCTCCTGGCCCACCACAATAACGAAGGTTCACTACTTCCCCCCATTGGGAAATCCTAGTAATGAAGTATATGTCCTCCACCTTTATAATGAGGGACATCCCATCTATCTAGAAGGACTCAGAATCTAGATCCCAGTAATCCACCAACATCTGCAATAGTCTTGGTTTGGACCTCAAAACTTGTAGAGTCTGCATGCATGTAGAGCTTGTTGATCCATTAGATCGGCCCTTAATTCCTCCTCTACCTCACCATGTTCACGCTCTCTCCACTCTAGGACCATCCTGCACAAAAAATTGCAAGTTTGTCCATTAGATTGCTTGAAAAACCTTATGCGAGGCCTCATACGCAACTGTTTTCCAAACAGCCGCATATGTACACAACTGTGGGGGCATTTTTTGTGTATATCCATCCCTATACACATAAAAACCCTCAATTTATGCGTGGGCCGCAGCGCCCTTTTTAGTTTGGCCTAGAAACCTCAAATGACCATGGAATTTGATAAAAATTGCATCAAAATGGAAGAGAAGGGCATGGGTAAGTACCTGGAAGAAATGGTAGTGGATTCCGCCAGCTGGACCTCCTGGACTTCGCTGTTGAAAATCTGACCTCAATTGGGTAAAAATTTCAAATGTTTTATAATGTTTTGAATTTTTTACTATTTATAGAAATTTTTACCCCCTTTTCTATAGTTTCGACATTTTCTAATCATTTTAGACCATTTTTCACCTAATTCATGATGTAGGGGACCTTTCTCAGTGATGTTTCAGCCGTTGGATTGACCCATTCGTACCAATCCTAGGTATCATGTCTAAACTTGCATATAGGTTAAATTTCATCAGTGTTTGTATTTTTCATGAACTTATGACCGTTTCACATAGCCTTAGGTACGAACCCACTCCACTATGTCACGGAACCTTCTTGTTGTTTTAGAAGTGGCATGGTATCAGTGGTAGAGCTTGACCTTACACGGGTACCCTAGTGAGCACCTTATTTGCATTTGGTGCTCATGCTAACATTCTATCCTTTAGGGTGTGGGAGTCCATTCTATAGTACCACCATGACATTTCGCAAGAGCCTCATACTCCTCTTGATCTTTTGTTGGCCTATTTCCCTTAGGACTCCCTTATGTCAAGTTGTAATTACATTATCATGAGCTTTGCTTGCCTTATTGAGCTTTATGCTGGCTTCCCTGACATTGCACTACAGCCATATAGCTCGAGCTTGCCTCATCTCTAGCCATGCAGAGCCATTTTATATATCCTTTGCAGTGGTATACATGTTATAAGATATTGTTGACCCATCATATATATATAGAATCTTTTTTTTTTGAAGTTGCAAAAACTCCAACAAGTAATGCATGACAAAGAGACTAAGGGCTAAGAATTCTAGCCTATGGTAGATGTAGTAAGGATGCTCATGGCTTTCAAGGCATGATTGAGTGACAAAAATTCGACACTTGATTCCCTTTTTTACAGGGAGGGGATTTTCCCCTGAGTGTCGATATCATACACATGTATCCTTGCATTGAGCATAGGTATGTTCCACTACTTGGAAATATTTTGTTTGTCCCTATGACACTCATCTCCTCCTAGTATGTAACTATAAAGCAATTTTATTCTTTTTCAAGATTTTTAAATATTTGAAAAAGTCCAAAAAAAATCGAAAAACCAAAAAGCCGGACAAGAAAATATGTTATCTTTGGCAGCTGTCGAGTCATGTTGCCTTCGAACAGAGCACTGTATATCACATCCATTGGTTGGGTTTATAGTTTGACTCTAGGAGCTGTACACATTTATCTGAGTTTATCTCCACCAACTGGTTAAGCTTCCAGTCCCCATGGAGCCTCTGTCATTGCCTCCTGTGTCGCAGAGATGTACCAGTTTGTATATCGAGTCTATGATGCCTTTATTCAGTCACCATTTTCCATTATGCTCTTGTTCAAAGGAATTTGAAGCCTGAGTCGCCCATTCCTCAGTTATCTTGACTTTGCATGTCGGCCATTCCCGGTACAGATACTGGTTCATGCACCTTATGATCGATTCCTTCCACATTATACAGCTTTGCTGAGTACCTCGTGTTGGATGATGGGGGATGCCTTAATTCCCTCCTTCCAACAGATTTCATTCCATCGACTTCAGATCATTTTTTCTGGGATTGGAATCTAGAGTCATTTTGAGTGCCTTGAGACTTGCAATCATTAGTGGTAGGTTCTCTCACCATCGACAGTATTTGGGAATACATCAATGTTCCCTGATCGATGGATCCTCTCAAGTGTTTGACCTCAACACATTTATTCACACTTGTTAGTTTGCACTCTAGTACCTTGATTCCCAATTTCATTATCGGTGGGTGATCTCGCGTCTGTTAACGATATACATCAATGACCGGTAATCAGACGATGGACTACTATGTTTGACCTTGACACCTCTATTCACATAGTAGGACATGTACTCATAGTGGTTTGTGTAGAAGACCTTCTAGACTGGTGGCATATCTTATATGCTACCTCCTTGATCGTGCCAGTGTTCATGATATTTCAGTTCTCGTGACTTGATTCCAGTATATGTCAGACACTTCCAGCCATTATGGAGATTTTGATCTGTTGTATATCTTCAGTCATTATGGAGATCATGGTCGTTTGTATATCTTCATGATGGAGATTCTGATCTATGTATATTGTACATGGCGATGACCACTTATGTGATATCTTGTATCATGCCTATTCATGGCCATTGTACTCTTATGTATCTGGGACTGCTATATGTATTTGCAGTCTGTGCGGAGTTGTATCATTGTACTATGCTGATTGGGTGGTTGGTCCTCCATTTGGGATTCTTCATCACTTCACTTCTAGAATGGACTTATAATGTATTTCAGCAATCGTATGACCTCTCTTACCTCACACATTAGGGTGCATCTATTATAGTTGATTTTACCACTCCAGGTGAATCACACATGTATGGCCTTCCCCTGTCCCTCGGTGCACTCCTTAGACACCATGGACCATTTTTTTCCCTTAAATGTTTCCTTGACCATCCCTAAAAACATGTGAAAAATGATATACGCGACTTTTAAACCCTTAATCACGTGTATATGAGGGTTTGACCCTTAAAACCGTGTACATCGGGATGTGTGCATAATCCAAATACTTTTGTAGTTTTCCTTGACATGGATCCGAATTACTTGACTCCTAGCCTTCCCTATGCCTTGAGATTGCTCAGATTTGACCTTTCATTACCCCTTTGAAAAATGATATAAGGAACTCTATGGTACATTGAAGGCATATGAGAGAATTGAGAGCAAAGAAACTATAGTCCATTGTTGGTGGAACTTATGCTTGAGTCTGCATCCCTTTGTCCCTTGGAGCACTTTTGTGTTATTCCCAAGCTTTCCTTTTGCTTGTGAGCTTGCTATCGAGAGATGGAGGATTGAGCTGGTGGAGGCCTAAGTTGGGGATTCAGTTTCTTCAATTCATAGACGTGTCGACAGAGGTTGTATCCATTGTAATATCTGATTTTATATTAATAGAAATATCTTTTCCTGTCCAGTAATGTATGTTTGAATGAATATTTTATCCATGGATGTTTTCAAATGTTTATGCATTGTTGATTATATATGCTAGAATAGATCTAACACCAATATATATAGTATGCTTGTATTGTTTATTTGTTGTTGAGGAAGTAATCTATCAATTCAAGATGAAGTTGGAAAGCTCAATGGGCATCTATTTCAACCATTCGGAATAAGGTACGAGGTCTGATCCTTTAGTGTTAGATATTTTATTTCTATTGCATATTGGAAAGGATTGATTTCTGGAGTCAAGCTGCTTGTTGTGGTACCCCAAACCATAGGAATTTCTCTTTGTAACAACACATGAACAATCTACTAGCTTATGGGTGGAATCCATTTCAAATTATTCCAACTACTTCACAACTAGTATATGGGGGTGACCCCGCCTTTACATTTCAGAATGAGGGGGAAAGTCCTTTTACTTCCCAAGATTGTAATTTTTATTCTCCGGTTAGGCCCAAACTTCCATTCCTAGAAACTTTAAACTTTCCATATCTATCTAAGTTAATGAATGAATCAATGAAGCATGATGCCACTTGGCCACTTGTCCCTACTAAACTACCTTCATACATTCCAAAATTCGAAGGAAAAGATGGTGAAAACCTAGGGGCTCATATCACCACCTTTCACTTGCGGTGCTCTTCCAACTCGCTGAATGATGACATCGTTCGGTTGAGATTATTCCAAAGAAATCAGATTAGTGCTAGAGAAAATTGGTACAATGAATTACCCTCTACTATATTTGACAGATTTTGGGACTGATCTAATGTGTTCCTTAAACACTTCCAAGTTCCTTCCCAGTATGATTCCGGTACAGATCTATTGTCCACCTTTTGGAAGGATAAAGCCACTCACATTTTGGATCACATCTAAGAGTGGTGAAGGTGAAAGAGGATCATTAAGTCCACTATCCCTCTCGATTTTTTGTTAGAATGGTTCCTTAAGTACTTATTTCCATATATATCTAAAGATGTATCCACCTCAGGAGTAACTAATGAGGAAGAGGCTATCTTCAAGGCCCAAGAGCTAGATTTGATATACTCTCAGTTTGGGATACTATATGAAATCATCCCTGATGCACCACGGCCAACACATAGTGTCGAGAAACCTAAGATTGGACCCCATCCTGATGGTTTGGTTGGTTCAGTCAAATATCCCACTATAGAGTCTTTGGGAAAACAACTCCATGATTTGTATGTAAAATAGTCTATAGCGGAGGTAGTAAAGGATTCCTCTTCACCCCAAAACACAAATGTTTTTGCTCAATCCTCCCAAAAGGGAAATGAGCAGCCCAGTGGAAAAAATAAAAAGGGGAAGAGAGGTGAGGGGAACCAAAACAAGCCTAAACCCACAAATAATGTTGACGAGGGAAAAAAAAAGAGAAGAAGAAGGTGAAATTTCCCTGTAAGTTGTGCTAGGAAGATCACCTGATCCATCAATTACCTCTTATAGATCAAGCTCAGAAGCTAGTCAAAATTCAACAACTGGTTGTCCTAAAGGATCCATTTCCCCAAGGATATAATGCAGGTTCGGATTCTAACATAGTTGGGGGCACCTCTAATACCCTCGACCAAAATTATATCAAGATGGTTTGATCCTAGACCTTGCTCCAGACTAGAAACAAGAAGTATGATATGGAGGCTCTAGAGAAGGATAATTCTATAGGTGAAACCCCCTCTCAAAATAAAAAAACCTGTCAAACCTATTCCTAAGATACCGAAAGGTTTCTTTAAGAAAGCATTGCATAATCCCAATGCGAGGGGTGAAGCAAATTACTCTATAGTTGAATATTTAGCCCAAACCCCTTGTGTGATGTCAGTTTTATAGGTGCTACAGAGTTTTCCCGCCCAACGAGATGCACTCTTAGCGGCCTTAGGTAGTATGGATTCGTTGAGCCTTATGGTGAAATTTAATTTGTATGAAGTCAAAATTTGTTTGTCGTATCATGTGGCTCTTTCAATAGATGTCATCCATGGTGGAAAAACCATTGGAAGGTCAGTTGTTGATGAGGGTGCTTCCACATGCGTCATGTATTTGTATTGCTGGAAGGATCTTGGATATCTAGACCTAGTTCCATTGAACACCCTACTTACTACTTTCGACAGAAGGTCATTTCTGCCACATGGTATCCTACCAGACTTTGAGATTAAGCTGGAAAGGAAGGCAGTTTCTACTAAAGTATAGGTGATTGATGCCCCATTGGATTATAACTTTCTTTTGGGGGGAAGTTGGACTTATGCCATGTGTGCAATTTCCAAGGTCGTTCTTCGAGTGGTAGTGTTTTTGCACGAAGGAAAGTTGGTTACTGTTGACCAACTTAGTTTCACTCGAAAGGGTCATATGGAAACTAATGATTCCATCGTGCCATTGGTTGATCTATTCAAACCTACGTCAGAGAGCTTAGGGGATGGAATGTATTAATCGTTAATGGGAACATTTGATATTCCAACCTCGATAAACTACTTAGGTTCTACTAATGTAGGGAATTCTATTGCAATAGTTGTCGATAGGATGGATCCTTGGGTCCTCCCTTCTCATCATGAACCTGAAGTTCCCTTATTGGTTTTGGAAGTAGCTTATCAAGCTATCATTAACACCACTATTGATCCCGTTTTAGTTCCTCCTACAGTCTTAGAGGAGCCAAAAGAATCCTATATGCCTGCTTGGGTAGAGAACTCTTTGTATACTGATGATTTCTTAGACATGGTTTTTCCTTTAGGTGAAGCCGTTATGGAAGCTATGAGTGGGAGAGATAATATATGAGAAGATATTCACCATAGATCCTATTTTATTCCAAAGTTAAGTAGGATTAAAAGTCAAGAGTTCTATGTGAGACTAGCAAGTGATGCTGATCTACCGATCAATACCTTACCAAGGGAGGGAATCTTTATCGAGGGGAATATGGAAAACATTTTCGTTACCATGACTATCAACATATCTACAAACCCCAACATTGTGAAAAATGTATATATTAGGGAAAAGTACCCTCCGGAGGAGATTGCTATATATACGGCCTTGTTTAAAGAGTTCTGCAATGTGTTTTCGTGGTCATATGAGGCGATTCCAAGCATTGATCCATCGATCGTCGAACATGAAATCCGAACCTATCTTGATTCCAAACCAATTTGACAAAAAATTAGACCTATCAATCCACGTAAAGCGACAGCCATTAAGGGTGAAGTGGAAAAGTTGTTGAAAACTGGTTTTATTTGCCCAATCGCTTTGACAAAATGGGTGTCCAATCCTGTTCATGTTGATAAAAAGAAAGAAATGATACATGTATGTACTGAATTTCATGTTTTAAACAAATCTTGTCCTAAGGATACTTACCCCACACCATTCATAGATCAAATCATTGATGCTTGTGCGGGGAGTGAGGTTTTTTCGTTTATGGATGGTTTTTTTGGGTATAATCAGATTCAAATCAAGCTAGAAGACCAACATAAAACAACTTTCATTTGTCCTTGGGGTACATTTGTATGTATTACATTTTGTAATTTAAACAAAGCTTGTCCTAAGGATAACTACCCCACACCATTCATAGATCAAATCATTGATGCTTATGTAGGGAGTGAGTTTTTTTTTGTTTATGGATAGTTTTTTGGGCTACAATCAGATTCAAATCAAGCCAGAAGACCAACATAAAATGGCTTTCATTTGTCCTTGGGGTACATTTGCGTAGAAAAAATTCCTTTTGGATTGAAAAATGCAAGGGATATGTCACATACCCCAATTTTGTAAAATTATGTAATTTGTTTTATTATTTTCTGAAACATTATGTTAAACTTAATCCTAAGTAGGGATTGATGACTCAGCAGAGTCAACAGTTATGGAGTGTAATTGAGAATATTTTATTAATAATAAATATATTATGGAGACAACAGCATGGGAGAGCTGTTAAAAGAGGTTACTGGTCAAACTAGGTATTGGAACTAGGTGGAGAGGCAAAGGACAAGTGGCAGCATCCTCAAGCACTTCCTAAGTTGCAGGTGGCAAATTCCCTATATTTGGGGTCATGATTCCCCAAGAAAGTGGAATGTGGGAAGGTGGCTCATTAAATGACAGTTATCCCAATTAAGACCTAGGCAATCTTTAAAAGTACTCAATGAAGAGAGCTGAGGCTGGTCAGTTTTTACTCCAGGAAGAATTCATTCAGCTGAATGTGATTCAGGAGTTTCATTTGAGGAAAATGGAAGATAGAAGGAAGTGATTTTGAGTGAATGTTTGCAGGAACTTGATGCTGATTACAGCTAGTTGAGCTGTGGGAACTATCTCAAATTCTGAGTTAATACAGAGTTGAAAGACTGTATCTGTTTTGCTGCACCTAGTTCCAATCCAGGAAGACCAGAGCAAGCTCGGGGGTCCTGAGAAGTCGCTGTTTGAGTGCGCTCCAGGATTTTGGTAGGGAGGAACGGCCTCCCATTGCTGTTGTTGTCCACAGCATTTAACAGGTTTTTCATTTATATCTTTATGTCTTTCTGTATATAAGTAGATAAATACTATGATTGATTAAATATCTGAAAAGAATTGTTTGGAATTGGAAATGTTAGTGAAAAACTTGTTAGTATTACCATGTTTTTCCACACCTGATATCATCAGGTAGTACTCTAGCACGGTATTTCAAAGCTTAGAAGAAGTATTCCTCTAAACTGAGTTCCCTAATCTATTTACATTTATCACAATTGTTTTACTGTGTATTTTCTTTTATTTAGCTATTCTTTTACAGCTTTTACTTAAATCAAAAAAAAAAACTGTAACTCTGTTTCTCTGGAAAATTTTAACTGTACTATGAAAAAGAACGATTTAGCATGCTTGTAATACGAGTTATACTCATTCTCTTTTGTTTAAAGTAAATACATTACAGATTAAGGATTTAAGCATTATTAGTATGGTGTAGTAATCTGTATAGTAGTAAAAAGAACCAAAATTCTGTATACTAGTAATGTTATCAGGTCAAACTACAACATACTTCATAAACTGTTATCTTTAAAAATAGATATTATTTTATGTCCAAATGTTTATATTGATATTATAAAGAGTTTACTTAAATATTATATAAGTACTAAGAGAGACTTTAATATAAAAAAAAACAGTAATAATATATCACATTAAAATCATGAAATAGTAATGTTTTCCAAGTAACCGTGTTTCAAAAAAAAAAAAAATACAATACAACATGTTGTTAAATATGCAATAATTATATAAATAATTACATACAAGTAGATA
>LPNX010152454.1:578921-609473 GCA_001517045.1 Pseudotsuga menziesii | reverse complement strand
TGTAACACGTGAGGCTCTGCAATTTACTAAGTTCTAGGGGGTCTATGAATCCATTTGTAGTCTTAGAATTTAGAAAAATATACAACATTGTCAAAATTGTGATTTTTCATTGCTGAACTGATCCACAACTAAAAATGACCAAATAAATGACCAATTGTTATGTGGTCATTTTTTTCTAGATACCCCGTGACCAAATTTGGTCATTTATCTTGGTCTTTTTTAGTTTAGTTTTATCATGTGACCAAAATTGGTCATTTATCTTGGTCTTTTTTAGTTAGCCCGCTTAAATTTATCAATTTTGGTCATTTATCCCTTGAAAAAAATTGTGGTGACCAAATTTTTTGGTCTCTTGGTCACTAATCTCTCATTTTGCACTAGTGGGGGAATCTTCATACAAGCTAGAATCTGGTAAGTCTCTAACAATGAAAGAAGTATTTTTTGTGACAGGACTGAAGAAGAACTTTCTATCCATTTCAGCATTGGATGCAAAAGGAATGTGGGTGGCATTCATAGATGGTCAAGTCATCATGTGGCCAAAAGGAAAGACTATCGATGATGCGGTAGTGATTGGAGAACAAGAAGGAGGCTTGTACAAATTGAAGGGCCATCCAGAACAGGCCTTGATCCATAACACAGTAGAGCCGAATGAGCTTTGGCATACAAGACTTGCACATGTGCATTACAGAGCACTACCTATTGCAAGTAAAGCTGTTGAAGGTCTTCCAGAAATTCAAGCAAAACATGATGGGGTCTGCAAAGGATGTGCGAAAGGAAAGAATACAAAGAAGACATTTCCAAGCAGCGAAAGCAAAGCCAAAAGCATTCTAGAAATCATCCACTCCGATGTATGTGGTCCTATGTCATCAAACTCACTTAGCGGGTATGCATACTATATTTCTTTTATTGATGATTTTTTTAGAAAGACATGGATTTATTTTATGAAAAACAAAGATGAAGTATTCAGCAAGTTCAAGGAATTCAAAGGCTTGATCAAGAACCATACTGAAAAGAAAATCAAGACCATTCGATCAGATAATGGTGGAGAATTCACTTCGAATGAATTCAAGGAACTATGCAAAGAATCAGGGATTAAGAGGGAGTTGTCCACTCCTTATAATCCACATCAGAATGGAATTGCAGAACGGAAAAACAGAACTATCATGGAAGCTGCAAGAGCTATGCTTCATGATCAAGATCTACCTATGCATCTTTGGCATGAAGCTTCCAGAACAACGATGTATGTGCAGAAACGTACTCCACATAGAATACTTGAGAACAAGACTCCTGAAGAAGTATTCTCCGGTAAGAAACCAGAAGTCAGCCATCTCAGAATATTCGACTATCCTGTATACATACACATTCCAAAAGAGAAGAGAACAAAATTAGATCCTTCAGGAAAGAAGGGCATATTTGTGGGATACTCTGAAATTTCGAAGGCTTACAGAATCTACTTCCCAGGATACAATAAGATTGACATCAGCAGGGATGTGACATTTGATGAAGGCACAGCTTACAACAAATCCAGAAAGAGACTTGCTGAGGAACCTGAAGAAGCGGAAGCAGAAGTACCCAGAATTCATGATACAATCATGAACAAAGAAGCTCAAGAGGAAGATCGAGAGCTCAAGGAACCACAAATACCTGTAGATCCACCTCTCGAGAAGAATCCTCATAAGAGGAAACCTACTTGGGTACGTGAACTTATCCAAGGTGCGGAAAGATATGGGGCTCTAGAAGAGAATCACAGAGAAAGAAAAAGAACCAGATCAAATTCTGGGTATGTAGCTTTACTATGTGATTTCATTGATAAAGAACCTTCCAGTTATGAAGAAGCGGCAGATCTGAAAGAATGGAAGGATGCTATGATCGAAGAATATCAATCAATCATGAAGAATGGTGTTTGGGATGTTGTCCTAAGACCAAAAGGGAAGTCAATTGTCACTTCCAAATGGATCTACGAGATCAAGCATGTTGCAGACGGTAGCATTGAAAAGTATAAGGCAAGATTTGTAGCTCGAGGATTCTCTCAGAAAGAGGGAGTAGACTATGAAGAGAACTTTTCACTTGGAGCCAGATACACTTCCATCAGATCAGTACTTGCTCTGGCTACAGTGACGAAGTGGAAGATACACCAGATGGATGTCAAGACTGGCTTCTTGAATGGTGTAGTAGAAGATGAAGTATATGTAGAACAGCCACTCGGTTTTGAGACACATGACATAGACTCTCATGTATGCAGATTGAAGAAATCCATGTATGGTTTGAAACAGGCACCCAGGACCTTGTATGGCAGGATTGATAGCTTTCTATCCAGTTTGGGCTTTACCAAGAGTAAAGCAGATTCCAACCTTTACTACAAGGTTGAAGATGGAAATCCTGTGATGCTCCTACTATATGTAGATGATCTATTTGTGACAGGTACAGATGGGTTGACTGCTGATACGAAGAGAAAGCTTGCTGCTGAGTTCGAAATGAAGGACTTGGGGATGATGCATTACTTTCTAGGTATGGAGGTGTGGCAGAGTACAGATGGGATCTTCCTTGGACAAGGGAAGTATGCAGTAGAGATCCTGAAGAGATTTGGGATGATGGACTGCAAGACTATGGCTACACCTATGGCATCGAACCTGAAGCTATTGAGTGATGCTTCATCAGAGTCGGTTGATGCTACGATGTATCGTCAAATGATTGGGTCCTTGATGTACCTGATGGACACAAGACTAGATATTTGCTGTGCTGTGAACACCTTGAACCAGTACTTGATAGATCCGAGAAGTGTTCACTTGACAGCTGCAAAGCATATTCTAAGGTACCTGAAGGGTACAATTGATTATGGGATCAAGTATGATGCGAATCAGAAGATTAACCTGGAGGGTTATGTTGATTCAGATTGGGTAGGTAGTGCCATCAATAGGAAGAGTACTTCAGGGTGTTGCTTCAGTATGGGATCAGGTGTGATCTCTTGGTTTAGCAGGAAGCAATCCTGTGTGGCACTGAGTATAGCTGAAGCAGAGTATGTCTCAGCTTGTTCAGCTAGTTGTGAGGTAGTATGGCTGCGGAAGCTACTGTCTGATATATTTTATCTCTAGTTGGATGCTACTTGTATACATTGTGACAACCAGAGTTGCGTGAAGTTGTCAGAGAATCCAGTGTTCCATGAAAAGTCGAAGCATATCGAGATCAAGTATCACTATATCAGGGATATGGTGTAGAGAGGAGCAGTGAAGCTCCAGTATGTTGCTACGAAGGAACAGATAGTTGATGTATTGATGAATCCATTGGCTAGGCTGAAGTTCAAGTACTTCAGGGAGAGACTTGGTGTTCTCTAGATCGAGGTTCCCTCCAAGGGAAAGTGATGTGTCCCAAAGCCATTTTGACGAGTAGGTCAGATGTAAGGGCTGAGCCATTCTGTCATGGTGAGAGGATTCAGTTCCTTCCATGTCAGATATGAGTGCTAAAGATCCAAAGCCATTCTAATGAGTAGGTCATATGTAAGGGCTGAGCCATTCTGTCATGGTGAGAGGATTTGGTTCCTTCCATGTCAAATATGAGTCATGACTGCCATTCTAGGAATGGAGGCACTTGGTCAGTTACCAGGAACACTCAGTCAGGGACTGAGAGAGCCATTCTGATGAGTAGGTCAGATGTAAGGGCTGAACCATTCTATTCATGGCTAAAGGATTTAGTTCCTTCCATGTCAGATGTGAGTGTTGGCCATTCTATCGAGTAGGACAGATGTAAGGGCAAATGCCACTCTCCGGGAGAGTGGAGGCACCTGGTCTGTTACCAGGTAGCTCAGTCAGGGACTGGGGGCCATTCTGATGAGGGTGTAGGATTCAGTTCCTACCAGGTCGGATGTGAGTGCACAAAATATTTCTTCAGTGTGGCGGATGTGGTTCCAGCCTGGGTGAAAAGAACAGAGTTCTTTCATCATTATGGTGGATGTGGTTCCATCCTGGTTGAAAGTCTTCCATCATTGTGGCGGATGTGGTTCCATCTTGGGTGAAAAGAATAGGGTTCTTTCATCTTTGTGGCAGATGTGGTTCCAGCCTGGATGGATGTGATGCCCTTCTGACGAGTAGGTAATATGTAAGTGCAGAGCCATTTCACAGATGTTAGTGATGTGATGTCCTATCATGCTGGTGAATGTGAGTGGTGGGCCTTTCTGATGTGATTGTAGTTTACTACATGATCAGATGTGAGTGCTGGGTGTGCCTTTTTGACGAGCAGGTCAGATGTAAGTGCTGGGTGAAGACCTACATGTGGGCTAGGCCTACAACTAGCATGAAAAAGGGCTGGCTCTGTGGAACTTCCCATGACAAGATTAGTACACACATGATGATGACTAGAGATGATCCAGAATGAACTATGATCCAGATCCAGTTATGATGACTCTGAGAGATCCAGATCGAGTGATGATCCAGATCCAGTAGTAATGATCCAGATCAAGAGATGATCCAGATCTAGATCTAGATCGAGTGATGATCTAGATCTAGTCCAGTGATTATGATCCAGATCGAGTGATGATTTAGATCCAGTGATGATGTTCTATGACGATCCAGATCGAGAGATGATCCAGATCCAAAGTTGAAGATGAATTGAAGATGAAGATGACTTGAAGACAAAGATGACTTGAAGACGAAGATGATCCAGTGATATAGAGAAGAATACCAATGCTGAAAACCGTGTCGAAAGAATACCTTCCTAGTTAAGAGGGAGTGTTGATGTATTTGTAACTTCGGAATGTATTCTTCTATGTATCTTATATATTGTAACCCAATGTTTATTCTAGGATTTTTATATTATGTATTTGAGTCATATTGTCATGCCCCGATGTTCCGATCGGGAGGATTAATAATGTAAACAAGTCATGTCAAGTCATTGTTTAAGTCCCCACAGTTTCGGGGCACTCAAGTTATTATACACTCATTAAGGTGTAGGCTCGAGTAAGTAATTGTTAAGTTGGTCCGACATGATTGAGTGCACTTCAAGTGAACGAAAGAATATAAATAGAGAGTGAGACTCTCTATTTATCACACACATCATTCACTCACTCAAGTGTGGTGCACTAGTGAAGAAGGAAATACTGGGGCTAGACAGAAGAAGAAGAGTGTTGCTATTGGGAGTGCATCTTATTGTTTTTGGGTCTTACATCTTGTGGTGATTCTATCTTGAGGAAGTTGCAGGGTTTTCTCCATTTATGGTTTCCCCGATCAAAAACATTGTGTTCATTGTCTCTTGTGCTTGATTGCTGTACTTGTTATTCTCTCAGTAAAGATCCTAACATAATGCTAGCTTAAATGTTGAAAAACTAACAATAAACACTTTAATTTAATGTGTTCTTCCATAATTTTGTGCAAATTTTGCAAAATACTTTTACAACACTTTAACATTAAATTGAATAAACCAATAGAAATTTATTTAATTCTATAATGAAAGCGTCAATTGAACCTTCCCTAGGTTCCACATCATGATAATAGTATAGTCACTGAAGGATTTCCTTATGTTTAGTATTCTAGCCCATCAAATAGAATACTATGATTATTGAAGGGTTGATGATCCTTTCCATGAGTTACCCTCAATAAAAATAATATTCTAGAGGAAGGATTGGTCAAAGTTTACATGGGTTCTCTAAAAATGAAAAAAATAGGGTACAGGACAGGTGAACTGACTATTCCAAGGGTTTCTATGTGATGATAATATTATGCTTAATGAAAGGTTGTTCAAACCATCCTTGAGATCCCCCTCATTAAAAATTATATGCTACAGAAGGTTTTAAGTGACCCTTTTCATGGCTCACCCTTGATGGGAATACTATGGTGAAGTAAGGGTCAACATCAATACCATCATTTTGGAATTGTTACTCTACCCTTGTTTATGCACCTCTAATCAGAATTCATCTATCATGAAAGGGTCATCTGACACTTCCCTGGGAAACCATTTTATAATAATTCTATGTTCAAGGAAGTGTTATACAATATGTTAGTGATTGAGAAAAAATATGAATATGATTGAACTTTAAAATTTAATCCATAATAATAGTGCATACAGATCTCATCTGTTATCAACCCAAATGGCACTTCTCCATCCGAGTGCTGACATTCCTTATGTTGGTACACAAAAGGACATCTTAGGATTGAAGTTTGCCAAATCACTATAGATGCGCATGACATGGGATGCATTTACCTTTGAACCAACTTGCCATATTATTTTTCTAAGTGTTGAATTGCGTATGTGACTATCCTCATTGAAACTCGCATACCTACATGACTATTTCCATTGACAACTTGCGTACTGTACGTGACTATCTCCATTACAACCCGCGTACATCAGCATATGCAGGTTTCCTTTAAGCAACTTGCATGTCATACGTGGGTTGTCTATATCAATAGTTGTGTACATCTTTATTCGACATTAAAAAAATATAAATCATGATTAATGGACATTAGTTGGGTCCTAATCATTAACTATCCCAACTATTTCAACCTCCTCAACCTTCGAAACCACTCTATTTCCCAAAGTATAAATAGAGGCCTTGGGGAGGGCATTAATTAATCAAGTTTGGAGAGAAACGTTATGCTAGTGGTATATCTTCAGAAGTCTTGGAGTAACAGAACTCAGAGTCCTCTGGTTGTAGAGGAGTCCTTGTTTCAGAAGCTAGGCTGTCCTCTTATCTCATTCACTGATTGTTAATAAAGAGAATTCTTCTTACAACATTGTGTTGAGTCTCTTTCATGTAGCATGGTTGATGAATATATTCGATTATGCACTAGATATGTTTTTTATCTAACCTCTCATATATACATGTATAATATTGTACTTGGAGAATTTTCTCTTTACAGGTGAAGGAGGTGCATCCGTGGAAGCTTTGGAGATAAGCAGAGTGAAAGAAGATCAAGCTTGGATCAACCGTCGGTAATCGGGTGAGTCAAGAATTTCTTCCTATTTCCTTTCTGTACTATATTAAAGCTTATTGTATGCAAGGTTAGTAGTAAGTTAATAACCGCAAACCCTAGGTTACAAGGGTGTTTAATCCTAAACAACAGAATTGGCGACTCCACTGGGGAGTCCAGCCTGCTGTGGGTTAGTTCTGTATATCCTTGCCTAGTCTATGCTTTGATTCATTCTGTGGTTTTTTGTCTTGGTTTGGACTTGTGGTGGTGTTTTAAAGACCTTTATAATTTTTCTTTTTTTGAAAATTTTTACTCCTGTATGTGGGTTGCTGTGCTACACAATCGCGTACAGAGGTCTATGTACAAAGGTTGTTGTATTGAAGAGTTGCGTACAGTACGCGGGTTGCTCAACTAGACAGTTGCGTACATACCTTAGCAACAAAATTTTGGGGTGGGGTTTCTTGTCCCCGTCCTTATTTGGATTTTGTATTGCTTTGTGGTCTTTAGTACTGCCATTTCACTATAGGTTTGATAGCCCTGTTAACCATACTTCATGCTTTTCAGTAAGCCCTTGAGTTTTTGTTGGTTGGATTGTCTTTCTTTTAGCAATTTGAGGTGGATTTTCCCGTTGGGTGATAGGTCAAAGTGTTGTGTTTTTGAATCAGTAATCAGGGTTCTAGATACTATATATTCCATGCTATTTCCAAGTATTTTTGGTTTGTCACTTGCCTTTGATTGATTTCAGTGATTTTTATTCATTGTGTCTTCCCAAGCTAGGTGTTTTCCAAGTCTTCCTTAGGTGGTTGATCTTTGGTTATTATAAGTCTGCTATACTTCATTTTTGCTACAGACTTTACTACATACCAGGAACAAGAACTATGAAAAAGAGACCTTGGAGAAGATTAAGTTGATAGCTGAAACTTCTAACCCTCTCACGATTGAGAAACCTACCGAAATTATGCCCAAGATACTGAAAGGTGTCTTTAAGAAAATCTTGCATAATTTCAAATGCTAGGGCTACATACAACTACTCTGTAGTTGAAGAATTAGCCTAGAATCCTTGTGCAATGTTGGCTTTAGAGGTGTTATAGAGTTGTCCCACCCAATGGGATGCACTCTTAGCGACCTTAAGCAGTATGGACTCATCGAGTCTCATGGAGAAATTTAATCTCTCTTATGTCAAAATTCACCTACCATATCATGTAGCCTTATCGATAGATGTCATCCATGGTAGAAAGACAACTAGAAGGGCAGTTGTTGATGAGGGTGCTTCTACATGTGTTATGTCCCTGTCTTGTTGGAAAGCTCTTGGATCTCCAGAGCTGGTTCCATCGAACACCCTACTTACTGCTTTTGATGGAAAATCATTCCGTCCACATTGTATCCTACCAGCTTCCGAAATTAAGTTGGTAGGGAAAGCGATGTGTGTTGAGGTAGAGGTGATTGATGCACCTTTGGATTATAACTTGCTCTTGGGGAGAAGTTGGACTTATGCCATGTCTGCTATTGCATCGGTCATTTTTCGGGTGGTAGTGTTTCCACACGAATGGAAGTTTGTTATTGTTGACCAACTCAATTTTACTCGAAAAGGTCACATGGAATCTAACGAGTCCACCATACCATTTTTTGATCAGATTAGACCTGCTTCAGAGATATTAGGGTCTAGAATGTATGCATCTTTGATGGGCACATTTGATTTTCCAACTCCGATTAATTATATAGGTTCTACTAGTGTGGGGAATTCTGTAGGTACATTTGTTGATAGGACTGATCCTTGGGTTCTTCCTTCCCACCATGAACCTGAAGTGCCATTATTAGCAGTGAAAGTGGATTATCAAGATATCATCCATACCACTATTGATCCTATTCTGGTCCCTCTCACAGTCTCAGAGGAACTGGAAGAAGCCTATTTTCCTGCTTGGGCAGAGAACTCTTTGCATTCTAGAGATTTCTTAGATATGGTTTTACCTTCAGATGAATCCATTCTGGAAGCTATGTGTGGATGAGATACGATCTATGAAGATCTTCACCATCAATCCTATTTTATTCCAGAGTTAAGTAGGATAGAGAACCAGGAGTTCCATATGAGATTGGCAGGTGACATTGATACGCCTATTAATCCCTTACCAAGGGAGGGAATGTTTATTGAGGGGAATATGGAAAACATTTCTGCTACTATCCCTATCAACATCCATGTAAATCCTAAGGTTGTGGAAATGTACACATCGGCGCAAACTGCTCTTCGGAGGAGATTGCGATCTATACGACCTTGTTTAAGGAATTTTGCGACATTTTTTCCTGGTCATATGAGGAGATGCCAGGAATTGATCCATCAATAGTCAAGCATGAAATCCAAACATACCTTGATGCTAGACCCATTTGACAAAAGTTGAGACTTGTCAACCCACGTAAAGCGGTGACAGTGAAGGTTGAAGTTGAGAAACTGGTGAAAGCCGGTTTCATTTATCCCATAGATTTAACATAATGGGTATCCAACCCTATTACTGTTGAAAAAAATCAAGGGACTATACGTGTTTGTACTAACTTTCAATATCTAAACAAAGCCTGTCCTAAGGACAACTATCCCACACCATTTATAGATCAAATTATTGATGCTTGCACGGGAAGTGAAGTCTTTTCGTTTATGGATGGTTTCTCTGGATATAATCAAATCCAAATTAAACTGGAAGACCAACATAAAACAACTTTTATTTGTCCTTGGGGTACCTTCGCGTACAAGAAAATTCCTTTTGGATTGAAAAATGTTGGGGCAACCTTTCAGCAGGCAATGAATTTTGCCTTTCATGACATTAAAGCCATTGTCAAACCCTACCTTGATGATCTGCCAACACATTCTCGTAAGAGGATTGATCACCCAGACCCCTTGCATTTGATTTTTGAACGATGCAGATACTATAAAATTCAATTGAATCCCCACAAGTGCGTTTTCTGTGTCGAGTCAGGGAAACTACTTACATTCATTGTTTCTAATAAAGAAATTTAGGTGGATCCTTTGAAATTTGAGGCCATCGTAAATCTTCCTCCTCCTCGTTCTATCAGGAAGCTTCAAAGCCTGTAGGGGAAGTCCAATTTCCTTTGATGTTTTATTGTAAATTATGCCAAGATTATTAAATTTTTCATGCGCCTATTAAAACAGGACACCCCATTTGTATGGGATGAAATTGCACAACTCGCATTCGAGGCATTCAAAAAAACTTTGTTGTTGGCACTGTTATTACATCCACCAGATTACTCTAGGGATTTTATATTGTATTTGGCTACATCTGAGTCAACCATAGAGGTAGTACTAGTTCAGGAGGATGATAGGCTCCAATAGCATGTCGTCTACTATTCCCATGTCGAGAAGTTGACCTTAGTAGCTATGTATGCTGTTCAGAGGTTGCGTCACTACATCTTACTGAGGACTACGACAGTAATGGCGGATGTTAATCCTTTTCAATATGTTTTGTCTCAATGAATAGTTGGAGGAAAATTCAACAAATGGATAGTCATTCTCCAATATTTTGACCTGGATTTTCAATCCGCCAAATCCAAAAAATCCTTAGTTTTTGCTGAGCTCATTGTAGAATTTCCAGTAGAGGAAGATGTAGCCATTGAACAATACTCATTCCTAGATGAGCATATCTTTTTGATTTCCACCTTTGACCCCTAGTATGGAGATATACTTATCTATCTCCAGACTTTGAAGTACCTTACAACCTTCTTGCGTGAAGAACGACGTAAACTTCACGTACATGCCAAGAACTACCTCATTATTGGAGATACTTTATATCGTAGAGGGGTAGATTCCATTTTGCGTCGATGTCTTACCGACGAAGAAGCATAGATTGTCCTAAATGATGCCCATAGTGGAGCATGTGGGGTTCATTTATCTGGGTTAGCAATGTCCCAGAAGATATTACATGCTGGTTATTTCTAGCCCACGATCTTTAAAGATTGTGTGGAAGCTGTGAAGTGTTGTCATCCTTGCTAGCCTTACACTAGAAAGATGCGGCCGCATCCTACTCCATTATTTCCTATAATATCAGTGGGCCCCTTCATGAAGTGGGGGATATATTATGTGACATGCAACCCAGTCTCGACTGGGGGGCACAAACATATCATCTTCACTGTGGATTATTTCACGAAGTGGGAAGAGGCAATGCCCACCTTTAACGCTGATGGGGAAACTGCAGCTTTTTTAGTTTTCAACCAAATTATCGCACGATTTGGTATCCCTAAAGTGATTTTCACTGACCATGGTAGTCATTTCCAAAATAGTATGATGACTGAATTGAACAATATGCTAGGGTTTAGGCAAGAACATTCATCTTCGTTCTATCCTCAAGAAAACAGTCAAGTCGAGGTTGTTAATAAAACTTTGAAGACTATTCTCAAACATACTATTAATGCAGCCCGTTCAAACTATCACATCATGTTGTATCCTGCACTTTGGGCATATCGGACCAATGTGAAAACTACTATAGGTTTGTCTCCTTTCCAACTCGTTCATGGAGTGGAAGCAGTTACCTCGGTTGAATGCGAAATCCCGTCCTTAAAAATTGTTATTCATGTGTTACCTGATACGACTAAGCTGGAAGAACATCTATTACATTCAAAGCATCTAGATGAGCAGCATAGAGATGTGTTGATAGCAAACGAAGCTCATAAAAATAGGGTAAAAATCCAATACAATAAATCGGTCAAACCTCGAATTTTCTCTGAAGGGGAGCTTGTTTTGCTCTGGGATCAAGACAAAGAACCCCTAGGGGCAGCAAAGTTTGGGTCTATGTGGTTGGGACCTTATGTCATGTCAAAATTTTAAAGAAGGGTGCATATTAATTGATTTATTTTGAAGGGAATAAGCTGCCTGAGCCTAGAAATGGGCTCTACCTAAAAAAGTACTATGCTTAGGCTTAGTGCTTTTTCTTGTATTTTATTGTATGTATTTTTATGTACAATAGTTTGTCAATTTATTTTTTTATACCATCTAGTGGTTGTTATAGATGTCTTCCGAGTGGTTCATAGGCTTTGTCGATGGCTCCAATTGCCATACTTGTAATTTGGCTTCAGCTGCATGGGTCATTTATTCTCCCTCATGATAGTTAGTTGCCTCAGGAGGTGCCTGCTTAGGTCTTGCTACCAATAATGTGGCTGAATACAGGACTGTCATTGAGCTTTTATGGGATGCTTTGTCACATGGCATCACTCATCTAGAAGTCCGACTGGACTGTTAGATGGTGGTTTCCCAACTCAATCGAGATTATCAAGTGCAGAACCCTATTTTACTACGTCAGTTTATGCAAGTTAGGTTATTGAAAAGAAATTTTGAGTTTATTATTTTCAATCATACTCCAAGAAATCAAAATTCATTAACTAATGCATATGCTAATTATATCTTGGATTGGAGTTTAACACATTTTGCATAAAAAATATACAACAAACACATAAAAAAAATTTGTAAATAAACCGGCAAAAAAATATATATATGTGAATTTATGTCCATATAGATAGGACGAGTTTCTGATCCTTAGATCCAGTCATAACTGTATAATATAAAAAAAATATACAAAACATGGATCAAAGTTTATAAAATGCTCCTAAATCTAAGCTTGACCACCCTGGTCCCCTCGATCATCCCGATCACCCTGCACTCAGGCTTCTTTGGCCTCCTCGGCTTCAGCAGCCTCATCAACATCTATATACACAAGTACTGCTATCGCTACCCACCTCATAAGGTGTATCTAGACATGTGGTATACCAACCACTAGCTCCTGCATGATGGCAGGGATATGATCAATTTGTAAGGTAGGTACTCTCTGGGTAAGCCTGGCCAGCTTCCCCTCAAGAGCCCTAATCAAACCTTGGTCCTCTCCCAACACAGGATGCACATACATGCATGGATTCCCAGCAGGGCGGACTGGTCCAATATCTGCATTTTGACATTTTGAAAGGATTATAACTCTTATACATATGTATATATCTTTATAATTAAAATTCATAAAAATTTTGAAATTTTGAAAACAAAAATACCTAACTCTCCCCATGCTCCTCTAGGAGGGAGGACAAGATCAATATCACCTCGGAAATCTAACCCAACATATGGAAACTGGTCCAAGGCTGGTAAATGTCACTCCCACCAAAAGTAGAAGTCATCATCATAGAAACTCTATATTGATCCACCACCTCCCTAGCAGAGGAAGATCTCTCCCCACCTACTTGGCCTAGGCTGACGAGGAGAACAAATTGGAAATGGTACTGCAGGACTAAAACCTGGTACCCTATCAAAGAAAAAGGATAATAACATGCTGGAATAACCAAAATTATTCTGCCTGCCTCTTTTTCAGTCAGAGAGTTGTTTCCTCCTTATCGGGATCACTCCTGAACACCAGTCATATAGGGCTCCCTATATACAATTCACTACTAGTCTCATTTGGTTCCGAGTTGCAAGGTGAAGTGATAATGACGCTGCAACCCTCACTATAGTGCTCGCCAATACCTGTAAGGGAAAGTTGCGAATGTGAACAATAGGGATGTAGCTTCCCCTCTTTTTAGTGTCAGGCTCGCAGTATATGTCTATGTAGTTTTGTACACTTAGAAGGTCACCGCCTCTGCCGGTACCTTCCAAGTTCACTGGAGCTCCCCTTCGTGTAAACCGAAAATGAAATAGACATCTTCCGAAGTAACCTCTAGAAAATCAAATTGAAGGTCAAACATGCCAAGATCGTGATCCCAATAGTTTATCAAAAACTCTAATAGGCAGACATTTGACCACATAGGTGAGGTACAGAAGAATTTCAATAACCCACTTTGATGTAAAACATTCACCATGGGGGCATATTGTAGAGATTCTTGGTCCATGTATTCATGTTCCCTATCCCTTCACTCAAGCACCATCTTTCAATCTAATAATCAAGCAATTTCAATGTGGAAATTGAACCCAAGTGATAGAACAATTGCACTCACAAAATTGCTAATCAAACCTGCAAATTTACACACAAAGGAGACTGAAATTGGAGCATAACACTAATCTGTATTGAATAAGTGTACAATATCCAACCTTATGAAGTCATAGGCTGCTGCAATATATAATTACATGAGAGATTTGAATGCATAAGGATGCCATTCAAAATAGTCAAAAGCAGGCTTAATAAATCTAGTCAAATCCCCCATAGGTGCATAAAGCAGTTTCCAAATCTACCTAGGAGCTCACGAATTGGAAAAGTCAAGTAGGAAAGCTAATACATGATGGAAAGAAAACTCATACATACTTTTATTAGGAGAAAAGAATGGAGGATGACGAGGGGAAAAAACAAGTCAATTGCACCTAGTCTTACTTTCCCTTTTGCCATAAATCTCAGTAAAGCAGGAAATAAAGTAGAAAAAGTAGATATGCGCTAGGGAGGATCTAGAATAAAGAAGATATGCTAGATATGGATTCCAGGAGGTTTCCCAAGTGCTCCATGACTCAATTTTATCAAGTTTTACTTCTAGGACATTTGGAAGACAACTTGCATAGAGTCGAATATTGGAAACTAGGCAAATAAGACAAAAATGGATTAATTAATGTCTAAGGTAGCTAACTATGGGAGGATTATTATAACACCCCCCCTAAAGCCTTAATTATGAGTAAATATCAGAAAACTATAGGGCCTAGCAACAAGGCTTAGTCACCCTTTACATACTACTGTTGGGGCTCGGACCTTGAAGGTCCTTAATTTTGGCAACTCCGCGGTTTTGGTGCGAAGCTTGTAAGCAGAGTTGCAGTCCAAAATAGTCTTAGGGGTTTCAGGGTTGGGTCGAAGCCCCTCTTTTTGTAAATGTCCCATGGTTTTTGGGTAACCATGGTTTAAGCCCATGGTATTGTAATAGTACACTTGTATAAATAGGCACTTATGTAAAGGAGTCAGGGGCAATTGTAGAAGCTTTTATGATGATAATGTTATGTGAAGAAGCTAAGGTCTATTTTTGGGTTAAGGTTAAGTCCCAGCTGAGTGCGTGGATGACCTCTGCAGCTGAATGTGCAGAGGGTTTTGGAAGAAAGAGTCTGCAGCTAAGTGCGCAGATTTTGGCTATTGAGAAGATCTGCAATTGAGTGCACAGATCAGAACTGTGTTGCTTTGTAAAGTGTTGAATATAAACGCAGTTCTGTGGACGTAGGCCCTACCCTGGGGGTGAACCACGTATATCTTGTGTTGTGGTGGTTCTTTTTATTTTTCTTGTTATGTTTTTATGCAACTGATAAGTAGATGAATGATAAAGTAAGATAAATCGTTAAGTATTAACTTCGCTGTGAATTCCCAGTTAAGGGTTGAGCAAGAATTGTCTTTTTAACTGTACTGTGAAGTTATTTAAGTGAATGTCAAAGCTCTGTATTGCATAATTACTATTTGTTAAGGCTAAAGGTACAGTAATATCCCTCTTTCACCTGCAGAAACCTGATTCTGCGGCACCCCATAGCTGTTTCGGGTGAGACTACAACATGTTCGTAGGTTGTTGCCGAAAGGGCCAACATTGTGGGTCTGTTTGTTGGTGCGAAGATAAAAGCATAAGAACTCGGGTCTACCCAAGATCCCAACAAATTGGTTCCATTGCCGGTTGAACCAGTATCTGCTTCAAGAGGGATCTACGTCATACCTAGAGGGATATGATTTGGAGGCCCTTAGTAAAAGAAATCAGTGACTGGGTTGGAGATACTTATCTGAAATTTGCTGAACAAGAGAATAAGGACCCTCGTCATAGCTCAGACGACTTCTTGCAAAGGTACCTTTTTACTGATATTTATGAAATTTTCTTTGATAGTATCCACATAGAATTGCACTAGTGGTTATCCAGGTTGACAGAAAGAAAGACAAACTTCAAATAAGATCAGTCTCCTGACTAGACCCTAGAAAGAATTAAGCTGTTGAAAAGTGTGAACAACGCGGTATCAAGAGCTGCTGAATTCTGGACAACATGAACCCTTGAAGCATTTGTGATGGAGTTTGCCATCGACACACATACTTCTTTCAACGAAGAAGAAAGACAATTTTTCAAAGGACCAAGGGGTAAGTACCTGAATTCATTAAGTCTAAAAATTAAAATGCTCTTGGTTGAGAAAGGCATATTGCTTATCCAATCATATTGCTAGATTTATTGCTATTAACCTATGTTTGGAATCGAAAGTGACTTCGATGAGCAAAGTGGTTTGCTTCGCAACGGTAAAAGATACAAGAAAACTATTGGATCCTATAGCTTAGGCCAGAATACCGATTATACCTCATTAAGTCCTGAAGAATATTAAGAAACCCTTTTTGTAGAAACCCTCCTATAACTCCGTAGCGAAGATCTGTTATCCCTGAGAACCCTTCACAGTCTGAAAGTAACCCTAGCCCGAGTAGTCCTGTTGCAGGTCAGTCTACCTCAGTAAGTTCCCCCCCCTATTACCAGTGCACCTCCTCCCCCTCCTCCCCCCCCCTTGGTTCACTATGGCCCATATGAATGATGATATCAAGCTCCCAGTTTTTAAAGGAACTAGATCAGAGGATCCAGAGCAATTTTGGTTCTTATGTGAAGCTGTTTGGACTACTAAGAATATTATGGATCAAAATACAAGAACATTGCAGCTGGTCACCTCTTTCAAAGACTGAGCTTTGACCTAGTTTATGAAGTTTTCTAGTACTCATAACTATATCTTGGCTGATATTAAAAAATCAATGATCAAATAATTCAAGAAGCCTAAATCGGAGTCACAGTGTATAACTGAACTGAAAGAAATTCAGCAGAAGCATGGTGAATCAGTTTGGGACTTTGATCAGAGGTTCAAGGTTCTGTTGGATCAAGTTAGCTTCACTATTGGACCAGAACAACATAAATAATGGTTCATTGCAGCACTATTGCCTCATATCAGGACTCCACTTATGCAACAGAAGGTTGCTGATTAGTAAGAGGCATTGGAAATTGCTATGAAACTTGAAACAACTCCTGTTGGAGATAATTCTGGAATAGCCTAGATGCAGGCACAGTTAGTAGAAATGGCTTTGGAGCTTCGCGACATGAAAAAAGGGAAATATATGTGAGAAGAGGTTTGGTGTACACGATGTAAGACAGAAGCTCATGACAAAGAACAGTGTCCTGCATTAATAAATTATTTGAATACTGGTGCATCGAACTCGTTTAACCCTAATGTCCTATATTGTGAGATCTGTAGAACAACTGGCCAGCATCGACCTGAATATTGCTATCTGCTATAGAGATATGTTCAAGTACCTAAGAATCCCTACTGCAAGTTCTGTAAGTCAGTTGGACACAATGAAGACGAATTTCATAGTTTTGACCTCATGAGAGAGTGAACCTATGATGCTTATAGGGTACAAACCGATGCATAAGCCAATGATGGATATGGGTACCGTGGTGGTACACTAGGTTGAGGTAATTTTAGAGGTCGTGGTCATGGTGGTATGCCTGGAAGAGGACGAGGCCAGATTATTTGCTATAACTGCAATCAGGCAGGACATGTAGCTAGAGACTATCAGAACCCAACTATGACATGTCGATATTGCAGAGCAGTAGATCATGTGGTTGAGCAATGCCCATAGTTGATAGCCAAGATACAAGAAATAAATGGCACTCCTACTCAAAATGTTAAGATGATTGATGTAGAGAAAAGACCTGTCCCAACCATTAACGTTGTTACCAGGAGTGGAACTACGATGTAGGTGTAGAATAAAGGGAAAGAGCCTGATGAGGCTTGGGTCCGTAAGACCCCAGAGAAAATTCCAGCCTTCGATGTTGGATGAGAAAAAGGAACATTTATGGAATTTAAAAAATACTTTGCTGATCTGAGAACATCAGTAGCAACTACGCAACGACATCAATAGCAGCTACAATTTCAAGAAGCTTCACCGGATCAAGTAAGTACACTGACATCATTTTTACAGAGTTGTATGAAGCTATTAAGAAATCATAATGCTTTGAATGAGTTACAGAAATTTATTGCGTCTTACGAACCTCAGCGAAGCTCTGATAGGGGAAAAGCTATTAATAGAGTTAGAAGGACTAGAAGAGAAATGAGATTGCATGCTCAAATAGGAGATTATGACATGACTGATATCATTTTAGACCTAGGATCAGAAGTGAATTTCCTAACTAAGCAGACATGGGAACAAATGGGAAAACCTACGCTTGAATGGTCCCCTATACAGTTCAGATTAGCCAATCAGCAGAATATTGTGCCCTTGGGAAGATTCCCTAGTGTACCAGTGGATATTGATGAAGTCAGTACCTTAGCACATTTTGAAGTCATTGAAATAATTGATGATAGAAACCCCTATCCAGCATTGCTAGGAATTGAATGGGCACTAGACAATGATGCAATAATCAACCTTAAGAATAGAAAGATGACTTTTGAAGGAAAAGGCTTGAGACTAATAGTACCGTTGGACCCTTCTCAAGGAGAAAGATATACAGATCCAGTCAGAGATGAAGATCAGGATGTTTTGGATCATATTTACAACATCACAGCTAAAGAAGAAGACTATGTTAACCCTACTGCTGAAGGAATAATGGATTGGTAGTGTGACAGCTCTTGCATGACTGATTCAGATGAAGGCCTAGAGAATTGGCAGGATCGACTTTATGAGCTACATGGACATCGATGTGCAAGAATTACTAATTCTATCAGATGGGTTTCCTCACAGAAAATAATCTTACCTAATTTTGATGGCTTGACAGACCCAGAAGATTTTATTGTACAATTCTCAGAACAAGTACCAGATTCACAGAAAATAGAGACTCTAGATTCAGTATTCATAGCCATAGCTGCCAGATGGTGGAATGGTCATAAAAAGTATATTCACAGTTGGAGCGCCTGTCAAAAGTTTCTTCGCCTAAGATTCATGGATCAACCTTAGGAGGTATGAAGCAGATTTAATGGTAAGACTAGCCCTCAGGAACATTTGGAGTAGTGTTATGAAGCATGGAAGCATGTACCTTGTGAAGAATGGGTACATAGGTTTGTACACACTCTGGAACCTATAGAAAAGAAATGGTATGGGGAGGTGTACCTTCACCATGGTACTATAAGTTGGGTTAGCCTTGTTGATAGTTTTGTGCTCACATTTTCTATTACTGAGGTTTTCCCTGCTTTGGACGCAGCTATTAGGTTGATCCATACTAAGGTGTTTGATGATAAATAAATAGCTGAGTACCAACCTAATTGGAAGGAACAAGAAGCTAATACAGTAGAATGCTATAACCTTGCCATTGATGAAGACGATGACCCTTGCAACATTAATATTCCTGAGTCAGAAGGACATTGCGAAGTACATGGACTAGTAGTCAAATCACTTGAAGTAACTCAGCCCTTGAAGATAAGGAAAGTAAACATTGGATCAGAAGAAATGCCTAAGTACGTTACCGTTGGCGATTATTGGGACGAAGAAATGGTGAGCAAAGTGACTGAACTCCTCCATGAGTATCAGGACTTATTTTCGACGAAGTTCTCAGAAATGAAAGGTATCCTTGGTGATATAGGAGTGATAAAAATCCCTTTGAAAAATGATGCAAAGAATGTGAAGCAGCGCCCTTATAGGCTGGATCCTAGGTATAAATAAAAAGTCAGGATGGAGCTAGATAAGATGCTCGCTGCAGGAATCATTGAGCCTATCGAAGAGTCCGAATGGGTCAGCCCTATGGTAGTACAAGAAAAGAAGACCAAGGGAGAAATCAGAATCTATGTTGATCTGAGGAAGCTGAATGATGCCTGTTTACATGATCCTTTTCCTACTCCCTTTACAGATGAAGTTTTAGACAATGTCGGAGGTCAAGAAGTGTATTCTTTCACTGATGGATTTTTAGGTTACCATCAGATTAGAATTTCTCCAGAGGATCGACATAAAACAACCTTCGCTATAGAAATGGGATCTTTTCAGTATACTATTATGCCCTTTGGATTGAAGAATGCACCTGCTATGTTTTCCAGAGTAGCCATATATGCATTTAAGGAATTTATTCATAAGTTCTTGGAAGTTTAATTTGATGATTGGACTATCTTTGGGTTATTGAAGGATCATATAACCAGTTTAAGACTTATGCTGGACAAGTGTAGACAGCATCAAATTTATTTAAACCTGAAGAAGTGTCTCTTTTGTGCACCTTTTGGAATTTTTCTAGGTCACATTGTATGCAAGCAAGGATTGATGGTGGATGCTGCAAAGATAGCCATTATTGTGAATTTTCCACCTCTGAAGTCTGTTAAGCAACTTCGCACTACGCTTGGTCATACTAGATATTACAGGAATTTCATTAAAGGATATGTTCAGATTACAGCACCTATGGAAAAGAAATTATAGAAAGATGTTAAGTTTGAGTGGATACCTAAATGTCAGAAAAGCTTGGATATTTTGAAAGAAAATATGGTAACTGCCCCTATCTTAGTATTCCCTGACTGGAGTAAGAAGTTTCATGTTCATGTCGATGCATCTTCCATTGCTTTAGGTATAGTATTGGCTCAGTCAGGCGAAGGAAATATTGATCACCCTATTGCTTTTGCAAGTAGAAAATTGTCCACAGTAGAAAAGAATTATACTACGACAGAACGAGAAGGTTTAGCTATGGTTTATGCCTTGCAGAAGTTTCGACATTATTTTTTAGGATCTCATTTTAAGATGTTCACTAACCATTCTGCTTTGAAGTATTTGGTTAACAAGCCTGTGTTAGGTGGAAGGATATGCAAATGGCTGATTTTGTTTCAGGAGTATGACTTTGAGATCATAGTTAATCCAGGAAGACTTAAACTGGGGCCTGACCACTTGTCGAGGCTCGAGTCAGGATAAGAGCCCACTAGTTTGGATGAAGGTCTTCCTGATGCCCAGTTGTTTGCCATCCAGATGGTCGATGACTATTTTCAGGATATTGTTCAGTACTTGTCTACAAGTTTTGCACCCTCTGAGATGACAACACAGCAGAAGAAGCAGCTGGTGGTTAAAGCAGCTGAATTTACCTTGATAGCAGGACAACTATATAAGATGGGACCAGATGAAATACTATGCAGATGTGTCCTAGAGCATGAAAATCCATTGATTTTGGCTGAGGCACATTCTGGAGCACCAGGAGGCCATTATGCAGGAAAAGCTACGGCACAGAAGATTCTGATAGCTGGATTGTGGTGGCCTACGATTCATAAGGATGCAAGAGAGTATTGCCACATCTGTGATATCTGTCAGAGGATAGGTAAGCCATCCAGGAAGGATGAGATGCCTCTGGTTCCACAGGTAACTTTCCAAGCATTTGACAAATGGTCTATTGATTTTTTTGGACCAATCAATCCCCCTGCAAAGAAATCTGGAGCAAGGTACATTATTACAACAACTGATTACCTTACTTGTTGGGCCGAAGCTCAACCAGTCAAGGACTATAGCACTGCTATAGTTGCAAAGTTCATATTTGATAATATCTTGTCGAGGTTTGGGTGTCCTAGAATTCTTATGAGTGATCAAGGATCACATTTCCTAAATAAGACTATTGAAGCCTTGACCGAAGAATTTCAAGTGTATCATCAGAAGAGTACTTCCTACCATCCTCAAGCAAATGGAACTGTCAAATACTTTAACAAGATCCTTGAGCACGCTCTGACGAAGGTTTGCAATTTTAACAAAAATGATTGGGATCTCAGAATTCCAGCAGTATTATGAGCTTATAGAACCACTTGCAAAAAGTTGACAGGCCATACACCTTTTAGGCTGGTATATGGACAGGAAGCAGTTATGCCCATGGAGTACATTGTTCCTAGCCTCAGAATATCTGCCTTCACAGGGATGGATGATCCAGTCGTGTTGAATGAAAGGCTGGCGAAGATACTGGAACTGGAAGAAGACAGATTCATTGCAGGTTTCCAGCAGCAAGTACAGAAAGCTAGAGAAAAAGTATGGCATGATAGACACATTAAGAAGAAGCATTTTCAGAATGGTGATCTTGTGCTCTTGTATGACAGTAAATTCATAAAGTTCCCAGGTAAGTTCAAGACACATTGGAAATGACCATACATAGTTCAGAAAGTTACTGATGGTGGTGCAGTTCAGTTAGCTAAATTGAATGGAGAAATTTTTCCCTCCATGGTGAATGGAAGTAGATTAAAGAAGTAAAGGGACGGGCCTGTACCCCCTAATCAGAAGTAATACCAAGAAGAAGAGTCTAAGTACCAAGAACAATTGAAATTGGGTACTAGACTATAATAAAACTGTCTCAGAGAGCTTTGTCAGATTGTTGGAAAATTTACGAAGTGTAGAAGGTTGTGGAAGAAATTATGTCGTGGGTCAAAGTTTGAAGTCTTGTCGAAGCTTGTGTCAGGATGTGTCGAAGGACCTTATTGTGGCAAAGATGAAGTTAGTGGTAGTGCCGAAGAAGAAAGGTGTGTCGAAGCTTAAAATGTGACTGTTGGAAAAAATCAGATTTGGCGGCGCCGGTACGTTAACTGCATTAACTGCCTGCAATGATGAGATTTTGAGGAATCTAGCACCATTTGGACAAGATCTACCACTGCTCAGTTAGATTTGGTGTATTTAATGCACATTTATGGTATATTTCATCGTTGGATTCCATAAGAAGCCACCCAGGCCTATGAATTTCACATTACGCATTTTCTTGAGTCGCGCCCATATCAGTTGATCGTGAAGTCCAGCAATTGTTGAGAGAATTCATAGAGAGGGGTCTGTAGAACCTTATGAGAAACCCACTTGAATATACACCTCGCGAAGATACTTCCCCAATGTCAAATCAACCAATGCAGACACAATCTACCAAAAAGAAGTTTAAGGCAGAAGTTTGCTCTAAGCAAAACGAGGAAAGGCACAAGCCGTCAGGAAAGACACTGGAGGATCCCATGAATCCTCTTGGTTCGGCAGAGCTCCCACCTGAAGATTTTGAAGACTTCAGTGAGTATGAGAACATTGCACCGCAGCGTCCACCATATCTCCCGCCTATTCGACCAGGATTTTAGCCACCTCGGTGGACAACCAAGTTCATGTCATGCACCCATTTGCTGCCACAGGGTGTGAAGTTGGTCGGAATGATGACAGGAAGATTAGACCGGCTCAAGTACGTAGACCACGATACGAATGATCATGGGAAGTTTCCATAGTTCACACCTGGGAAATATTGCACTCCGTGCATTATTCAGAGGTTGGAACGAAGTTGCTTGAAGTAAAGAAGTGGGCTGCTGGCTTGGAGCAAGCTAGATTATTGAAGATGCTGAATGTCCCCCACTTTGGTCGAAGCACGTAGGTTACCATGGTGGTCAAGCAGTTATTGGCATTGGTGCATGATGGGAACCTATGGATAGGAAGCCATAAAAATGCTATCGATGGAGAGCTAATTCATAGGATTACAGGCATGCCAAAGGAAGGGCCTGATCCTGAAAGTGATTTTGTCGGAAAGCACGAGGATACAAAGCTGGCGCAGCACATGAAGGACCGCTTCGGTTTGACAAAAGGAAACCTAGGCTATCAAACAATGACTATTCAGCACCAGAACATTCGCTTCGCTGCAGAGTTCCTAGCATGCAAACTAATGCAGAAGTGCAGACCTAATGAAGTACCTGCCCCGATTGTCAGTATTGCTGCGAATTGTACCGAAGGCTACAATTACAAATGGGCAGAGTACATTTCTAGGGAATTCCTTGTAGATGCCCACGATGCATAGGAGAAAGGTAGATCCTTTCATTATTCATGGTTGTTAGTGCTTGTTGCACTGGTAGGATGGAGAGAACCTACTGAGGCACAGTTTGTTGATGTGCCTCCAGAGATGCCTGGCGCAACAAGGTATGCATCTCTTTAGGTTTCACAGAATAAATCCTTGCAGCAGATGATAAACTACATGTTCACCTTCTATTCAATGAATATCACATATGAGATCCTGAAAACACCGTGGCTCAGTAATGAGCTATTTTCTCAGTATACTAGAGTGGTCGACTTCAAGGCTGACATGCATAATGTATTTATCCAGGCCCGTGCAGATAACAAAAATACATGATGGAAGCTACCATATATAGTGAACCAGGAAGACATCCTCGTAGTATTCCAGTAGTGGCCGGCTGAATGGATGAAGGATGCAAGAACAAGGCCCAACATACCAGTCCCTCCCGTAACAGATGTGGGCACATATCCTAGCCAGCCGCAGCAGAATGACCCACTAGAAGAGAGCGAAGAAAAAGATGAGTCACAACAGAGTGAAGGTGACCATGGTGGAGATGATGGAGCTGATGAAGAAGAAGAGGAGTTAGTCAAGACCATCTCAGACCCTCATCGCCTGGATAAGCGCAAGTCCCCAGAAGCAGAGGAAGTTACTAAGCCTCAGTCCAGAAAGAAAACTAAGGTGTCAAAGGGAAAGAATATCGTCGAAGAGCCCGCTTTGACGATTGAAGAGCTTGATCAGGCTCTAACAAAGTTGACAGAGGTATTATCCAGTAAATGGGCAGATTTTGCAGCTACACATCTTGATGCACTCTCTGGCGTAGCAGAGCGAGTTGCAGAACTTAAGGCATTATTGGAAAGAACCACGATAGGCGCTGCAGCAAGCAGTGCCCCAATAGGCGCGCAACCAGATACTAGACAGTGGCCAGCTAGAAACAATAGAGGACAAGTACCAAGTGCAGTCATTATAATAATTGACACAGCATCTTGATCGCAAATGAGCATGATAGTTGAGATCTATTACACCAAGTTGTTTATGTCGGAGCTGTTTTTTTGTCAATTGGCACTCATGAAGGAGATTCGAGAACAAGATAGCTACACACATGTGTAGTTATAGAATACCACAAAGCAGAGTGAGAGCCTCGAAGCATAGTTGAAAGAAGCTAAACAGAAGAAGAGGGAAGCAGAAAACAAGCAGGCTACACTAGCGCGAGTATTGGATGAGGCGTGTCGAAGTCTTCCTGATTTCGACATGCAAGCTGAAGAAGAACTGGAACAACGAATAGTAAAGCTAAAATACTATGCATAATAGTCTAGAAGCCATATTGAGAAGATGAAAGCAGAACATGAGGCCCAGATTATGGAGCTTTGGCTTCGCCTCATTCCTGAGAGTCCACCAGAAGTCAGGGAAGAGCGTCACAGAGATATTTAGTCCTCAGCAATGAAGATCTCAAATCTTGTCAGTAGTGCATCAAATCTACTAGATGAAAGTGTCGAGGCCTGGGCAAACTTGCAGGACAACCCCGAAGTAGAAAAGTTGCAAGAAACCATCAAGCAGTGACAAACAGAGCTGGATATAGTAAAAGAAGAAATTAAGACATTGCCTCCTATGCAGAAGATGTTTAAGGTAAAGCATAGTAATGAGCTCCAGCAAGAAATTGAGTCTTGCAGAAGAAAATAAACACTGTTAGCGAGCTCTGTGTAGCCCCTCATTAACGAGGCCTTGGAGCTAAGCACTGCTGTAGACAACCAGCTCAAAGTCTTGAAGGAGTAGGATGTGTTTGCACAGGAAAAGGCCAACGAAGCATCTGCAGCAACACTGCAAGAGATAGTGGAGAAGGAGCAAGTAGCCGAGGATATCATGCACAGCCTCAACAAGCAGTTTACTATCTTCGCCAACAAGATTCTTGCACCCAAAAAGCAGCAGAGTATCCCGGGACGGGACGCTAGCTAGTCTTAGGGGCCTGTTGGGGCTCAGACCTTGAAGGTCCTTAATTTTGGCAACTCCGCAGTTTTGGTGTGAAGCTTGTAAGTGGAATTGCGGTCCAAAATAGTCTTAGGGGTTTTGGGGTTGGGTTGAAGCCCCTCTTTTTGTAAATGTCCCATGTTTTTTGGGTAACCATGGTTTAAGCCCGTGGTATTGTAATAGTACACTTGTATAAATATGCACTTATGTAAAGGAGTCAGGGGTAATTGTAGAAGCTTTTATGATGACAATGTGATGTGAAGAAGCTAAGGTCTATTTTTGGGTTAAGGTTAAGTCCTAGCTAAGTGCGTGGATGACCTCTGTAGCTGAGTGCATAGAGGGTTTTGGAAGAAAGAGTCTGCAGCTAAGTGTGCAGTTTTTGGCTATTGAGAAGATCTGCAGCTAAGTGCGCAGATCAGAATTGTGTTGTTTTGTAAAGTGTTGAATATAAACACAGTTTTGTGGACGTAGCCCCTACCCTGGGGATGAACCATGTATATCTTGTGTTGTGGTGGTTCTTTTTATTTTTCCTGTTATGTTTTTATGCAACTGATAAGTAGATGAATGATAAAGTAAGATAAATCGTTAATTATTAACTTCACTGTGAATTCCCAGTTAAGGGTTGAGCAAGAATTGTCTTTTTAACTGTACTGCGAAGTTATTTAAGTGAATGTCGAAGCTCTGTATTGCATAATTACTATTTGTTAAGGCTAAAGGTACAGTAATATCTTTCTTTTTCCTACAGAAACCTGATTCTGCAGCACCCCATAGCTGTTTCAGCTGAGACTGCAACCTTTTCATAGGTTGTTGCCAAAAGGGCCAACACTGTGGGTCCGTTTGTTGGTGCGAAGATAAAAGCATAAGAACCCAGGTCTTCCCAAGAGCCCAAAAACTGCATGTCCATTTAACCAAGGAAAGAGGCAAAAATCCAGTGGGAAAATCCTCCCTTAAACATGGACAGTAAAACAAAATTTGAAAATATTGTCATTAATCATGCTTCACAGCATGATCAGGAATCCCCAGCATTTATTTGAGATTGTTGAATGTCTTCTCACAAAAAACTTTGGTGAAGATGTCTGCTACTTGTTCTGAAGATGCACATAAAAGTAGGTGGATGGTGCCATCATGCACAAGTTGTCTGATGTAGTGCATATGGATCTCAATGTGTTTGGTTCTCTGTCTCTGAAATAGATTATTGAAGATTCGAATGGTTCTCTGATTATCACAGTAGATAATGGTTGAAAACTTTGATTCAAATCCACACTCACTAAGTATCCTTTGCAACCATAAACATTGAGTTGCTGCATTTACAACTCCTCTGTACTCTTCTTCTATAGATGAGAGTGCAATGGAACTTTGTTTCTTGCTTGACCAGCTGATTGGTCCTTCAGCAAGAATGAACACATATCATGATGTTGAATTTTGATTTGTGTTGTCACCTGCTCAATGACTGGCAGTAAACCCAATCAAATCAAGATCAGATTTAGCTTTGTAGAAGATCCCATGAGTTCTTGTTCCCTGAACAAAGTTAATGATCTTTTTGGCTGCTCTCCAATGGATCTCATTGTTGATGTATATGTAACTTCGGAATGTATTCTTCTATGTATTTCATATATTGTAACCCGATGTTTATTTCGGGATGTTTCTATTATGTATTTGAGTCATGTGGTCATGCCCCGAAGTTCCGATCGGGAAGATTAATAATGTAAACAAGTGATTTCAAGTCATTAGGTAAGTCCCCACAGTTTCGGGGCACTTGAGTTATTATACACTAATTAAGGTGTAGGCTTGAGTAGTAATTATTAGGTCGAGCCTACGTGTGAAAATGTAATTCAAGTGAACAGATGAATATAAATAGAGAGTGAGAGTCTCTCTATTTATCACTTGTGACATACATCACTTGCTCTCTCAAGTGTGGCGCGCTATTGGAGAAGGAAATACTTTGGCTTGACAGAAGACAGAAGGCTATTGCTGTGTTGGGAGGTCATCTTACTGTTTTGGGTTTCACATCTTATGGTGATACTATCTTAGAGGAAGTTACGGGGTTTTCTCCATTTATGGTTTCCCCGATCAAAACTCTTTGTGTCTCTTGTCTCATGTGATGTGCTTATGTTATTGCTGTGCTTGTTATTCTCTCAGTGAAAAGATCCTAACATAATGCTAGCTTAAATATTGAAAAACTAACATGGTATCAGAGATAACCTGAGAAGAAGACATTGTGCAGCTACAGGAACTAGGGCTTCCTAGTTTGTGGATCTTCCTCCACATATTTTCAGCAAAAGTATGCTAGGATGACTCTCCATTGAAGGGTGCATTTTTCTGTCGATGCGGAACTCAATTTCAAGCATTTTCAGTTTCGATGTGGAAATTAGGGCTTTCTTCAGAAGAGGAATTTTTGAGTGAGATAAGCATAGGATTTTTCTCCTCATCAAAACCAAATTTTAGAGACCTGGATCAAGAAATTTGGTTGGGTGAAACTCCAGGAAAGTCAAACCCTAGTTTGACCCTGAGCTAGGAGAAACCCTAAATACTAAAACTGATAATTTTTGGTACAGTCACTATATTCCAAGATTGGAGAAGTATCAGAAGCGTAAAATTTCATGGGCTGAAGATAAAATCCTGATGAACACTGTGTCCAAAAATAAGCTCCAGATTCGCTATATTCTAGGAGATATGATCTCTCCAAGTTAGGGCTCCATCCTCTTCCAGAAATCATCCATAAGCAGGACAACTGGGGAGATTTGCAATATATTGGGCTACAGAGGTCCAAATGGAATTCCTAAAGATGTTCCAGAAAGGGCACAGACTTTAATTTCTATTTTCCGAATATCAGACTCAGAAGATGAACCAGTGACACATGGCAGGCCGTACAACTTTGCTGTTCTGAACAGTCCTGTAACAGGTCACCTTGGGAAAAGGATCATAAATCCCAAATTGTGAAACCAATTCTGATGAAACCTATGGTGTTGGATCAGGAAAATGCGTGGTTAACTCAGTGCGAAATTTCAGACATAGAGGATCAGTAATTTCATATATATCATAGAAACAGTAACAGACATTTCTGTAGAAGAAATAAAAAAATTAGGGCTTCCTGTTCCGGGAGCTTCCCTCCACTGTTTTCAGAAAAGGAGTACATTGGACAGCTCCATTTGAAGAGATCTATATGTTCATCCAATCAGATCTAAAAGATTCCAATTTTTGAAAATTAGGGTTTCTGTGACAAACCCTAGATCAGCAAACTTCGGGACAAGGACAGACACCTCAAATCGGTAAGATCTAATCCTTTGCTATTTCCATTTGAGGTTCTCATTTCAAAGTTATCTATCACATCAGATTGATGATAAGATTGGTGAAGTTCACAAATTCCAAGCATGGAAGTATTTGATCTCTCTGAAGAAATGGATTGGACACCTACATGAGTAGAGAGGTTCCAGTTTCAGAGGGAGATGAGGCTAGAAGCCTTACACAAGAAGAACTTGGTCAAGTCCAAGAAGATCATGGTTGATTCAGTCATGGATCAACTTGTACCACAAGTGTCTTCCCTAAAAGACACCAAAGATGTTTGATTCTTTGACCAAGCTATTTCAAGGGAAGAACAGAAATCATAATATGACCTTGAGAAACCAGTTGAAGAATGTGAATATCCAGAATGCAGAGACCATGCAGTCATAAGAGTCTCTCAAATCAAGAACAACTTGAAGCGGTAAAAGAAGAAGTGAAGAATGCAGAAATGGTGATGGCCACCTTGACTAGCCTCCCAGGATCATGGGATTCATTCATCCAAGGAATGTGTGGCAGAAGGAAGTGATTACTTTTAGCAAACTTCGACAAGAAGAAGAAGCTCAAGAAGAGAAGGTGGGAGCAACTGAAGATCAAGTTCTTTCCATCCAAAGAATATCCCTCAAGCAATGAGGAATATGAAGAACTCAACTCTTGAAGAACTTCTTATCCACCTTAGCTTTTGGATAAGAAATGATGCTATTATGAATGAAGAAGACGATGAAGCTGAAGGCTCAAGAAGGAGTCTACCCTCGAAACAAATAAAGATAAGTATTCAATTGTCATTTCATTATATTATTTTGTTATGCATTTGTTTATATTCAGCTATTGTATTATGCATGATAGGATGTTTGCATTAATGACAGAATACTACTAATATGCATGTGATGGGTAAGTAGCTCATGGGGCTAAACAAATTCTCCATTGCTACTTATCTAGAATGAAACCGCTTTGCTGACATATTGGATTAGTGCACAATCTCAATGTTGTCCTGGTAGAGATGGAAGACATCTAGAAAGTTTCAATGAGATATGGATGAATGTTGTATTGGCTAAAGTAGTTGCATGATCATATATTTATGCATAATTGTTTTCCAGTATAAATATTCCTTATGAAATGTTTCTAACCATACAATTGCATTTTATTTGTAGGAAAGATCGCATACATAATTGCCTACAAGAAAAGAAGAATGAAGGCTTGTTCCGAAGAACAAGTGACGACAGTTCAAAGACAAAGAATAATATGACGAGTGCAGTGACATCATTGATGCAGAACCTTCCAGCCACCAAGAAGAAAGGGAAGATCAGTTCAAGAAGAATGATGTCTGGGTGTAGTATCGAGACCTGAAGAGAAGTTCATAGTTCCATCATGCAGTAGATGGAAACATCGTGGGATACAAAGCAAGATTCGTAGCATGAGGCTTCTCATGAAGAGAAGGAATAGTCTACAAAGAAACATTTACAGCTAATAGAAGTGAAGTCACATGACATGCATAATCATGTGTGCAAATGAAAGAAGGCCTTGTATGAGTTCAAAAGACACCCATGGGATAACACATACATGATGAGCTTGATGAATATCTTAACCTTTGCTACAAGGTTGATAAGGGATGACAAGTTCACAGATGGGTGCAAGATGAACTTTTGAAGAAGTTCAAGATAGAGGATCTTAGTATCCAGTGATCCTAGATGGATACTACTTGTCACTCCAGTACAGAATGTTTCAGTGAATAGAGTATGGAAGACAA